>JAIEZT010001373.1:16788794-17101294 GCA_019594935.1 Periophthalmus modestus
ATTGTTCCAAAATAACAGCTTTATGGAGTTATGTGACTATTGTACTCAAAATATGTACGGTATTACAACAATTTGATTCAAACACAAAAATTGCCTGTGCAGCTCTGAGTCTCAGCTCAGAGGAAACCTGAGGGAAAACACTGTTTAAAGCAGATTTCTACAAAAAACTGTTGGTTCACACTAAATAAGGTTTGGGGTTACTTACTCGTGAGGGAAATTCATTCTCTTGCATTTGACCCCATCCTTCAACCAGTGCCCACTGGGGCAACCTGTCAGGAGCCCACAAGGATCTATCTCTAGATTTTGAGATAAATTAAATTGGACAATGACAGCAGTAGTTGACCCACCATAGAGAGGTGAAAGTATATGGTCATGAGAAAGTACTGTAGGGAGCTGATGTTTGAAACACTTATCAAGTAAACGTTCCACCACATCATAACTCTGCATTAATACAAACACGCGGCCTCTGTCACAAACATTAAAAGTACTGCAGATGCCATTGTTTTAGTCAAAGTGGCAGAGAATGTAGGTGGTACCTCACCTGTTTCACTGTATATGAAAAAAGCTGGTTTGGAGTTATGTGTTGTGGAGTTCAGTCTCTCAGATGTAAAAGTGGAATGGAATAATTCATAAACATACTTATTAATGTGCCAGTATTGGCTACAGCAGGTTTTCAACTGTAGATATCAGCAAAAAAAACAAAACCACCAAAAAACCCACAAATGTACATTATACATTTTATTTATTTTTTTTTATTTGACAGACTTCACTATGGAACAATAGAGTGAAGAGCAAATAGTGGCCTGGCGGCTGTCAGGAAGAGAATAGCATGCCAGGCAGTCGCATACAGAGGTGGTCATGATTCAGGGGAAGTTGTGATTCGGGGAGGTCGCAAGTCCGTGGCAGGTACATGGGAGGGACATGCGCACAGTGATGAGGGGCCATTATCGCCGCCTGCAGCTTTAATTATAGGTTACATCCTATTCGTGTTATGTACAATTATAACACCAAAACAAGTTCTTTGTGAATTTGTTTACTGATAATGGCAATAAAACCTATTGTAATAATCTGAAGCAAAAGTACCCAACTTCAACTGATGCGTATTTATAACATAAGGACAAACAGACATGCAAGTTATAAACCATGTCCTCTGTGTTGTTCTGTAAATGACCAGAAATGATTCAGGAAACCTTTAGATGAACTGAAAGTGACACCGTGTCGATGGCCAATCACCTCACAACTTTTCTTATGATTCGTCATGACAATTGTTTGTGACATGTCCTGGCTACATCTCCTCCGCTGCCCCAGTGGCTGAGGGATATTGATGCTTTGTGATTAAAATGTCCACTCTCTGTCTCATCTTTCTGTGCGGGGCTGTCAGTCCCACTGGTTTCCCTGTTACATATAAAACAGTTCAGAGCCCCTCGATCAATTAACAGCTACTTTTAAAGACATCATATGTAATTGCACGGAGATTGGGTCAGTCTGACTTGATGGACACGGCTTTCATTTGAACCAGACGCAGCAGGAGAAATTACATCTTATTCCAATGGCCTCATTTGACACCATCACTTCCTCAGTGAACTCATCCATTATAAGTAAATGACTACATGTGCTATGGCCTTCTGGGATAGCATGGACACAATGAGATATAATGTAGTACAACCTAAAGGATTTTTTTTTTTTTTTTTTGTAATATAAGGTAAGGAAGGTGTACTTTATTGATCCCTCATGAGAGAAATCCATTCTCTGCATTTGACCCATATTTCAACCACTTGGGCAATCTGTCAGGAGTAATGAGCTACTGCTGCACAGCGCTCAGTGAATCATCTCCAGAATCTTGAGCTTGGCTTGGTCAAAGACATTAGCTGCATTTTTACGTATTGTGCATGTTTGTATCGATAGGAGAAAACAGAGTGCCCGGAGGAAACCCTCCCAGACAGCGACATGCAAAGTCTGAACAGACAAGGAATTGAACCCAAAACTTTTTTGCTGTGAATCTTCAGCTAAATTCAAAAAAATATTTCATAAAAAACTATAATAGAGAGCAGAACCATTACATTTGTTTTGTTTTTTTTTGTTTTTTTTCTTTGGACATTTTCTTTGTCTTCTGGTAATCCCTCAAACATGATTGTTGATGGCATCTGAAAATGCACAGCAGCTCCTGCTTTGTTTCCATAGAAATGTCTTTCCTTTGGCTGTAATCCACAAATCATGGAGAACGGAAGAAAGTTTACTTTCTATTTCCATGAAATCATGAGGTGAAAAGACACCTCCAGAAAGTCGCATACTATACCTTTACTGCACCAGATTCCTCAGTTTTTATTTTTGATTTATTTATAGTTAGGTAAATTATAATACAATAAGAAATGTTTAATAAAAAAAAAAGAAAAGAAAAAAAAAATCTCACATGAATGGGATTTCCCCATGAATCCTATAGGTCTTACATTACCTCCATGATTACATTTTTTTAATTATTTTTTTTTTAATATTATTACTGCAAAATGAGACTTGACGTAAATCATGCTCAGTCAGTAAAAGCAAATGTCCATTTGTCTAAAGTCTTGTGGTTCGAAACCTGCTTTCACCAATGTGCACTGTGAATGTGCCTTTGGGTAAGACGTAACTGTTTTAGTGGCTTGATACGCCAGTAAGAAGAAGAAGCAGCTCTATTCTAAACTGCATCAGACTCTTTATAACCTGCACCAAACTTGCAGTGCCAACAGTAAATCGGCCCAAAACATTCAGAGAGATTGTGTTGTCTGTCTGTAGTGAAGACACAGTACCTGCTCCGCGTTCACCATGCCTGCATTGATCATGAGCGGCGTAGTGCTATCGAACGGCTTAGTTAGGCATCTCTCTGAAAGTGTGAGTCAGCACAAGCACAAAAGGTGCGCCGCAGAAAAGAAATTGAGCGGTGAAAGTGAGAGAACAGCAGCTGCTCCTCTCCACTCAACATTTATGAATCCTGGGAGGTGTAAAGGTTAAGAACTGTCATCAGATTAGCCATTGATTTCAATTAGCACAGCCTGCTACTAAACAACCTTTGTCTGTGTGCGATCACTGGCTGTTATTGATCCACACAGGCTTGTTCCATTACATTAGACTGCACCGGGCCCCTGTCGGAGCTCAGAGCACCTGACCAGCTCTGTGGCTTTAGAAGAGATGTGGAGGAGGATTTGCATAGAGGTACGTGAACATTTTAGAAATTCACCTCTGCAAGTAGATATAATTTTGCAAACTTCATTCTAGGCTAATGGAGGAGGGATAATGCTTTTATTGTTCAATCAATAATTTGTATATTCTTGCAACATCTAGAGTAAAGTTAAGTAAAAACCAGCCTCTGCATAATTCATCAGATATTTCATTGTAGCATTATTCTGAGAAGTTACAAGAAGTTTTGCTGTTTTTCACAATTATTCACACCAGAGTCAGACAAATTGATTCTCGTGACATTGTGAACTCAAAAATATTGCGAGAATTTGTTTTGCAGGCCAGGTTATGATCCTCTAGTATGTGACCGCAAATCAAACATATTGTGAATAATAAGCTTAATGTGACATACGGACACACATAATAAAGGACTTTTCATAGTTTGGCTTTTGTGGGGAAAAGATTGAATTGAAATTAGGAGAACAGCACAGTATGAAATGTATCTATAAAGGATTACTTCAAAAACTGCCAGAATACCTCACCTGCTTGTTAATCATTGATATGGGAACATTTAATACCAGATCACATGACTGTATAAGGCCCAAGGACGAGCCGCACCAAAACTGAGACAGGAAAGAGGGCTTTTAGCTGTTTTCCTTCACAAAAATGGAATGCACTCCAAGGAAAAGTGAAATTAGATACGTTGGTGACACAATCGCAATGTATATATTAAGCTATGAGCAGGATCAAACCCAATTTATATCAGGACTAAACTGGACTCAAACCAGTAACAAACCAGGAAACAAACACGCTCTATAAAGCACTTTCAGATATGCAGCCTGACTCCTCCTGCTGGGCCGGTCCACAGTGTGGATATAAGGAGTAAAAGGTGCTAACAAGAGCAGGAGATGCACACTTTAACCGAGGCTCGAAAGGTCAGACCGGAGCAGCTTCAGGGGAATGATAATGAGACCTAAGCAGCTCTGAGACCGGGACCTGCTGCTGACAGTGCTACACCGTCAACTACACACTAAGGACTGCTGTGACAAACCCGCAAGGAGGGCAAAACAAGTCAGTCAGCTCTGTCCAAAGCCTGGATAAATTACAGTTTTCGGCAGCATCCAAAATAGAAAGAAAAAAAAGTGGCGGAAATACATAATCACTGCATACTGGTGCCCCCACAAATGTGCAATTCATTTATTGTGTCTCAGATCACATGGCCCTAACCTGTGGGGTGCCCCCCGGGGTCTATCCTAGGACCCCTGCCGTTAAGCCAGCAATAATGTGTCCTACCACAACCACGCAAACAAAAATAAATCAACTTACCTGCAATGATAATAAAGTGCTCAGGTTCAAATCAACAACCTACTGAAAGGTCACAAGCCATGTCTACTTTATGTGGTGCCAAGCCTGGATAAATGTCAAATAAACCGTACACATTAGGAATGATGGTGCAGTTAAAAAGAAAATAAGACATTTCCAAACCACTAGAAGAGGTGGGTGCAGCCAAAAATTTGTACCGAAGTAAGTGTAATATTACTTCAAAATAATATTGCTCAAGTAGAAGTACAAAGTAGTGGTCCACAAAGTAAAAAAGTAATTGGGAAATTACTACTCAAGTAAGAATAACTAAAAGAGTAACTCTTGAGACATCTGATTGAAGTTAATGTAATTAGAAACAATAAATATTGCACAAAATCAGGTATTTTCAAAGGACAGACACAAAAATGAGACAAACTAAATTATATCTGAAGGAGTGGTGCAAGAAAACACAAATGTTCAAATCTGTTCATATTGTCAACACATTTGGGAGTCACTGGAGTCTCAAGAGTACTTTTACTTCAATAAAAATATTACTAATATTAAGAAGGAGTAAAATGATGCTACTAGAAAAGTACTCTGAAAAATACATGTTCTTTAAAAAGTTACTCAAGTAAACATAACTGCGTACCACCCACCTCTGACCACTAGCCCACTTTTCATCAGCCCAAAACACATTTAGATATATATATTTTTGCAAATAACCAGTTTCACCCAGTGCAGCGGTAGTAACAGCCATAGTAAAGTCCTTTTCTGTACGCAAGCCTTTGGGGACTATTTGCCAATATTCTAACCCATGATATTCAACACCCATGTTAAGGTGTCAAACACAATTTAACAAACCCGAGGATAAACCTGTAAGCCCTTCAAAAAGCACGTAACGAGAATTTCTATGTACAATCTATTGGTTTGCATCTAAATAAGCCATTACCACACATTAGCTAACTCGAATCCCAGCAGAGTGAGTAATCCCCGAAGTTGAATGATAATGCAGCAGTGTCCAAGTAGAAACAAACAAGCTTGTGTGTGTGTGTGTGTATATGTGTGCGTGTGTGTGTGACAGCTCTGCTCTCAAAATAAGAGATATCATTGGGCACAAATCAATAAACCCATTTAAGAGCCTTAGCCAGTCTTTAGGGTCTATGAGTCACAGTTAAAAGGCATTTTGAAGGTGCATTAATTGCTTCAACGTTTGCTTCGATAAGTTCAAAACAATGGTGATGTTTGCTGGATTGCATAGTCGAGAAGTAGAGTTGTTTTCACTAAGGATAAAACGCACACATGCTTTACTCTGATTGGTCTGATATTTGAATTGATTAATATAAAAAGGAAACCGTGCATTAATAAAAAAACAAAAACTAAGGTTAAGGTAAAATTGTTTCGATGAGTTTAATTTTGATGTTGAGTGCAGTTGAGTTGTTTTCAGAAATTCAGTCCTTATAATACAAGCCTGCTCTAAGTAAGAATGCATGCTTCTTCATCTATTTTGAAAGCATAATTAAATGCAGGATAAATAAGTTTAAGGGCATGTCGTGGAACATTCCAAGCAAAGCGATAACATTTAACTCTTTGCAATGAGTTTCTTTTTTACTCGTAGTCAATGTAGAAATAACTGGGGTGACTTCAGGTGCGTAAATATGCTCTGTCTAGAAAATCCTGTGAGTAAAAATATACTATTGTTTTTGTCTATGCAAACAGCTGTTATCAATTAGCTGGCATCATTGTAATATGTCTGGGCTTTTCCTCACATTTGGAATTGAGCAGATGGGATTAGGTAAGAAATCATCTGCAGAAAAGTGTCCAAATAATAAATTGGAAATGGGAATTGGGAAAGAATTTTAATGAATCCAAATCTAATTTTACACAGCACTGAAGATGAGCTGAGAGACAGTGATAATAGCCTCTTTGAGATTTAAAACCTGAAAAAATGTCCACGTAAGACATTACCTGCACAGTTTCAACTCAAAGAGAAGATGGCTGTTTATCAGTGAACAGAGTAAAAGAACACATCAGAGATTTTGTGACTGTCCCTAGGTTATAGTAGAGCAGCTATACAAATAACTGTACCATAAATATATCTGATTTTGGACTATTAGTGATGATGATGAACTGTTAGTCCCGCCCACTTAATCCTCGATCCACAGACAGTTTTTTCCACATGGTTCTCACCCAACAATGCCTCTGATTGGATTAAAATGTTTATCCCTGAGAGTTGCTTCCTTAAAATTGGATTAAACACCTAAACTCCACCCACAATCGCTTTTCAAATAGAGCCGTAAGACGTGGAAGGTTAAAGAAGAGAATGAGAGGGAAGGAATGGCGGGGTCTGGACATGTGAAGAACAATGTGATTGGTCTTCATACTTCTGAAACACCTGGCTGCAATCAGGGTCTTTGTGATGTCACCTACAACTGGAAATTGCAGAGGTCATTGAAGGCAGCGCAAACTTGCATTTAGGCATTTTTGACCAGAAAGCTGCAAATTTACCTAGTTTACACAAAAGTTGGGAAAAAAAAATACTATAAATAGTGATAGATAATAGTTGATAATACTATTAAAACACCATATATACAGTGTGCATTTGGGATTTAGTGTTTAGTTTCACTTTAAGGTTCTATCCATCCATTTCCTTTCAGTTATCTCAGACTAGGTCGCAGGACAGCCGTCTGAGCAGGGACTCCTAGACTTCCCTGACCCCACTTCATCATGACACTTCCCCCAGCTCCTCTGGTGGGACCCCAAGGGCTTTAAGGTTCAAAATGTCTTTTAAAAATGGGGAAAAAAACAAGCAAACTCATAATCATAGCCCACGATAAACACATTTCACAATAATCCAGTTGCCAGAAGACTGTAATATCTGGGCTAAACTCCAACCACCTGCATCCCCTAAAACAGATAAATGGTTTGTAATAGGCGTTTTGCAACAGAATGACGGCCAAACTGGCTTTTTAAACCTAACAAGGCAGTTTAGAGGAGGAAAGTTGTGTTGTGCAGAGGCCAGAAGAGCGCCGCATCAGAGCATTACTGTCATGAACAAGAGTCTATCTGAGCGCAGACACAATCAATGGACAGCTCTAATTGGCCTGGCCTGGATCTGATGTCTTCTTCTGACATTCAGCCACAGCACGGCCTACGCTTCGTTTGTCCAGCTGCTTTCAAACAAAAAATCCATGTCACTCAATCAGAAATGAAAACGGCATTCTGACTTAACTCTTTCACACCCTGCTTTTGTTACAAGCAGTTAAAAGATCGGGCTAAAATATTTTCTTTTGTATGACTGTGTCTGTGAATGTTGGAGTGTTTCCTTGACATAACGTGCTTTGAAAATGGAAAAATGCTATATAAAATGTGATCATCTACCATTTAAAGTGCTTATCTTGAAAGTAATTGTGTTGTTTAAAGTAGAGATTTTTGAATAGGGAGACCATACTTTGTGCGTAATAGTAAATCACTAATAACATCTGAGGTGCCTATAAAGAAACTAAAGGCAAAAACAAAAATAATAAAAGGCAATGATGCTCAATAATCTCTACACTCAGGGGAAGTTAGACGCTATACATAAAAACAGGCCCAATTTCAGTCTCTGTTGTTGCTAAATCAGCTCCGAAATGCAGAGCTTTGGAGGACAGCCTGCATGACGGTGTGCTCAGTTCCACCAAATCGATATCCTCAATATCCTCATGCAATACAAAAAAAAGATGAATGTTTTCATCCATATTAAAGCCCTCTGAACAGATCCCTTTGGGGGAAAATAGCTCACCTCTTCAACTGTGCAGCTCGAGAGTGGTTAGAATTCTGTGTGATAGATTATGGCCTATATCATCTCCCTGTTGAAAGGCAGGCACAGCACAGTGGGAGGCCAAGCATTCAATAAAGACTCCTGACTCGCTGTGTGGAGCAGCACCGGAAATTTGAGAATACGTTTTCACACTTATATTACATGAGGCTATGACAGAGTACATCTCTATTAGTGTTTAATAATTCTTGCAAACTGCGCTACAGGTGACATTGATGACCAAATTTTTACTATCTTCAAACCAGGAAAACATATGATTCATTTTAAACTGTCAGTAGTTCGAACCCATTATTACTCTTATTATTTTTAAATTCATTATGAGAAACATTCCATGACTTTCAGATGAACAAAGCAATGTGGTTGATGCTTCAGCCTCACTGTAAGAAAGTCTGGGGTTCGGCTCTCCAGTGGTGTGGGACCTTTCTGTGTGAAGTTTTCATGTTCTACCTGTGTCTGTGTCTTTACCTACATTAAAAAACAATAAGGAATCGGACGTTCCACACTTTGAAGTGTCTTTGCATTGCTAACATCAGTAAAATCAGTATTACTGCCAGATTTGCAATTGATAAAAAATGTCTATAGTTACTAAAAGTAGCAGAGTAAAAGCCTGGCTCTGTCTATAGACAATAGGTCACAATATGTTCACATAAATGGAGGTGATTCAGAGCTTCAAACAGTGACCTGTGGCCTCCCCCAGGGGTCAGTGTTGAGCCCCTTGCTCTTTATATTATCTTTATATTAACGATATCTGCTTGGTTTCAAATGTTTTACATCTTATATTATTTGCAGATGATACAAATATAATACATTGTGATAATAATTTAGAGACAGTAATTGAGGAGGTAGAAAAAGATCTAAAATTGCTGAAAAGCTGGATCGACTCAAATAAATTAACTTTAAATCTAAAGAAACTAAATTCATAGTATTTACAAATCGCCAAACAAATGTGAGCAGGGATTTAATTATTTATAATACAGTGATAGAACTAATAAATCAGATAAAATGTTTAGGAATAATAATCCATAACAAGCTAAGTTGGAAAAGTCACATAGAATTTATAAAGACAAAATTATGTAAATCTTTAGCAATATTCTCAAAATTGGAAGAATGCTTGAACAAAAAAAACATTGTTCATTTTGTATAGTTCATTGATACTTGCTCACATGATCTGCGGCGTGGAGGTGTGGGGGCAACACAACAACATATCCAACAAATATCATTCATATCACTACTGTCCAAAAACGAGCAATGTGACTTGTGAATAAAGCCCCTCACAGGCTCATACTAACGAATGTTTTATCCAAAAAAAATACAATGAAACTCAAGGACCTGGTAGACTATAAAACGCACAATTTATGAATAAAATTAAGAATAAACAATTACCATTTCACATTCAAGATCTGTTTAAAAAATTCGAGGCATGAGGTATTTCAAAACCCAAGGGTTAGAACAAATGTAAAACAGCTCTGTATTTCAACTATTGGAGTAAATATTTGGAATAGATTAGATGAAAAATATCACTTAGCAACGCTGTCAGTCAAATCTGTTGCTAACGCTAGCGAGAGCGACCTTGGGAAAGAAGGCGCGTGATTTGGCTATTATTAATGTTCTTATCTTGATTTATGGGCAAAATGGCGAAATAAAAACCCCAGGATTATGTAGAGCGAGTCAGTGGGAACGTTTTTAAGACCAAAATGGCGAGGCTCATAGCAGCAGCTACAGAGAGAGGGGACAATTTATCAAAGTGAATTAGAGCAACAGTCGATGGAGCCGGAAGTGCGCCCCTGTTCACTTCCTATTCGGAGCGTGGCAGCTAGCAGGTTAGCTATGTCCATTTACACATACAGTCTATGGCTCTGTCGCACAATGAAAAACAAGCGTAACAGTTTGGGCTTGTAAGTAAAATTCCAGGCTGAATTTGTCACTGGGGTGTCACTGGGGGGAGATCAGTTGAGATGCACGTGCACATGAGGTGAGAGTCAGTTTTTTTTTCGTTATGCAGTGGTGCTTTAAATAGGACTACAGGCATATTGGTTAGCACTTTTCCAACTGTTCACATTTACCTTGTTGTTGTGCCAAGTCCTTCCAGAGTCTAGTACAGCTGTGTAAACCTCCATAACAGCACATGTAGAAAGAGTGGCTGTTTGATTCGCTTATGCCCATCAGGTGGAGCTTACGCCTGGCTGCCTCCAGCCCATCAGCAAAGCAGCAAGTACAGAGAGAACCACACAGATGTAGATTTATGGTCCAGACCTGCCACATACTTTCTCCTGGCTGAGATTAACCAGGTCTTAATGTAACGCCTCAGACGTGACTGCATCGTCCCAAATCGATATCTCATACACGGCTGAAATGGAGTTTGGAGCAGGAAGGCTAAACGGCCCGTGAATTCAGGTCAGGAGAGGTGGGATTTCTTTCTTTATTATGAAAAGTGTGGTGCGTATATATGATATTGTATTACACATTTCAATAACTTTCTCTTAAAAGGCCTATGTTATGCATTTTTTTGTCATGGAGTACTTTAAAATGTTGTTTCTTTATCAAAGTGTTTTTGGGGTAAAACCTTTGTCTGAGTCTTTCCAGGTTGAAATAGACACAAAAGAGAAGTATTAGTAGTAGGCTTTATTGAATAAGTTATCGTTAGTGCTCAGATCCCGGCAGAAGACATTGCGATGAAGGGCATGCCAGTTAGATGACTTTTAGGAGAGTGTCTTCCCCAGGGCCTGGACCCTGGAGGTGGTAAAGGTGAAGCTGAGGTGAGTGAAGAGGACGATGAGAAGATGTGGAGCTGAAGGGGTGCTGGGGAGGGGGTGGGAAGCGGCACGAACTGAAGTGGCCATGCATTTGCGATGGGGCTTTAAATGGGGCAGATTGGGCGCTAGTTGGATGAAGAGGAGGTGTGGCGAGCAATGGGGAGGAGTAACAGGAGGACGTGATGAAGGTTGAGGAGGAGGTAAACTCTGAGGAGGGGTGAGTAGATGGGAGCGGAGTTAGGTTCCAGGCTGAATTTAGGTTAGCTCCATTAGGCTGTCTCTCTTATAAGGCTTTAAATATTAGTCAGGGATATGTCCATTCTTTCTCATTTGTTCAATTTCAGCAGCTAACAAACTTCAGCACAAGCATTGGTGACAGTATTAGTATTAGTATTATTTACTGTGTATAGGAAAACATTTGTGTGTTTTGTTACAACTACGTCATGGAGTAATATTACATTTAATGGTACACAAGGTTATTTGTGGGGACAGTTTTTTTTTTCCCCCCTATGTAATGCATCAACTGAATACACACTTCTTTTGCAAAGATGTAAGTTTGGTCATTGTTGAATCTCCCAAAGTTCCGATGGGCATGATTGATAGGTGGATTAGCAATCGGGGACATGCATCATTCTGGACTTGCCAGTAACTCTGACTATCTGCTCTCCTCAAGGTTGAATTTCCTTTAGAATAAAACAGCTAAGAGTAGTAAGGTGCTAAAGTTCAGTCTTATTCACTTAAAATATACACCTCTGCAACTTTAAATCTATCCTAAATTGCTCAAAAGCTATACCAACTCTCGCTGATGAGCCAAAATGCTGAGACTTGCAAGAGATCAACATCATGTTAAAACCAAGTGGAAAAAAAAAGTTTCAAGCGACCTCATTTGTTTGTGTTTTAAGAGTCCACTTGTGCAGGGTTAAATATATTGTAGCTTAGTGTCCATTCATTTTGAGGAGTCAGCTTTTGCTCTTTTGGGACAGTTGTACAGGCCGGCCTCATAACCCTAAAGAAAATCCAGCTCAACCCCAGCAATGAGGCCATAAAAGTGAGAATTGATCTTTTTAAGTGAGAAATACTCAGCACTTGGCTTGGCTTGGATCGTAATTTTGGAAAATCTCCATTTTTTTTTTTTTTTCTTTCAATAGTCTCAGAGTACAAAAAATCATGAAAAAAGAAGTCATCCACCAATAGAAAAATAACCTTTTTATTTTCATATCTCTCCACTGACAAATGACAATGACCTTTAATATGAAATAGATATGAACTACTGAATCATATTTTTGACTGAAAATGCAGGGATTTTGCTGATGCTGGTTTTGTTTTTGGCACCAGATCAAACGCCTCCGTGGACAGATGGTATTGTGCCAGATAAAGTGCCCACACAGATTTGGTAACTGGCTTCAACTGGGGGTGAAATTTGGCCCAATGAAATCATGCATATTTTATACAGATATTGTCATACATTTGAATAAATTATTGAACAATGGAATATTTTGTCAGTTTGAAAGACAATGCACTGCAGTATAGTGTTTACCCGCAATCAATTTGAAGAGGAAAGAAAAAAATCAACTCAATAGTTTAACTTTTTTTTGCAAAACACAGCTGCTGCCAACATATTCAGGGTATTTTGATTATTAAATATTCTGTACATAATATACTCACTATACTTAAAGGAGACCAATTCTGCAAAACTGACTTTTTTGAGCTTAAACCAATAGTTGTTTTCCCTTCCCTCTTCCCACTTGAAGTTGTATTTAGCGTCATTGCGCCGATCTACTCACATATACAGTATGCACTCTGCTTTGTGCTTAGCTTGTTCATGTGCACTCCACTACGACATGCATGACTGCATAAAGACCTGTGTATGTTTTGTGGAGGTCAGACAGTCTGCTGAGACGGCGACTTAGTTTGAAACAAGTCTTCAAATCCTCCAGCTCAGTTTTAAACTACATAGGCTTGATGTAATGTGTCTGAAAGTCAACCACAATGATATTTTGATATTATAGGTTGTTATTATGTAGAAATTCCTTGTATTGTATCTTCAGTGTGGGGATGAGAGGGACAGGGCATTGGTGAATGTTTGCACTGACATGCTCAGGCTTGATTCATTTGAGTGGAGCTCCGGGGTGACACTGAAGGTCACTGGTGAATACAAGCATTCACTACACACACAGAGACTCTAGAAACTTCTCTGAGAAAGAATACCTTATTCATCCACCTTTTTCCGGAAGTTGTCGTAGGCACTGACATAGTCATCCGAGTTGCTCTCAATTAAAATGAATGGGATTTCCACTTAACCGGAAGTGCAGCCACAACAAAAGGGCGGTTTAGTTGCATTTAGAGGTAAAAGTGGGCAGGGAGGAATAACGTCAATTATATGACTAAAAAGTATTGCATTTTCTCTATCTTATAGTGGCTTGACAAAGCTAGAAAAAGTAAAAATGTGTAAATTCTTAAAATAAGACACAATTTTTTATTTAGAAATCAACCAAGTATATTGTGACATTGTACCATGGGACAGATACTTCACTCGCATTATCAGACCATAACCCTAAAAAAACATGCCCTTCTCTATGGCAATCCCAGCTAAATAAAAGAGCAAACACAAGGACAGAAATAGGATTATTGTGCTTAGGTTGTTTTCACACATGTTAGTGCTCTCTGTGGAGCGACCCCAGTGTGCTCTAGATTTAGCTCTGTTTACTTCACCTTGTTCACATACACCACGCATCATTCACCCCAAACATGCACCATGAGCCCAAGCACATGAGAGGCCATCAGCCTATTGCCAAGAGTTAATGCACTTGATTTGTACTAAAATAGATTTTTAAAAGCCCAAACATTAAAGATTTCTTCCAAACAATTTCCAATGAATGTGTCCACACTGCTATAGTTAGGTGGGCTGTTAGGCTGTACGAGGAGGAGGCGCGTTGGTGGAGGAAAAAAAGCTTTTGGAAAGACATACAGACAGACCCGGGCTCACCTGTGTAGATGGAGGCAGGAGGAGACTAGTGTCCTTCTGGAGACTGACATTAAGTTGATCCAAATGATCTCGTCAGATGAACATATCAAACAGCAACTGTGCAGTGCCTATTCTTAGAAATACACATGATTCAAGCACTTTTTTTGCCCAATTCCAAGCACTATTACTATCATAGCGGACTATGCAGGTCGACCTGAGGCTGGCTGCGTTCACATTGTACTCGTCCCGCTCCAGAGTGTGTCTAAGACTTCCTGTTTCAAGCTCTCTTGGATTGGACGTTTACTGTGCCCAGAGTGTGATTGTTGGGTTCACATGGGCCCAAACACACTGCTCTTGGAGCGAATGCTCTTTTGCGTTGACCTAACTAGTGGCAGTGTGAAAAATGACCTTACAGATCTTTACTTGCAAAGTTGCCTAACTTACTTTTTGGACACATTCATTGGAAATTGTAATGTTTAGGCTTTTAAAAAAATCAGGTTTAATAAAAGTCAAGTGCATTAACTTTTGGACTGACACCACCACTCTGCCTCATTCAATGCAGAAGTATTCAGATAAAAATACATTTATTTCCAACACTTAGGACCTCCACCTCCTACCTCCACCTGTCAATTCATCAGTAATAACAAGAGGTAGATTGTGTGTTGAGTATTGTAATATTGAATATATAACAATAAATTTTTCAAACTGTATAAGATGATATTTCTGCACTTTTTCTGCATGATTACACATTCCATTCCCATTTTTGTAAGATTTTAAACCTTAACCTTGATATTTATCAGAACATTTTAGCACGTAGCATATTTTTTGATGGATTGCTAAGAGAGAGATTATTATTATCATTATTTATTTATTTATTTATTTTTTGTCACAATCACCCATCCCTAGTAGCAACATTATTTGAAATTTCTGCACGCATGTGGGCAGTGTGCTATATCCAACATTTTTGGTCCTAACTATACACAACTATATACCTACCACTGGTTTGGCGGGATTACTGATACAATTACTGCAATGTACATTTTATTAAATCAAAATCTAACAATTCATCAAATGTCCCTTATTAGATTTGGCCATCTAAAGTTTTTGCAGGTCTAAGCACTCACTGGAGCTGTGGTAAATCATTTTGGTCTGATGGATGGTGAGAGCTCCTGCCTCTGTCTCATCTGTCTGTGTCACAGTGCTTTATATGAGGACGCTTCACTCCAGGCTCCACAACATCACACCTCCTCTCGAGCACCTGACAGGGGCAACGGGGCGACCAGGGGCGACCAGGGGCGACAAGTGCAACCAGAACCAAATCACCTGAAAATATGGCATCTCAATTTTTTCCTTAAGAAAAAAGAAAGAAAAATGGTGTTAATTACCATTATTTTATGACAGCTTTGGAAACTTAGTGCACCTTTAAGTACCCCATGTACCGTTTTTTTGATAGAGGGAGTTCATATCTTAGCCTTGATTGTTCCACGGGATGGCATTAAATTCATATTAAGTACATCTACTATCAGGTCGTATTACAGGTCAGATCTGTGACCCTGCTCACAATAGGAATGCATGTCTTTCTAGGTATTTTCTTAGCTATAATAACACCTGTAATTAACTGTTTAATGCCATACTGTGAAATGTTCCAGGCAAAAGCAATGTATGATTGATAAATTAAGATGAATGTACTTTATTTTCTAATCAAATTATTAAAAATGTTGCAAATGCTTCAAATTTCTAGGTCTGGGTAGCTTCCACAGATTTACTATGCATCAACATCCATTGCTGATTTACAAACATATTTTAAATTTATCACAGAAGCATGAAAATATATTTGCCTCCACAAATCTGTCCCATAACTTGGCCTGATAGCATCACCTTGGAGATGGACAAATTTAATGCCATTCGATGAAACATTCCCGGCAAAGAAATGTGCGTTTGTAGATATTTCTCCATGCAACAAATAGAGCTGCTAAACTTGGCAGTAAAGGGGAGAGCGAGGAGGGAAGATGGGCGGGGTCTGGACATATGAAAAACAGCGTGATTGGTCTAACAGGTTTCCACGCTTCAAACTTCACCCCTGCAGCCAAGCGTTTCCAATCAGAGGAAAAAAAAAAAAGCACTAGGAACAGCGGACAATGCCAAACTTGCCATATTAATTTTACGGCTTAAAGTCCTTTCAACTGCCAACAAACACATCTTCGGGGGTTGAATAATGGCACCACTTTCTGACTACAGAGATATTAATCATAAACCAGGTCAACAAATCTGCAATGTGGCAATTAAACAACAAATTCAACCATAGAATTCTGGCCTGGCTCAATTTTAAACTACGGTGATTCGAGCTACCTATTAAAGAATCCTTTTTTTTCTAGTGCACTCCATGTAGACGAGCGACTCCCCTCTGTTGGTTTAACTGCTGTCTTGTACTGTGGACTGGGGCATTCTGAGCACATTTGACAGCTCAAGCGTTGGATGCGTACGGAGAGTCGGGTCGGCTGCTCCACTGGGCCTGTATAATTGGCATCCTTCTGGTCTTATTAAAGGAAAGGGCTCTTCGATGGTTCCCCCAACTCAGGTCTGAGGAGTTATTAGAACCAAGTGTAAAGAGAGGCACGCCATAGAGACAGCTTAAGGCAAGACTCTGCACACACAAGCTCATGTTAATTAACCAGTGGGAGAAATGAAAAGTAGAGATAATTAGATTTAAAGGGATACAGATGGTTGAGTACATACTGGGTAATTATTGGGGAGATGGAACATATGCCAAACATACAGAAAAACCTGAATGAAAAGTGAGTCTTTTCTTATATATTGTTACTTTTTGACAGGCAAATCCAGAGTGATATCTCTGTGTGTTTTTTTATACACACTGATATCAGTCTAGTCCCATGCCCTCTGTTGCGTCTCAAGCCCGCTCAGACGTGATCAGACTTTTTTTTTTTTTTCAGTGACACATGTGAAACAAAGGAGCTCATTGGTCTACGATTTACAAATAACATCTAATTTATTTCACTTCAGATTAACAGAGTTTAGTGCTTCGCCCATTGATTCTGCAGAAATACGCAATGTATTTGATATATCAGGGCTGATATATCTGATATATTTTTCTCTGATATATATATTTTTTCTTCCTTTTTTTTTTTTTTTTTTTTTTTTTTTCCAACATGACAGACCAAACATGTCCCTGATTGGCTAATCCACCTGTCAATCACACCCATTTGAAAACAGATTCACCAGTGACCAGACTCACATCTTGGTGAAGTATTGAAGAAGTGTTGATCCTGGATCCCAGGCAAGATACTTTGCAGCTGATCTACATTCCATGGGGATGTGATGTTAACTGTAGGCACTGCTCTGTCTGAAGCTGTCACTCGAGTTAGATTTGAATCTGAGCTTTCTTTTTTGTTTGTTTTTCTTTTTTTTTTTCACAGAATCTGACCATAAAGAACTGATTTAGATTAAACGACAATGGGTGAGATGATGTGTGCTGTTAAACAAGTCCCTCTAAAAAAAAACATTACAGTCACAAGCTAGCTAGCATTATTTAAGAATTCTTTCAGTTAGTCACTCATCTTTTTTGTTAAAAACACCTAAACTGGACCATGAATGCTGATGAAAATGTGTTATTTAAATCCAATTTGTATTTTTCTTTTGCTTTCAGATAATCTAAAAACGTATCAGCTTGTTTGGTAATGTGGACATCGTGTCACCGTGGCAAATTGCTGAGCATTCCGCCATAGATGTGCATACAGTACATCACTAGCATGATGTCACTGTAAGGTATCAATGTATTTATTCTATCTGAAGTGGTGAGACTGGGATTGAGCAGGTTTTTAACCAGATGCCCTACCGGTTATCTCACTCAGACACATAATGGAGATGGCTTACTGAGTGCCTTGCCCATGGACACAACAACAGTATCAAGATTGGAACCAACTGCATCAAGTATAGTTCATATAATATAATTTGTTACAATTAATGGTACCACCTCAAAACTACATTTTCAAGATGACCAAGATTCTTCAGTCAAAGAAAAGTTAATGCAAAGCAAAAAAAAAAAAAAAAAACATTACATTTTTCTCCACTGACTTGTATGAATTCAATCATCTTCATGGCCAATCATGTCAATATTTTATAGTGATGTGTGGATTAATACCAAAATATCAATACTTATCAGATTTGAATGGCTCTATGCAACAAAATAAAAACTCATTGGTATTATCTGAGCAAAATGGTAACACTTGGTATTGTCAGTCTGTAATATCATAAAGCTATTTTCAGATTTCTCTTAAAAGTCCATGTAAGGACAACACTCTCTCTTTCTGTCTCCCTCTTTTCCCCCTCCATCCTTCTCCCTCTCCCTTTCTCCATCTGACTCTCCTGCTTCTTCTGGTTCAGTAAAGCGTGTTGGTTTAACAAGTTGGTGCTTTCGATGCTCTGGGCTTAATCCCATCAGGAAAGCAACTGAAACGTACTGGAGATGTGGAAAAAACCTTGTTCTGATTCTACTGACTGCTTATCGAGTCTCCCGCTTTCTCATTGTTCTGGGCCCCTGACTCTGGTCGAAATGTAGAGTTGTAATAGCTGCTGTTTGGATAAAATATATATTCTTGGGCCAGTTAAACGATGCCACACAGTGATGAACAAAAAAATAGTTCCGCTGCCATGGCAACTAACAATTCAAAGTATCAGTATTCTGTATTGTGGATGGTTAAAAGTCCTAAAACGCCACCTGAAAAGGAGATTGAAATTCATGAATAGGCAAGGTTTGGAGAGAAGATTGAACTCACAACCTTGGCCAAAATTGACAGCACAGATGCCTTTTGAATATTTGAAACTGTTTTGACTTAAGATAACTGTTCAGTAAGAGAGAAAAATAAAAAAAATACTCATTATGAAATTAACTGATTTGGTCACATGAAGCCGATGCCTGCAGACATCTTGGCTCTATGTTTCATTGTTATGGCCTCTGCTGCAGACATTACACTCTATACACTCACTTCCTGTGGAGTTTGCACATTTGCCTCGGTGCTGTATGGGGCTCTATTTAGAATACGCTGACATACGGACCAAACAAACTCCACAATTAGCACTTTGCAGTTTGACTCCCGACTGCACTAATATGGGCCTGACTTTAATATTTACTCCTGCTGCTACGGGCGATATTCATTGTATTATCAGGAGGAAATTGCTGTACGCAATTAAGCATGTGCATTAATTGTAAACCAGAAATTATTTTGATTATCCTGGCAAACTAGTCTGCAAATAACAAAATGTTTCCATGGGGTTTTATTATACGTAAAACCTACAAACGTTGTAGGTTAAAGTGGAACTAAACACTAAATCCACTTTTTTCCTGGTACTAAACTGTGTATATGGTGTTTGAATTGCAGTTTCTATTGTAATTATTTGGCAGTTTTAGCGCAAATTAGTTAAATTTGCTTGTGTGTTGTCTCCCTGCCCACTGCAAATAAGTAGTAGTTTAAGTAGTTGGTGACATCACACAGGACAGCCCTGATTACAGCCAGGTATTTCTGATTACAAAGACTTGGCTGCAGGGGGCGGCATTTTCAAGTGTGGATACCTCAGAATCAGAATGAGAATCAGGAGAGTTTTATTGCCATTGTCAGTGAGCACAGAGCACAAACTAGGAACTTACTTCGGTGATAACGTGCACATAAAAACACACTGAATAAATACAAATAAGGTTATGCACAAACAATTAATTAAAACAATCAAACTGTTCCTCAGATCCATTTGCAATACTTTGAAATTTGATATTTTTCAGACTACAGCAAAATACACATAATGTAGAGATGGTTAAGTAACTGTTCATTTATACATGGAAAATATGATGAAGTGTATTGCTCAAAGACACAACTGAAGCTGAACCATCAACAGCAAAGTCTTGAAAACACCTTGTTCCAGAGGGGGGTAGTACTCAGTTACATGTACTCAGCTGCATTTGCTTTTTAAAGAAATTGTACATCTCAGGGTACAGTTTTACCCATATTCTAACATCTACATGAGTTTTATATTTGACAGTGTAACACGTTTGATTTACTCTTCCCACCATGACAAAAAGTGACAAAAGTTTTATCTTAACAAAGTGAATAGATGTGAACATTGCGTTTCATGAGCATGATTTTTGGCTACACTCTACCTCATCCTGGTTTTACCTTGAAAGTGTGTTTTTAACCGAAGAATAAGCTCATGCTCCCACCCACTCAGCACTGCACTGGAGACGAGCTCTGCCCGGCTCAGGCTTCATTAAACCCGTAAGTGCACAGCCAGTGTTGTTAATAAGCCTTTTCTTCATTTTGTCATCCCAATGTGGAATCTCTGTATTGTCTGGAAGTGCAGCCGGCTCTATCTGCGAAACCCCTCAGTTATATAATGCAGAAAAAGAACTGTGAGCAATAAAACAGAATAGAGACGTGCAGTGTGTTTTACTTTCACATGTTTAAAAGCATACATCTGGGCAATAATTGAAAAGTCTTTTTTTCAAGTTTTTGTAATATGCAAGGGTGGACCTGGTTAGTACTAGGATGAACGTGCTACAGATGCCACGTGCCACAGTGGGGCAGCCGTGGCTCTAGTAGAAATTGCTGTTATGTCCTTACGCAAAAAACAAGACTTCCACCAACGGGACAGCAATTTGTAGTCCCCTGATTGACCTGAACCTGGCTGCGTGGTGATGTTTTGCTCAATGGCCAATGGCAGTGTGAATTGCTGTCAATAGAAACAGCAAATTTTGGCTCCGAAAGAGTTTATATGCAGATTTAAGAGATTAAAAAAACAAAAAAAAAAGTCAAAATAGAAAGTTATGAAATGTGTGATTTGTCTGAAACAAGATATAGGGCTGTAAATGTTGAGCCAACTGCTTTTATTATAATTGATATTTCAACTAAAAAGCCACCACCAATCAAAAAATAATCTTCTTAAAGGGAATTTGGGATTGATATATAGCTTCAAATGCTGGGAAATCTCAACCAAATATACAAAGGAAACTCCATAAAGAAATCCAACCCTGATCTTGGTGCATCAGAGCTGTAGTCGCTGTAGTCGCTCTAAGTATTAGCCTGTTTTTAAGTCTGTGAATGGAGGATGTAATGAGGAACAGTCTATGATCCATTTCCAGCGCACTCATTATTACTGCTCTGTTCTTGAAGGGATTTCAAATGGATGCATCTTTTTACTTTTATGAGGCTTTATTGGTCCCATGAGGCCGTTTGGGTTGTTAGGATACACAAAGAGCGTCGGAGGTCATAAAATTTAAAAATGAAAAATAATTCTTTTTAAAAATGCAGAAATGAAGTAAACAATATTAAAAAGGAGAAGTGCTTTGCAAACACACAGTTATTGGACATATCCTGATCGTGTGGGTGTTCTAATGGTGTGTCACACTTGTTTATCCCCATAGCGAAATTTGTGCATTTGATCCATCCTTTAACTACTTTTGTGTCAGGAGCTTGGTCTAGAAAACCATAGCAATAATCATAAAAAATTAAAAATCTGCTGGTTAAATGCAACTTATCTAACTATATATTTCTTACTTTCACAAACCCATTGGCACATTGTTAATACTCACACACAAAATGAAACAAAAATGAACCGTCACACAACCAAACCACCCTCAGCGTTCGTCTTTCTTCTGGGTTTGCGATGTCGATGTGCACAGCTGATTTTGAGACCTACAATGCTGTTTGGGGAAAATGTTATGTGCGGAAAAGACTGCTATCCCACTTTAAATCATGAATTATTTGCACTGTTATTGGCACTGAAACACACTTGCATGCTTTTAAGGACCTTTGTGTGTATCTTGTGTGAAATTTTGAAATTAAAGCACATTATTTTGCATTAAGTGTGCTCCACTACTTGGATTTGGTGTTAGCAATCACTCTCAGAAACACAAACCATGAAAAAACAAACAAAAGAAAACAAAATTTGATTAAAATACTACTACCACTACTATTATTATTATTAAGTATTATAAGCAATGTGGTTGGCATGTTAAATTTAAGCATGAAGTAGTAGTGAACACAATGTGGCAGCAGAAATGCTCAGAATGAAGGGACAGGCTTTTCACATGATTAAAACCTCCAAAAATAACATTTTGCGTATGTCTCCTCGGTGTCTTGGTTCCAGCTCTGACTCACCTCTCAGGACTTCCGCTGACCCCTGAGGTGTACTGACATCAGGCTGTGGCTGATGGAGGAGTGGGGTATGAGTGGAACATGACGCTGATAGAATACTATATTTGTACTTTTGTGTGTAATGTATTGTTTCTGATGGGGTTTTAGTTCTGTAGCCTGCACTATGCACTGTTGTCACTTCTCCAGATGATGTGTATATGTGTGAAAGAGCTGACTCACTGCTAAACAAAATGTACTTGTTGGTACCGATAAATAACCTTGAACCTTGAAGCTTACAGAGGAGGTACATTTGAGCCATTCACTTTCATGGGCGTTCTCATTAGAGCCATCCTCACTGTTAATCACACAAGTGTTTTGTCTAGTTGCAGCACTGAGCCAAATGTTTCACTGCACATGAGGGACCAGGGTTTATCCAGCAGCTGCTGGTGGGCCATCCAAACCAGTGCAGCCATTCTGGGCCTTAAAAAAACATATGATAAGTTTTAGCAACAAATGAAAAATTAAAGGTGCTGGGCCTAATTTTTATGATATTAAAAAACTAGTTCATTTTAAACACTTTGCCACGGTTTCTCACTTACCTTATGCATTCTGAACATCCTAATTATTCACAGCAATGAGTTTATAAGTTAATTTCACAATTTTTAGAGACCAGTTTGGAGTTTTGTTGTGACTGTAAAGCTAGCAACAACTAGCAAGCTTATGTGCACTTCCAGGCTATCTAACAATAACATGCTTTCTAGATGCAGACAGCACACAGTGGACTTATTTTGACCTTATTAAAAGTAAATGGTGGAAAGAATACTTATAATTTAGTTATCGAGTACTGAGTACCTGTATTAAAATGTATTTTATGGCATACAATACAATTCACATGTTACATGACCCAATCACAGTACCTACTGCATCCATCCATCCATTTTCTTCCTCTTATCCGGGGCCGGGTCGCAGGGGCAGCAGTCTAAGCAGGGACTCCCAGACTTCACTCACCCCAGACACGTCCTCCAGCTCCTCCAGTGGGACTCCAAGGCGTTCCCAGGCCAGCCGAGAGGCATGTCCCTCTAGAGCGTTCTGGGTCTTCCCCAGGACATGCTAGAGGGACTATGCCCGAAACACCTCCCTAGGGAGGCATCCAGGAGGCATCCTGAACAGATGCCCGAGCCACCTCAGCTGGCTCCTTTGGACGAGTAGGAGCAGCGGCTCTACTCCGAGCTCCTCCCGTGTGACTAAGTTCCTCACCCTATCTCTAAGGGTGCGCCCAGCCACCCTGCGGAGGAAGCCCATTTCGGCCGCTTGTGTCCGAGATCTTGTCCGTTCGGTCAGGACCCAGAGCTCATGACCATAGGTGAGGGTAGGAACGTAGATTGACCAGTAAATCGAGAGCTTTGCCTTTCAACTCAGCTCCTTCTTCACCACGACGGTCCGACACAGCGATCGCATCACTGCAGACGCTGCACCGATCCACCTGTCAATCTCACGCTTCACCCGTACCGACTGCATTCTGAATTCAATACTTTTACATTGTTATCCATTAAATTAGTATAAAAATGCATACTTTACAACATTCAACATTAGCGTGACAGAGTGACAGTAGTAATGAAGACAATGGTAAAAAACATTGCACAACTATGGCTACTAATACTACATTGATATTTCACAGCTTAGTTAGTTAACATTATAATAATTTTCCTGTTCAGCCCAGGAACATCACAAGACATTCAGGAGAATATATTAAATTAAATGGACAAATGTATGTGACACACCAAAGAAAACCAAAATACATACTTTGTGATGACTAATTAATTTTTGTAATTTTGTTTTTTTTTTAATCCCAGCTAACCTCACATAATACCACCACATATTTGAACTTGATTCCTGGTTCCATGAGGACAGCAGAAAAGCCATTGCCACAGACATGACAGTCAAAGGAAGTGAAGATGCAAAGCGCTGGCCCTGATTTTGATCTGGAGGAGTGGTGTCAGATACTGCGCCATAAATGATGAATCTCCATTGAGCCATCCATAACCGCACAGGGGCCTAATGGAGGCGTAAAAGTGGCCAGATAAGAAGTTTCCCTTGAAGCTTTCATAAATCAGAAACAGCCTATGTTAAAATGACCAGCGGCGATGGGCTACATAAGACATACTTAAGTACCTCTGTTATTTTAATCACCCCCGCACTCGTGTACACCTGCAGCACACCTATAACATTTCATGGGAAAATGCAAAAGCTTTTACTGCACGCCTCATATGATTAGAGCTGATTTACGGGCGCACTGCTGTGTTTTTATAATGCATTTAACACCAAGCTAACTGGCTGTTTGTTCTCCCATTTCTGTGTGATAAGCTACATAAAACTTGCAGAAGAATTGAAACACCACATTTGTTTAGTGATAAAATATTTAACATGTACTATTACAGTGGATTTGGTCTTCAGTGACAAGTGCATGCATTTTGTTATGTTTGAAGATCACTGAAGAACCATTTTCAAACCACAAAAGGAGGAAGTATGTGTTTGTGTAAGTGTATATATATGTAAAATACAGGGGAGCGCAGAGTTTATTGTAAGGGGGACTTGCTGTATTGATATTACAATATCATGGTATGGCAAGGAAGTAGTGGTTCAGGATGTATCCCAAGTTCACACATGAGTCATTATTTGGCTTTTGTGTTAGCCTCAATGTGGAAGTTGAATAAAACTATTAATTCAATTTTTTTTTTTTTTTAAATGTCAGAAAAGAAGCTTATATAATATCTGAAAATAATAGTTAAGACTCAGTGGTGGAAGGTAATAGTCATAAGTAGTACAAGTAGTAAAGTGCTGTGCTTAAGTAGAATTTTTAAGTATCTGCACTATACTTAAGTACATTTTACAGTGGATACTTTTTACTTTTCAGTCAAATTCAAAAATGTAGTAAAATTGACAATACTTAACAGTTATGACTATATAGAAAATATAAACTGATAACAATTAATTATAATGAAAACTATAAAACTGTAACAGAAGTGTATAATGGAGGTAGAATACATAAATAACTTTCAAATAGTATCAGTGATGACTGTACGGTGGAGAGGGGGCAGAAAATCGATAATTATTTATTTATTTTTTTGCTACTGTTATTTTTATTTGTTTTATTTTTTGATGAATGTATTTATTTATTCACTGTTTTTCTTGCATACTCTGTGTGGTTTGTGTTTTGTTTTCTGGTCAACTTCTGTGCACTTATTGCTTTCCATTAGTATTATCATTTATTATGCTTACCATACTTGGCTATTTATTATTATTATTATTATTATTATTATTATCATTATTAATATTATTTCTATATTTTTTATTTATTTATATGTGCAAGTATATATGTATGCATATATAGGGATGTATGTGTGTATGTATATATTTGTTTTTAGTTTTGTTGTTTTTTTTTTTGTTCCTGTGCTTACCCGGTGCCCAGGGATGAGGGAGGGAGGGCTGTAAAATGTTAAAATGCAATAAAAAATATGAATTAAAAATAAATAAATAAATAAAATACTTCTGATATGGCTTGTTACCATGTCGGTGGGCAACATCCTGACTAAAGTGAGCTGTCATTTTTTAATCATTATCACTACCTTTAACACAACAAATTAACAACACATGTGTGAAATACTTAAAGTACATTTTTAAACGGGTACTTGAATACATTTACATAAGTCGATTTTTTTCATGTGATACTTTTGCTTTTACTTTGAGTAACTTTTTACCTGTATCTGTGTACAGTAGATGTAGTGCCTGTGCTGTTGTGGTGCAGGGGACATGAGCGTATTTTGACCTTACAATAAAGCTCACGACATTTTAATATTATGGTAGAGCAAGAAAGTAGTGGTTCAGGATGCATCCCGATTTCACATGTGAATCATTACTTGGCTCCCACTCTGCTGTGTTAGCCTCCGGTTGTGGAAGTTGAATAAAATCATTAGCAGCATGGTCATATGAGAGTGAAGGTCTTCTGTGTGTCACGGTTCAGTGCAGATATCCTCGTGTGATGCAGAGCTACAGGCGGCACAGATGACACAGCACGGCCCAGTGAGGAAGAGCGTCACATGACCGTGAATGACCTTACATTTCAAACATTAGTAAGGATATTTTATTTATTTTCTTTACATACTTCATTCTCTCTTCATTACATACTTCTTTGCATCTTAACTCATTCACGATATTTCTAATGTTCTAGTTAGGTTGGTTAACTCGAAGTATTTTCAATACAGGGTGGTCCAAAAGTCACTGACACTTTTAAATCTTCAATAGCTCCTATAATTCTTAAGTTATACTCACCACATTTTAGCAGTAAGTAAACTGAACCTTCTGAGATTTTTGGGAATTAGATACAGTTATAATTGTTCACTTACACTTGAACTTATCACTACTTAAACTAGGGGAAGTAAAATTTTTAAAAAATAATGTTTTTAAGTGTCCACCATTTTCAGTTTTGCACTGAATTGCCCGATCCAACACACTTTACATAACATTTGAAAGCATTTATGGCTCTTATTTAATCCTCGATATTATGTTTTAAGTCCTTTATTGTCTGAGGTTTATTCACAAACATTTTTTTTTCTTTAAGATATCTCCAAGGGGAGAAATCGGGACATGTCAGGACTCTGGAGATCACATACTCCCCCTGTCTTTCAAAACCACTTATTATTCCTTCAATGGCATTTACACTTGGGGCATCTCTGGTATTAAAATGTCGACGGTAACACTGCTGGGTTTCTGAATTTGACTCATGTAACTCAAAGTACCACTGTACAATGAGAGTTCGTTCCTCGGTGCTATATTTGCTCATATTAATGTCGGAAGGGTAGTTCTAAATGCTTTTCTAAAAAAAAATATTTAGAAACAAAAGAGTTATGGATTTTTTTCAACTGCCAATGACGTTTGGGCCCCACTGTATTTATCTATACAGATTTTTGATTACATATAACTATACAAATCTTACATATATCTGTTCTTGAACTTTGTATTGTAATACTGCAATTTCCCCACCATTGGACAAATAAAGGTTCTCTCATTCCTACCTTAAGCTACTTTTGTTGTGGCCTTGGGCAAACCACATTTATTACAAGTGATATGTGCAAAAAGAAAAAACATGCATGAATAGATCTTGTATGATATGATTACCTTAATGCTATCATGGCTAAATTATGTATTATGTCACATTATAAGCTAACAATATTTGAATTGCAAACAGTGTGTTAACCATAATTATTGCACAGAGATTGGCATACTGTGCAAAAGGACTCTATATGTTTCTCCATCTGTTAATGTTAACAGCACATCCAGCCCAGTGAAGTGTAAAAGTCTCTGTGTAAAGTGTTGCCATGGCGCTCAAGCTCATCTCATCTCTGTTCTGTTGGGCACAGTATAGTACAAAGATCTAATATAAAAACTATCGATTTCATTTATTCACAGCCACTTTACTTTCCTAAAATGCTGGAACTGTCAACTTGCTGCTCGGATGTCTACTTCTTCGCTCAATAAGTCCCTCACTTGGGCGTTAATTTCTGTGGCAGCAAAACTAGTTTCCTGAATGGGCTGAAAATTATAGATAAACCAAAAGCCCCTGACTGTCCTGACACATCCGCAAATGTGCAAAACCTGCTTATTATGCCTCCTTATGCATCATCCAAGTTTCTTTTTGGTCTTGTCACTCTTATAATCTGGTGCGGTGCTCAATTTTATGACCTTAAAAAAAAAAAAAAGACGAGAAAAAGCGTATAAACCTGAACTGTTTACAGCAGACCAAATGTTTTCCTCACTTTAATGCATTCCTAGCCTCCTAATTATTCGCTGCTTTCAAAGGCCAGAGCTGAATGTTGTAGTCACGCCAATGCTAAAAACAACTAGGATGCTAACAGTGCACCAGTGTTACATCCTGGTTCATGGATGATAAATGCTTCATGCAGACAGCAGATACATTTTTACTCCAAAAGCCTCTTCTGCAATATGTGCCGTGGAGCCAAACAAACTTTACTTTATTACATGAAAAAATCTGGTACGGCCCCTTTACGTTTTATTACTTTTATACCATTTACCATCTTTGTTAACTCTTGAGACTCTTGATCTTTATTTACTATTGATTCTAATACAAAGATGTCACAAAAGAAACTAACATAATATCTGAAAATAATAGCTCAGGCTCAAAGTACAAGTAGTAAAGTACTATATTATACTATACTTAAGTGGAATTTTTAGTTATCTGCACTCTATTTATTTTACCGTGGATACTTTTAACTTTTAATTCACTGCATTGTGGGAGCAGGTATCAGTACTTTCTACTCCACTACAGTTCTGAACTGGACTGAAAAGTAAAAAGTACTTTTCATATGATTTGAGGGGTTATTTTTACTGTTTGTGGTAACATCCTGACTAAAGTTTTCGATGTCGAGCTTAGATTTTTGAGCAAACAAACATAAAAAAAAATAAAAAAAATAAATAAATACAGTAATCCCTCATTTATCTTGGGGGTTATGTTCTAAAAATAACCCGCAACAGGCAAAATCTGTGAAGTCGTCAGCTTTATTTTTTACAATTATTACGTATGTTTTAAGGCTGTAAAACCCCTCACAACACACTTTATAAACTTTTCTCAGAGAGGTATTAACATTTTCTCACATTTCTCTCTTGCTTAAACACTCTCAAAGTTCAAACCTTCGTATATTACATCCCTCTTCATCGATGATCGCTTTAAATGTGTTGTTCACGTGTCTCTGCTCCAGCGGTATCTGCAGAGGCATTTGGAAACATACAGCACTTAAGAGTCACACTGCGATCGACCATTTATGTAAATTTGTCTGAACACATTCTGTACTGTACAGGAGACACAGCACGGAGGAGACAGATGGACAATGGTCTACAGTCCCTCAGCCAATCAGGACGCAGAACACAATGCACGTTCATACACTGTTTCAAAAAAAAAAAAAAAAAAAGGTGAACTGCGAAAAGCGAGGGACCAAAAGAAAAAAATCTGTATAATTTTTTTGAATCAATATCACAAAATTGAGCACCTTTACTTCAAAATCCATCACTCACTGCTACGACTTAACTCAAATGTGGTTGTAGATAGAGTTAAATTTGTACAGAATTGAAAAAGCTAGAGGCACACAACAGCAGGGCCTTAAAAAAGCAGTTTGTTGGAATTTGTAACAAAATCTGTCGAGGCCGAGTGAGAGAAGAGGCAGCTGCTCTCCGCCTGTCCAACCACGGGCCACGGCTTTTTACTGCAACAACCAGGAATGATGCACAGAGATAGAAGGAGAGGAGGAAGAGAGCAGACGTAATTAGGAGAGGCAGAGAAGAGATGAGAGAGAGTAGAAGAGAGGGAGAAAAAAGAGAGGGAGAGAGAGAGAAAAGGAGGAGAAAAACAGAAAAGAGGGGAGGAGAGAAAGAGAGGAAAAGGAGGAGAGAGTAAGGAGGAAAGAGAGGATGAGAAAGACAGAAAGGGAAGAGGAGCGAGGAAGAGGGAGATGAGGAGGATGAGGAGCAGAGAGAAAGGAGGAGAGAGAGGGGGAAGGGAACATAGAGAGAGTAAAAAGGAGGAGGAGGAGAGAGAGAAGATGAAGACAGGGAGAGAGAGGAGGAGAGAGGAGGGGAGAAAGACTGAGTGAAAGAGAGGATAGAGAGTAGGAGAGTGAGGTGGAGGAGAGCGAGAGAGATGATGAGAGGAGGGGAGAGAGAGTGAGTGGAAGAGAAGACAGAGAGTAGGATAGCGAGGTGGGGGAGAGAGAGAAGAAGAGAGGGAGGATGAGGAGATGAAGAGAGAGAAGGAGAGAAAAGGAAAGAGGGAGGATGGACGAGAGAAAGAGAGGGGGAGGAGTGAGAAGAGAGAGAAGAAACGAATAAAGCGGAAAGAGAGGATGAGATTGAGACAAAGAAGGAGTGAGAGGGAGGAGGGGAGAGGCAGAAGAGGAGAGACAGAGAGAGCAGAGAAAGATAGAAAGAAGGAGGAGGGGGGGGGAGGGAGGGAGACAGAGAAAGATAGAAAGAAGCAGAGGGGGGGTTGAAGAGAAGAAAAGAGAGAAAAGAGAAGAGGAAGGACTTCAGAGAGGGCCAAAGAAACTGCAACCGGGAAACACAAAGGAGGAAAGAATCCAGCAGCGACAGAGACAGTTCAAGCTGAAAATCATTTAGCGCTAAGCTAAATGCCAACTAAGAATAGACTTTGAATCAATCAGGCCAAAGCTATCTGTCCGCAGAATTAATATGTCCCCTGGAAAGCAACGTGTTTGGCTCATGGAGGAGGAAGTACTTGTTCCACACATCACTAAACAAAATAAGACAAATTACTCAGGGTTAAGTACAAAGATATACTTACAAGACTGTCTGTTTTTTTAATATCTTGTCAGCTTCTTGTTGTAGACTGGCATGAACAAAGGTGTAGATTTTCTTTGTACAGATGTATTCATTTTTGCTCCAGACCCTTCCTTCAGTGCCATGGAACAGATGGGTTCAAAACACTTTTTTCAAATCTTGAGCCAGAACCTTGAATCTGTCTGATTGTCTGAAATAGACGGCTGTATCTCAAGGAAACCTGCACAGACAGAGTTAATACTGCCCACTCAAAGGCTGCGATGGGAGAGAGCGTCCCATGAGGTTTACACACCCAGCCCCTGTAAGAAAACACTGGCTGCAGTTAAATCACACTCCACATTTCATTTTAATAGACAGATTTTGTAGTTTGCATGTCATTTAAATGAACGTTAAGGTCCAAAAATTAGATAATGATCAGATTTTGGTGTGCATGTAAACATAGCCACAGGACACATTTAATCAGTTACCATTTGCCCACAGAATATACAACTATAGTATAGAGCAGGGGTGTCCAAACTGTGGCCTGGGGGCCAAATGCGCCCCTCAGACCAGTTTTTATTGGCCCTCAAGCCTCCTGCTGAACCGGCCCAATTGATCATAAGCAGTACTTTTAACAGCAAATTAAACTATTTCTACCACTATATCCTCAAACATCACATTACAGTGTGATACAGACCTAAAATGAATGTGTTTCAAGCCTTATTAATACACAGCGGCTCTGTCAAAGCTGTGTCGCTTCGCATATGTTTTGAGATGTGGCCTTTGATTAAAAAAAAAAAAAAAAAGTTTGGACACTTTTGGATTTTTAGCTGAGCAGGGCCTTGTATTCCATTGTATTGTGGCCACGCTCTAGGTTGTATGGAGAAAGAGAGAGTAAAAGGAGAAGGAGGACAAGATTAACGTATTCAAGGAAGGCAAGGTATTCAAGGAAGGCAAGTTTATAAAGTGAGTAAAGTGTATGAAAGCTGCAAAAGCTGTAGTTGGTCTGTTATACCTTTTGAAATACAAGCTCCATATTGTTGCATCTACAACTTTCCCTTTTTATCATGTTTTTCATTACTACAAATTAGATTAACTGGATCCAAACGCTACGCAACTATGTACCGGTAGTATTTTGTATATTTATGTTCTGTAAAGCACTTTGAATTACTTTGTGTACGAAATGTGCTATACAAATAAAGTTGCCTTGCCTACGTTTATCTGAATCAAATGGGTTATGTTCATGTTTGGTTGGGGCAGGACAGAAACTTGATGTAAATATCACTAAAAAACAAGTTAATTTGAACGTCAGTACGGTAACTCTGAATTCCCTCTAGTGAGCATCAGATATAGCCGTTTAAAAATATATCTATATTTTTAAACGGCTATATCTGATGTTCACTGTAACCCCACCCCACAAATAATCACCCCATTTTATAATAGTTACAGCCAAGATACAATAACATTAGTATTAAACTGGTTCATGCTTTTGAGAATGTGACAAAGTGCTTCCCAATTAGCAGAGAAATCTTCCGTTGGCTCAATTAAACATTCATCATAGCCGGCCTTGTTATTGTCAGTGTGCTTTTTAAAGATAACCACTTCAAAGTAAAAACACATGCACTCGTGTGTCTGCAGTGTATGCGTGTTTCTCGGGTCTGTGCGTTAGCTTTCATCGCACCATTTTGTGCCATTGAGCTCATAACAGATGTCACAAGAAACTGCAGTCAAAAAAATAGTCCCCTCATTTATCATTCTTAATCATTTCCTGCAGATTTCTCGAGACTGCGTTTATTGAAAGCATCTATCTTTCTCTCATTGTGGCCGTAGACAGAGATGGATGGTATGAGCCGTGAGACTTAAGGACTGCCCAGGCCAAACAGAGCCTAGCTGACACTTCCTAATTCTTTTAAATGCACGCCACTTCCTCGCCGCCAGCCGCTGCGAGATCACATGACTTTGCATATATTTGTCAAATAAGAAACACGTCAGGGTGAAGTGGCTGGGATCCGGAAAAGTGCTGGATTATTTTACAAGGGGTCAAAATGTGGTACGTGTTTTAAATGAGTTTAACAAATAGATTGCAAAAGAAAATTGAATTCTGTCAACTGGACACAAGTTTTTGAGAGTGAATATATTTCCTCACTCATCCTAGTAGCGTCTTCAGTTCTGACAGGGTTGTGGTTTAAGTCACTGCTATATATTTGTCTGAAGGGAGGAGCTTAATTACACTGAAACTAACATGCCCAGTTGTTTATCTTCCACATAGTGTTCTGTAACTGAAAACCAAATCTGTGTTTGTTGAGAATTCAAATAAATTTGCAAGTGTAAAGGAATAATATGATAGTCACTCTCACTCCTTCAGCAGCTCCAAACGTGTGAGACAGGCGTTTCCTCTGATTTTCCCCACGAGCCGATATCTTTTGCTGCAATGGCCAAAATCCTGCAGTGGACACCCAGCGTTACACCTGGCCTGGGCTGTTTTGGGATCCCCCTGGAGAAGCTGAAGTGTCTGGGGTGAGGGAAGCCTAGTAGTCCATTCTCACACAGCTCCTACAATGGAAAAAGATGGACCATTATCTGCATAGACTGGTGGGTGTGTATTTATCACGTTGTGTGGACTAAAACATGTATGCACACTCACATTATGAGGACTTTTCCTACCATTTGAGGTCGTCACCCTACTGATGATCACAAATAACCTCTGTCAGCGTCACCATGTTTGTTTTGGTTCGTTTGGCACTGGCTTCCACCCAAACCACAATGCTGCATTGCATGGATTCTCAAGAGTTTGTGAACTCACAAAAATCGTGAGAATTCATCTTGCTGGAAAGGCTATTGTGCAACTGTTCTTTAGAAAATAACAGTCCCTTCTTTTATATTCTGAGATTCTTACTCTATGAATCTGTTTTTGTTTAAATTAGTTTTGGCCTTTGATTGACCCTGTTTGAGTCAAAAGGTTGTGACTTGTGCCCCACTGTTCCACTGCTACAATTAAACTCATTCAGAACAGTTCACGAAGGAGTCTTTGTGTGGCTCATAAACGTCTCTCTCTGCTTTTCATTCATCTTCCGCTTTGAGATGTCCTCTGCTGCATGTGGTAATCAGAGGTCAGAGGTCACGACCCCCGTTAGACTAAAGCCACACTGTAGAATGTGTGCAGACATTTTGAAATTTCTTCTGCTAAAAAAAAACCTGTGAAATTCATGTTGTTGCTAATGTAACAGAGATTACGTAGTAGTATTTGATTCCACTTGTCATTACATTTAATTGGGCTCATATATTTTAATTGAGTAGCGCCCTCTTGTGGTGACCGGTAGTGATAAGTGCCCCTGGCATCGCGAGCACGTTGCCAGTTGATGAGAGTCGGGCATGAGGTGGGTCACTGTCTTTAGCTCTGTCATTGAACATTGTGTATTTCTGTTTAATTATTCCTTAGATAATCACTGCAATCAGTGTTCTCATTATTTATGTCATTTAGAGCATTAAGGAACTGATATTTTGTACAACAAATGAGTTATTACACAGTAATGGACACATGTCGTGACAAGCTAACTTTTTACATGCTAATGTGACTTGTTACCCTTGTAGAGTGAGCTGTGGTTTTCCTGACCAGTCTTTATGTTGGTTACACAGGTACATTGTATTTTATTTTATTGTAAAACCTTTTTCATTTAACTGTATTACACTGGCCAGTTGATGAGAGTCGGACACGAGAGTGCTGCTCTCCGTGTGAGCCGTGGTTTTCCTGACCAGTCTTTATGTTGGTTAACAGATTAAATACGAAGAACCACTCTGTGTGCTGGCCATTATTAACACAACGCAGATAAACTATACGACAATCAACAACGAACACAGACGGCCAACCAAGCTTCAGCCCGGTTACACTAAGTTGTTAAGTAAATCCCATAATGGTGCGTTCACACCGCGGCGTCAAAAACACGCTGGCCGCCTCCATTTGGACGCGTGTGCATTTGAGGGCAGACGCTTTGGAAGCGCGTCCAAGATGCGCTTTGGAAGCGCGAGTCCAGAGAGCGCATCTAGAGCGTTGAGTGTTTTCCTGCTCCTTTTGTGCACAATGACAGACCATGTTGAGAGAAAAGCTTTGGTGTATTTACTGCACAAAAGTCATCAGCAGAGGCGATCGGCGGCTCGGTGGCGGCGTGTCTGGGTTCACAACATAATTCAGAGGTGTTTGGAGTTTTGGCGAGTTCATCACTTGCTCCAGGAGCTCCGTCTGGATGATCAGCACTTCCAGCTGTATTTCCGTGTGACTCAGGCCCAGTTCGATGACCTGCTGTCCCGCATTGGTGCGGATAACGTCCCTGTCCCAGTCACTGTTCGTGTTTGTGACTCCAGCACTTCAGAATGACGTCGCTGTGCCTCTGATTGGTTGACACTTCGCCTCGACCGCCTCAAAAGTTCAACCCAGTTGAACTTTCGAGGCGTTCGACGCTAGGACGCTTGGGCATCTGAACGCGTAGATGCCTGGAAGCTCAAGACACGCCGCGCTGACGCCAGATTCGCGCCGCCTTGACGCCTGAAGACGCGCCGCAAAAATGCTGCGTCACCAAGACGCGCGTCCACCATAGACTTTGAATGTGAGCTTGACGCATCTGACGCTGCGGTGTGAACGCACCATTAAAGTACTTACATAAATTCTGTTTTGTATAAGAAGTTATAATTCACACATGCACAACTAGATATATTCATATTATCTTTCATACAATATCTAAGTTAATGTCATAAAATGTTTTTAAATTAAGAAAACTGAAGAATTTTTGCTACTTTACAATGCAGTTTATTCCATTATTTTGTTAAAGGAATTTAGACAAACAATAACACATATAACCAAAAAGAAAAGTATTTGGGGAAACTAGAACTCAAGTAAAAGTAATTGCAAGAGTCATTATCTGAATGCCCCATTTTCTTTTTAATTTTAGGTCTAGATCAAATACAGTGGTCCCTCATTTATTGCAGGGGTTATGTTCTAAAAATAACCTGCAATACACAAAAAAGTAGTCAGCCTTACTTTTTACAATTATTATATATGTTTTAAGGCTGTAAAACTCCTCACCACACACTTTACTTACTTTTCTCAGACAGGCATTAACATTTTCTCACATTTCTCTCTTGTTTAAACACTCTCAAAGTTCAAACCTTCGTATATTCTATCCCTCTTCCTCGATGATCGCTTTAAATGTGTTGTTCACGTGCCTCTTCTCCAGCAGTATCCATGCAGACAAACACTTTTGAGTCCAAAGCGTTTCTGAAATTTGTCGGTGCAGAACGTTTCATCGACATTGTGAGTTTTGTCGGGGAGAAAACTTGGAAACATACAGCACTTCAGAGTCACACTGCGACCGAACATTTATGTAAATTTGGATGAAGTCATTCTGTACTGTACAGGAGACACGACACAGAGGAGACAGATGGACAATGGTCTATAGTCCCTCAGCCAATCAGGACGCAGAACACAATTTCCGCTCACACGATGTAAAAAAGCATGCAAAATTGCACTGAAAAACAATCCATGAAACAGCGAGACCGTGGAAGGTGAACCGCGATATAGCGAGGGACCACTGTAGTGCACAAAATCTGGTATTTTCAAAGGCTAGACCACAAAAATGAGAACTATTTAATCATATCTGAAGGTGCGGTGCAAGAAATAAAGCTTTTGTCACTGTGAAGAGTAACCAAAACTTTTACTCAAGTAAGAGTAGAAGTATGGAGAGGTGAAATTTTACTAAAAGGTTACGCAACATACATGACCAATTAAATGACCTCTGAACCCTGGGGAGTTGACCTAAATAACCCACAATACTCAGCAATATGCAAACGAACCAGAACACAACTTCAGATATATTTTTGATGAGGAACTGACATTATAACATTGTATAAGCTAAAAAAGGTAATGAAGCATATTATGGGTCTTTTAAGTGCAGTAGTGCCTTTAAGTGGGTGAAAGAGATTCCTTCCTGTTTTGCCCGCAGAGTCATTTCACTATGTAATCACCTCGCCAGCCTCATGAAAATTGCAAAGCTGGTGAATAATTTAAAGCAACTGTTCGAAAATATGTGTTGTAGGGTGTCATAACGGTGGTGGTCCAGACACGGGGAGGGAAATGGGAGGATAGATAAAAAGAAAGTCTGGCTCAAGTACTTTCATTCAGTACTCATTTACTATAGTGCTCCCAATATGGCTTTATTGTTTCTGCGGGGCATGCTTAAATTAATATGAGATCCGAGTTACTGTGTGGTACAAGTGAAAGGGAACATACTTCACCAGTGGCATTTCCCAATTTAGTTTTCAGAGTGTTTTAAGATGTTGGTGTGGGTGGTCGGATTAGATGGAACTGCCAAGTCCAAAATAAAATGAATACAGGTACGTGGAAGGAGAATATAACCAAAATATAGACGCTTATTTTGCAAAGTAAGTGTGAAATTGCGTTCACACATCAAAATTGGGAATAAATGGGGACTAATCCAGAAATCCTAAATCTGAACTATATCATGACTGAACCAGGACTATAACAGGACCAAACCAAGTATTAAACTGTTTCAACTTTTCTTTCCTCATTTCCTCATAGCAATTAGACTATGTAGTCTTTTGAGTAACTTGTCTGTGTAATCCCTCAGTCGTCCAGGTCTGATCCATAGTAAAAGCCAAAAGTAGAATATGTCAACTGGACAAAAAGTTGAAAGAGTGAAGACGTTTCGCTGCTCATCCAAGCTGCTTCTTCAGTTCTGGTCAGATTGCTGGTAGACACTGACTTATGTCTATCTGAAGGGAGGAGCTAACTACGCTGAAACTGGAAACAGCTACTTTTTGCAGTTTCTGTATGTAGACTAGGTCTATTGAGCTACACTAAGTGAGGACTGTGCTTGAGTCATACTTAGCATATTCATAATGGGCACTTAATGAGCGCTTTTGCACCTATTAGCATCCTGGCTTTTTTCTTTGTTTCCTATGTTTGCTTTGGGTTTGAGGATGGAGTTACATAAGGGGGGGAAAGATGATGTCTAAGGGCCCCATTTCTGTTCAAGGAAGGATTGTCATTCCTAACAAAACTTGCTTCTTTAACTCCCCTTCCAATACACCGCAGACTGGGGTCCAGAGGAGTTCTCACGATGGTGTTAAGAGCTTCTCTGGCTTTTACTTTTGAGTAACTTTGAGTAAATTATGTAACTTTCTGCATGATTACAACTAAGCATGTCACGATAACAAATTTTGCCACTGACTTAATCACCCTAAAACAGGATTTCCCCCAAAAGAACTACTCGATATGTGCAGTACTTTTAATGATCATGAGCTGCAATATACTGTATCAATAAAACACATGGAGGTCATACACGTTATTTAATCAACCCATTTACTGCTCAAATCTACAGAAAAGTAAAAAAAAAGAAAAGAAAATGTGCTCCACCAAAAGTACCCCGATAAATATGGACCCCCAAAATTACAGGGCTAATTACAGCAGCTATTAGACACAACATTATATTATATCATATCCTTAAATCATGTTTTTGCTAATGCATCTCTATAGGACTTTTGCACTGCTACTTCAAACATGGCAGATTTCCACGGTAACAGTCGTTTTTTGAAGTTTCATCCAGAGTACATTTTGAATTGCACTGTGACTATTGAGAGGGATTTTAGCACAACTTATGTAATGGCTGTAATGTGTACATCTGCTGATATGAAACGCACTGAGCCATTCAAACATAATGGCTCGTGTATTGAGCATATGAAGCACTGGTCAAAATGTGGCTCTTATCCTCTTCACACGGTCCACTGCACCTCCAACTTTCACTCAGTCAAAATCTGTTCAAATGCATTTCGGTGTCCGGTTTATAATGATGCAAATGAAGAGGGGGTTTCATGCTGTTTGATGGGGGAAAGTCACTGTAGCTGAAATGAAATAGGAAAATGAGCACGCTTTAAAGGCTAACCTGACAATATGACAATCCCTTAGTTTTTAATGGACCGATTTGGCTTCAAAATGACAGCAAATGATCCGTTTTTCGGGCCGTTGAGAAAATCCATAAAACTGCTGCTCTTACTGTTTGATTTTAATATCAGTAAAATGATTTAGAAGGATTTATAAAAGTGTATAAAATATGACTTTATCTAAAAAGTCAAATGTAGGGATTCTAAAATAGGATAGAGGTAGCGATGGAAGATTATGTTGGTTGATGTAATTTGAGCAAGTTCTTTGATAGAACGTAGTCCTGCTGGTTTAGGGTGCATTCACACTAACATGGATCACATCAAAATTGGGAATTAACAGTGAATAAATCGGAACCTAGACCTAAACTGAACCAGAAAAAGAAAGGGACTAAACTAGACTCGAACTTAGACCAAACCAGGACATTTTGGTGAAGTTTGTAATTTTCCATAACTGTTACCTAGCAACCATGGTGTTAAAAAAAACTTTTTTTAAATTGCGCATTAGTTATTGTTAGACTAATGTATTTTGAATGGGTTATGGGTATTCTGACATCTCACCGCTACTTCCTATATCCTATTCCCCCCACAAACTGCCACTTAACTGGTGTAAACCTATGATAGTTACCAGATACTACCCATAGACTGTTTGAAGAAGTGGATTAAAAGAGTCTGACATCGCCCATACTGTCAGTCAAATGAAGCTCATCGAGGCTCGCAGTTGCAGGGGCGAACTTCTTCCATATTTGGAATTCTGACCGTGAGTATCATAGCAACCAAACAGCTAATCCAGAGTGGGCTTCATCACTGTAACTCAAACCTATTGTTAACGCTAGCAGGAGCAACCTTGGGGAAAGAAGGTGCCTGATTAGTCTGTTAAATCTCGAGTTAGAGGGGACTATGTGTCTCGGCTGGACTGGGAACGCCTTGGGGTCGTACTGAAGGAGCTGGAGGATGTGTCTGGGGTGAGGGAAGTCTGGGAGTCCCTGCTTGGACTGCTGCCCCCGCAACCCGGCCCCGGATAAGCAGAAGAAAATGGATGGATGGATATCTTGAGTTACAGACAAAATACCAAAATAAAAACCCCAGGATCATGCAGAGCGGGTTAATACAAACATTTTAAGACCAAAATGATGAGGTTCACTGCAGCTCACTGGAACGCGACGGCTAGCAGGTTAGTTACTCCCATTTACATATACAGTCTAGGATACTACACCATCAAACTGAGCAACAACAAAAACATGAACACCTGTCATATGCGCATTAACTATGTCAGTGGAGTCATCGTATCTGTCTATCAGGTATGCACTAATGATGTAACTCCTAATTAGACAATAACCTTTGTATGTTTTTAAATGTTACGGTTTGGAGACATACCTTTCCAAACATGACACTTGTGGCTCTAATACAGTCTATGAGTCTAGAGTTAGAAATGCCATCACGTTAACAAGGCTCCAGGGATTAGACCGAGTCATTGCATTAGCCTCATGTTTGCTCAGACATCTCTATCACATAATATCCACTGCAGAAGTAACTCTAAGTTCTTCCTGTTTGTAAAAGAGACAGGTATATGCAAAGGTCAAAGTCAAGGTAAAGGTTAGGTTAGGTTTAACATACACTTTTTTGTCCCTGCATTTGACCCATCCTTAAATCCCTGTCAGAAGCAGTGGGTAATTAGTGTTTTTTGCATTGGTAATTGGCATGTTTTTGAAATTGAGATGTTTTGACTGTCATGTGGAAGTCGAGAACAGTCTCAAAGGACTAGGTCTGAAGTTATACGATAAGAGCTTCGTGTGTCTTGAAAAGGTCTATATCAAATGCATTACAATTGATGTTGACTGAAGATTGCAAATGACTTCTGGATAGCAGTTCAAACGTCTCAGTTTCAAAAACACAATCGGATGAATACCGTTGAAGCCTTTTCTACCATGGAGAGGAAAGAGAGATCACACAACTTTTTATAGGTGGTCTTCAGATTCGAGAATGTGATGACATGCCCTCTGATGGGGGGCCAGAGCCAATGATCTCTATTAATTACAATCTCTATTTTGCCATGAAATATCCAAAAGGTAAATTTATCTGACCAGACCGATTAGCTTCTTGTATTACAACAAAAACCTGCATTTTAACAATATTAATTTTAGCTGCCCCCTATCTGTGTTACCATTATTGGCCTATAGAGTCTTGTGATATCAACTGAAACACAGCAGTTTGCATTTTGTAGCGAAGTGTCCACCAACTAATATTTGAGAAATACAAAGGGTCTATGTTATGCTAAACCAATGCTGCATACATTAAGTCCTTATGCCTCTCTAAAGCTCAAAATGCTCTCACTGACATACATCCTTGTGTTTGAATCCATCTCACACATCTTTTCTCACCTTATCTGTGCTCAAATTTCAACCAAAGTGCAATTTTGTGTTTTTGACCAGTTTACCTTTGTTTTATATTCATAGAAAACTACTTCACTTTTCAATGTACCAGCAGATGCAGCTCTATGTCTCTTTCCCGGCATTTTCTATGGATAAATTTGACTCCAACTAAGGCAGGGGTGTCCAAACTATGGCCCGGGGGCTAAATGTGGCCCTCAGACCAGTTTTTATTGGCCCTCGGGCCTCCTGCTGAACCGGCAAATAACAGCAAATTAAACTATTTCTACCACTATATCCTCAAACATCACATTGCAGTGTGATACAGACCTAAAATAAATGTGTTTCAAGCCTTATTAATACACAGCGGCTCTGTCAAAGCTGTGTTTAAAGCACCGCACTGCACTGATCTCCGGTGTGTGGTCCTCTGCGTCGAATATGTTTTGAGATGTGGCCCTCGATAAAAAAAAAAAAAGTTTGGGCACCTATAAACTAAGGCTTTGAGGTATTTTTACAAACTTACACGATATTATATTAAAGGAAATACAAAAATCAGGATGTTCAAAAGGATAAAAAGCCCGTAATATTGCTTTTTACATAAACAATACAGCAGCGGCAGCAGCATTCAGCCTAGTTTAAAGCTAAAATAAACTAATAAAACACATCAAATTTGTTTTTTTTCCCCCCACCCAAACATCAGCGTTCACTGCTTGTCATTGTCACTGTCACCGAGTCACTATCAAAGGTCTGGCGGCAATCCCCCTTTATGAGAATGCAAAAAAAAAAAGGAGTTGTTTTCTGAAGCTATTAACTTCTACCCAAGGTCATTATTTCCTCTGAAGTTTTCAAATAATAACTGTTGTATTTAATCTTTCCTCCCCATTTGCCAGTGGCGATCGCACGTGCATCATTATACACACGCCTACTTCAGTGTAATCATTCCACGCAGCCTGTTGTTAAAATACATAAACACAACGCAGACTGAAATTGTGCATGGAATCTAAATCGATCTTACACCGTGACTCACCTGAACTAAAGGTAAGAGAGGAAAACAGATTTTGCCCTGAAGAGCAATGGTGATGGAATGTGTTTCTCCTGGTGTTGTTTTGATAAATTGTTGAGTTTAGTCAGGATAAATGCTTTTTTAAGTCATTTGTTTATGTTCAGAGTGGTAGAATAGCGAGCTTTTCCTCTTACAATTCAATATGCCAACATTTTGAGGAGTTTTGACCATTCAAAGGATAGGATATTTTGATTTGTTAATTAATTAAGACAGCTGCGGTACATCTCTCTCCACGCACTAAAGTACATCTCTGACATTTTAGTGCCATATGAACCATCTCTGAGCACTCGGACACTGCTGGACACTGTCTTATATCTGTGTGAAGGGAGGAGCTAACTGCACTGAAACTGAACAAACAGGCTGGACAGACAGTTTGTTTGAAGGCTAATTGTGCACTGTGCCTGAATTATATTTAGCATAATCATTTTTTTTTTTTTTACCATATGACTGAAAGTTTTTTTTATTTCACACTCTTCCCTTTCAATGTTAATTTTATGATGATTATTTATGTTTTGATTTTTTTTTTTTTTTTTGTGTAAAGAATGATTTTTATTGTGAAAGTACTTTGAATTACTCTGTGTACAACTTGTGCTACCCAAATAAACTTGGTCTTCGATCTCTCTTGCCATATCACTCCAGCAACTTTTTGTCCAGTTGACAGATTTGAATTTTTCTTTTACTGTGGATCAAACCTGAACAACTACACAGGTATCATGGCATCAGTCTTAAATGTTCATCATCTTCATCAAGAAATCTTCTCAAGTAATAATGATAGCTTGGCCGTTTTAGACCAGTAAGGTGTCTGTGAACTTGTAATCTAACATCACAACTTTAACTATAACCTGTATTGGATTTACTATCTGCTGTCTGCAGCCAATGAGCCTGTGCCCACACTGGTCTGGTCTTCTCATTCACTGTGTTACTCCTCAGATTGTAATGCAGTTTGAACCTTAGGAGAACCTCCACTCTGGGGAAAGACCTCAGACACACAGAGAGAGAGAGAGGAAGAAAGAAAAAGAGAGGCGGGGGAGAGAGGGCGGGAGAGGCAGAGATAGAGACAGGGAGAGAAAAGGGGGAAAGGGTAATGAAGTGAAGGGAGAGGCAGAGATTGAGGGAAAGTGAGAACAGAAAAGGGTGAGAGTGGGAGAAAGAGGGAGAGTAAGAGAGATTGTGGGAGAAGAGGAGGGAGATGCAGAGATAGAGAGAAAGAGTATGACGGGGAAAAGGATGAGAGAGAGGAAAAAGAGACAGTGAGGGAGTAATAGAGTGGAGGAAAGAGATGATGGGGTGAGAGAGAGTGAAAGAGGGGGTGGAAGAGTGATGGGAAAGGGGGGAAAGTGGGAGAGAGAGGGAAAAAGAGGGAGAATGAGAGAGTGAAAGCGAGAGGGGAAAAAGGTGATAAGGGATGGAGAGAGGCAAAGATAAAGAGAGGGAGAGTGACAGGGGAGTGGGGGAGAGGAGAAAAGAGAGGGGGAGTGAGAGAGGGAAAGAGGTGATGAGGGAGAGGCAGAGATAGAGAGAGGGAAAGGGATGAGAGTGGTAGAGAGAGGAAAAAGCGAAGTGAGAGTGAGAGAGTGACAGAGAGGGGGAAAAGGGTAATGAGGGAGAGGCAGAGATAGAGAGAGTGACGGGGAAAGGGGAGAGTGGAGAAAAGGGGAAAAAGAGGGAGAGTGAGGGAGTGATAGAGAGAGGGAGAGTGACAGGGGGAAAAGGTGAGAGTGGGGGTGAGGGAAAAAGAGAGGGAGAGTGAGAGAGAGGGGGAAAGAGGTGATGAGGGAGGGACAGGGATAGAGAGAGGGGAAAAAGGTGAGAGTGGGGGAGAGGGGAAAAGAGGGCGAATGTGAGAAAGTGATAGAGGGGGAGATGAGGGAAAGGGAGAGATGGAGAGGGATCGGGAAAGGGATGAGAGTGGGAGAGAGAGGAAAAAGAAAGCGAGAGTGATAGAGTGATAGAGACGGGGGAAAGGGGTGATGAAGAGGGGGAGAGGTTGAGATAGAGAGAGGGAGTGTGAGAAGGGAGAGAGGGAGAGGGAAAATGGGAGTGACAAAAGAAAAGGAGATAGAGGGGGGGCAAAAGAGAAAAAAAGAAAGGGAAAGACTTGTCTGGAGATACAAGCTCTCTTCCAGGGACTTCTCTCTTGTCCTGTCAAATAAAATTAGCTGCAGCTCCTTGTGATACTACGTCTAGTTTTAAGGAAGCACAATAGTCATAGCAAAAGAGGGGCCCCTGAAGGATTACACAGACAAGCACACCACCTGCAAAAACTACAGCCCTATTTGCATGTGACGTATGATACTACATGTGTAAGACGGCATCTTTGTTTTACATGGTCAAAAGATACGATGTAAGAGCTTTGGTGCAGCTATATACCAACTGCTCCTTAATTAGCTCTAATAAAACAAACTAATTATCGCTAGGGTTAGGAGTCAGGGTTAGGGTATTAATTGAGTAAACCTGAATCAGTCTTTTTGTTTTATTAAGGCTATTAAAAGTGTACTGTATCATTATTACAAAGTGTTACCCGACTATCTTTTGTGCTTTGCTTAAAAACACTCAATTTGGCCAATATACAAGGCTGTTTAGAAAGTTACTGCTGTTCAAAAGAAAATGCTGTAAGTGAAAGTGAAAAGTGAAATAACTGTTTTCAGCCACTTTGTACCAAAATGTGTTTTTACTTCAGCACAGCCACTGGAGATATTGTAAGATTACGGTATTTTTAGTGTTTGTGACAAATTACAGGTTTTACAACTCTGCATCAACTCAATTGTAAGCACTTGTGGTTAAGAGGTATCATACTAATTTGCAACCATAGCAGATAATAAACACAATTATTCAGTAGTTTTCCTTGTTTCTGTGGAAAAGGGATGATGGTGTATGGCAGGTTTAAACAGGTAACCACTCATAATATAATGACTAACAAATAGGTTGCATTCAGGGGACAAAATTCACAAAAGTCACAAAATTCTAGCATCCCTATTGACCTTATTCAGCCCCGCTCACTTTTGCCATCTAAACCGCGCTTTCTTTGTGGTGGTACTTGTCACTTCTGGTTAAGCCGAATCCCATTCATTTAAATGGGGAATTTGAGAAAAGTCTTGCCGCTTAAATGTGACATAAAGTAGGTTCATGTGTGTGAAATGTTCACTCTTCAGGTGACCAAAAAGTCAACACTGCACCGATTCTCTGGGAGGCTTAAAAACAGCTCTGTAGTCCGTATAGAATTTGCTGTCAGGATCAGCAGGGCCATGCAAAATATTACAACCCAAATGATGATGGCACTGCCCATGGCGACTCCCAGAATAAGGTGAATAGTTTAAAACTAAGCTGGAGGACAGGTCAGAATTTTATGGTAGAATTTGCTGTTTAACTGTCTCATAGATAAAAGAAAAAAAAGTCAGCATAAAGTCACAATTTAGCTTCTTAACGTAGTGCATTTTAATCCATGAGATTCATATTACAAGTTTGTTGTAGACTGTATGAAGAAGTGGACTAAGTGAGTGTGACGTCACCCAAGTTCCTGTCCAGTCAAATGAAGCTCATTGAGGCGTGCGGTTAAGGGGCGAATTTGGAGTCAGGGTTCACATTTGGGATTCCAACCTCGAGTATCATACCAACCAAAGAGCCAATCTGGAGCGAAGCTGTGGAAGGTAATACCTCTTTCCGCCTGCACTGCTGGTTTAGCACGCACCGGATGCTTGGCAACACTGTCAATTGAACATATCACTAACGCTAGAGGGTGCGACCTCGGGGAAAGAAAGCAGCTGATTTGTCGCTTATTAATGTTCATATCTTGAGTTATGGACATAAATACCGGAATAAAAATACCAGCATCATGTATAGCAGGTTAATATGAACATCTGAAAACCAAAATGATGAGCCTGACAGCAGCAATTACGGAAAGAGGGGCGATAGTTTTCTTATGTAAAATGAATTGGTGCGAAAGTCAATGGAGCCAGAAGCACGCCCATGTTCACTTCCTATTTGGAAAGCGGTGGTTAGCAGGTTAGCCACGTCCATTTATATATACAGACTATGAGTCGAACACTATTCCTAGTGCATCCTCTTCATCTCCTCTTCTTCACATCTGAGTTCTGGCCCCAAAACTATTAAACTTTCTTTATTTTATATCCACTTGATTTGCATCTGTTCATAGTAAATACACATTCTCATCCGCCTGCTCTGTTAACTGAACTGCCGTGGACACAAACGGCTGATTGACTGTTTCGTTCACTAAAATCCTTTATAAAGCCATAGATTTTAGTGCCAATACCAACGCCACAGCCTTCACCATAAATCCAGTGTGGTCTCTTATAAATATGTATGCTAAACTCAGAACATAGCCCACACCATTCTGCCTCTGAGCACTGTGAAAACGATGTTATTTATCTGATGCAAGAGAAGTGTTCCAACTTGCTGTGGAGTTATTTTTATGCATTGAGAGCTGTGAAATCAATTATACAAATGAAATCAACTTCTTCTTTTGGAAATACAAGGTTTTATAATAGTACACAAACAAGAGCCGGCTTTTCAACTAAGACGATGCTACTGCTGCTGCTGTTGTGGTTCATTTATTTTGATGGTACTTAAACAAATATTGCCTCAACAATTGCACACATTTTGAGGTACTATTTCAGGGTTGTCCAAACTTTTCTCATTAAGGGCCACATATAAAAGGGTCATAGACTGGTCACCAATACAGTGAATACTTCAAATCTGTGTTATTAATACAAGTTAGACTGAACCACTAAATCTTTGTTCACGCTTACATCCTCCGTGGGGCACATTCAATATTTGATATGGGCTTGTTAAAGTAGATTTTCAGAAATGTAGAGTAAAAAGTAATTCACCTGGAAGCTTGAGGGCCTTGAAAAATTGGTCTGAGGGCCGCATTTGGGCCACGGTTTGGGCATGCCTGTACTATTTGCTCTGAGGTCTGTACTACAAAGCTGGATTGGAGTTAGCTAGATAACTTCGGGGTTAACTCTAGTTTAGCAGTAGTACGAAGCTGGATGACTTTCTATAGTGGTAGATCTCTATGGTAATATGCCCTGAACTCAAAACCTGCTCCAGACCAGGTTAAGTTTTCGAATAAGATGACTCTCTGACCAATCAGAGACGAGAATGCTGCACTGTGACCCGAGCGAGTGGCCAGAGAGAGAGAGAGGGGTGACGTGAAATGGATAAAGCGAGAATTCTTTTATATCAGTGCACACAGATTTATAAAAATGACAGCACTTACAGCTTTGAAGGTTATGCCTGAACTGCATGCACATTGTTACGTCATACTGCGTTAGACAGGTACACATCATTCAAGTCTATAAACATGTAAAAACGAAAAAAATAGCTGTGGACATTTGTACGAGGCGTGCGTCTTTGACATAAGTGGCATAAGTGTTGTTCATGCAGTCCGCAGCGTCGCATGGTACGTTAAAGGCCAACCTATTTTTCATGATGAGCACATTGACACTTCTGCTATATCGATGAGTAATATTCAGACAGGCTTTAGGTACTTAATGTGGCGTAACTCGCGTGGGAGTGATTGGCTGCTGTCGACTTCACATGAATGCAGTGGCCGTGTTTCTTTTGGCTTGTACTTTATTATTTAATTCTTCGTAGCCTATATTTCGATTTTGATTGACAGTTCCCATGTGTAAAGTATGCAGCTCTCCTCTTCTTCTTCTTCCTGTTCTGTGAGGGTGCACGGCTTCATTCAGTACCAGGGACTCACATGTCTGATCAAGTTATGAGAGTCTTTCAAGGTAAATTTGGCCTCTAGATCTTACCTGTATTCTTCATCCTTAAACTTAAAGCTTAATGATTCACAAGGGAAATGAGTTGGACACCGCACCTCACTCACAATTTACAATCTAATAATAAAGAGCAAAGGAAAATGGTCATAAAATTCTGAATAATAAATTCCTCCAAGCACATTTTATACCACTACCAATTACAGATATATTATTGTACATTGGAGTGGTTCTGCAGAGTGTCCAAACCAGTTACCAAGGGCGTGCATCTCCAGAAGTGCAGATAACGTTACAAAATTAATCGAATTAGATTTTTGCAATGAGTTTTGGGTAGCTCCAATAATAATCTAATCATTTAATTTTAAAGGGCTGATGTTAAGCTATTATCTGATCTATGTTATAATGTTGTTTCCTCATTCAAAACAGACGTGGAGTTTTTGTTTCATATATATTTTTTTTTAAATTGCGAAACAAGGTGAACTGCGATATAGCAAGGGACCACTGTATAGGGAAAATTATAATGTGACATATTTATTATAAAAAATACAAGTATATAACTTTGTTTTAGAGCTTGTTGTTGAGGAAGTCCAATGTGCGAGTTAAAATCCCCCGAGCTTCATCCCCCTGGTAGAACAGATGTGTCCTAATACTGTGTGTAATTACAGCAGTGGTTCAGTTTGGGAAGATGGACGAGGCTGGGGTCTGTTCTGGGCTCCTGTGATGTCTAAATACAGCCCGGAGGAGGGACTGGGGCTGCAAGGACACTTTGGAGAAGCAACAGGAAATACTACACATGGGTAGCTGCTAATTTTGGAATTTTTCACCTCAGATTGGTTCAGCAGTTTGCTTATTGATACTGCAGAAATCCACAATGGTTCCTCAGTCCCCTTTGATTTTCCGTGAGAGGTAATATTTGTTTTGATATGGACAGACCATGCCTTTTCCTGATTGGTTAATCCACCTGTCAATCACGCTCATCTGGACTCGATGTGTTCAGAAGTGTGTAATCTGGATCCCGGCAAGCGATGATCATTTCACTCATATAATAGATGCAGTGTTGATTTGTTGCTGCACATGGACATTGGACATTTTAGGCAAAGCAACTTTTGTCTAGTTTTCCATTCCAATAAATGACATTCCTGCTTAACCATAAGTCATCTAGGTCTGAGCTATAGCAAAAGTTTAAATCTGTCAACTGGACAAATTGTTGTATGAATGAAGACGTCTTGCTGCTTATCTAAGCCACTTCTTCAGTTCTGGTCAGGAATAGGGTTGTTAAGGCTGAAACTGGAGACAATAGCTGTTTACAGTTTCAGTGTAGTTAGCCCCTCCCTGCAGATAGATATAAGGCAGTGTCCACCAGCAATCTGACCAGAACTGAAAGAAGCGGCTTGGATGAGCAGCGAAACGTCTTTACTCTTACAAACCTTTGTCCAGTTGACAGATTTAAACTTCGTCTTTTGCTACTGTATAAAGAAGTTTACTAAGTGAGTGTCACATCACCCATAGCGTTCGACTCCAGTCAAGTGAAGCTCATCGAGGCTTGCAGTTCCATATTTGGAATTCTGACCACGAGTATCATAGCAACCAAAGACCCAATCTGGAGCGAAGCTGTTGAAAATAATGGAAATAGCTTAGCAATGCTGTCAATCAAACCTGTAGCTAAAGCTGTCGGGAGCAACCATAGAGAAAGAAGCCCCTGATTTGTCTGTTATTAATGTTCATATCTTGAGTTATGGACATTCCATGGACAACCGATGGAAGTGTGCAATATTTGGAACGAGGCGGCTAGCAGGTTAGCTAAGTCCATTTATAAATGCAGTCTATGGTGCCAACACGAAAGGTTCAGTGGTGCAAGTGTGTGGCATAGAATAATGCACAATGGCTTTGGCACAAATTTAATAAAAGTCAAATCAAAACTGAAAATAAGTTGTTTTATTTAAATTTTGTTAATATACCAGCAAAATCTAGCCAAAATAGAACAATATTTTCATGGATTTCAGAATGATGAAGCAACAATAAATACTGTATTGCACCTTTTTAATGGTCAAATGTCCTCAAAATGGTGGCTAAAATCAGAAAGCTGGTCACACATAGTACACAGATCCACAACAGTATACAATAGGGATTGAACTAACAATCTTGAGGTGACTGGAAGATCAGCCACAGCGTAATTAGTCTTAACAATAACACTAATACTAAACAAAATTCTCAAATTCACCTCAAAAGTGGGTACAGGTGAGTGCAAGGTTGTGCAGTACTTTGAAGGTTATAGTAATTTTACCTGATTCTACCTCCTTTATTCGATTTGCCATGAACTTCGATTGAAACGAGCATAAATCAGGAGTTTCCTCTTATTATTTCAGTGCCATCTCACACAGGGGGGACAGATGCCGAAAGCAGCTGGGAAGTGATGCACTGTGCTTATTAAACATGTTCAAACTCAACTCAAAGACCACCTACCAACTCTGCAATTATTCCACTCTCTCCGCTCCCTCCGCCTCAAATTACCGCTTCATTGAACTTTATACACTCACACCCGTACTACAAACTCTTCCTGGGGTCAAAGTTCAACGAATGGCACAGGGCACAGAAACTTAAAGACATCATTATCACTGCCTCTCTGGTAATTATCCCTTAAGACAGGCGGTCCGGTTCAGACTAGAGGTCAATTATAAATATATGGATTAGCATGTTAGTGAGAGCACATCGCCGCAAAATACAATGAGATAAATGACGTTTATTAGCAGTTAAATGCACCACAGACTGCTCTTACTAATAGTCACCATTAGCTTGTTCAGCAGTCTGAGCTTAAGTGACGGCTGGGCATCTTTTAGTGGTTTACGTTTCTCGCTGTGATATTGTGATAATTTCAACACATTTTAAGTGAGTATGAGAGATTTTTGTGTTTTTTCTATTATTACTTGATTTGGTGGGATAGTGCATGTGGTCAATTTAATAGTTTGACAGTTAAATGTGAAAAAATGAAGAGGAAAGTGCACAGATATATACGGTACCTGTGAGTCCATCCAAAATGCTGTTATGACAATACAAGTTATGACTGAGGAACACATTTTTCTGGCAGTTTAAACACTGATTTAACAAAAAAACAGAAATCAGGGACCACCCTCCTGTTAGTGCCCAGAGTCAGGACTAAACACGAGGAATAAGCGTTTCAGTTTTATGCAGCTAAAACCTGGAACAAACTTCTTGAAGGTGTGAGACAGGCCTGTGTCCGGGCTTTGGCATTGTACAATCAATTTAACAAACAAGTATCTGGCCATCTGTTGTATGCTCATTTTAACGATAATATCAGGGAAGTACATAGTGTATTATAAATATTTCCTCCATAGATGTGTGCTTCACTTATATTTTTACTATTTCAACCATGTTTTGTTTTATATACTTATCATTTTTATTTAATTTATAATTTTTGTACCCTATATTCTCCCAGCAGTTGCTTCAGAACTGAAAAAGCCCCAAATTACTCTTAAGCTCAAATATATTTACCAAATGGCAACTTTTTGAATCCTGATGTTACTATATGGAATACGCCCAGAATACTGCGTATAACTTCAACCAATGTTCTAATACTGTTATATATTTCCCCTTTAGTGTTTATTTGGCTAATCACCAAGTACTTTATTGTGGGTAAAGTCTATTTATACTGCAAAATAGTCTTGAAAGCCTCGATGATATTGGCAAAAGGGGGGAGCATAGTCCAAATATACACATTTTTGTACAGACGTTTGTCATATAACTGTAGATTTTCAGCTAAACACAACAGCTAAACCATAACAAAAGACTACAAAGTCACTTTCTAACTTTGATTTTATCCTTTTGGTCCCCCGGAATGTTTAGTCAGACTGAAACCGAAGGATTTTTGAATAGGAGATCAAAAAGCAAAACAATGGACTTGATCAGTGTATTCAGACAAATTGTGGCATCTTGTGAAGTAATGCAGAGCTTGTTCCATGAATAAGTCATCAACACAGAGGTAAACAACCACAAAGATGAGAGCGAGTTTAGACTAACACAACAGGAGAGCTGCCGAAATTATTACTGAAAAACACATTATTTGGGAATTAGGGGCTGTTTATAATGTGAGGTACATGCTGTTAATGTTTGTACAATATTACATAATCATTTAGGAAACAAAACAATATATAAGTTTGAGAATCTAGACTTTAGTGTCAAAATTATTGTAAAAAAAGCACATATAAAAGCATGTTTTCTTGTAGTCGTTATCTTGACTGCACTGAAACACATGCGGCTTTACTCTGAGCGGGCTTGCATCTCCACAAACCTGACTCTTATTTGGCTTTGAGGGCTTTCTCCTGCTTATTTCCATGGAATCGTGTAAGTGACATGCCTCTACCTGAAAGTGACTCTACCTATAAATCCTTTTGTCTTCAGCATTTGATCAGTTTTACACTCAAGTAAAAATAAATGTGTAATTGTGGCTAAAATAAATAAATGATAAAACAACCTACAGTGTTCTTCTTTTGACACTTCCCCTGTGAATGATCATTTCAAAATCCAGTTGCCGGTTTCATAATGGGACATTTGTATGAAAGACTAACCTGACTCCATGTTCTGGATCTGATCATTCCATCTTTATCACTTATTTAACATCATGTGTAACTCTGCTTAACCATGGCCACAGACAGACTAAATCTTTTCAGGACAAGAGACAGAAATAGGTCCAGAAATCCCCAGAATGCACTGCTAAAAAGCCTTACAAATTTCCAACATTACATAAGTGACAGAGTATCTCCATTAGACAGTGAAATGCCCATTGCAGAGCTCAGACAATACTGGACACTGGCCCCAAAATCAGATGAAATAATAATCACCATCTTATTCCTGGTGATGTTCTTGGGCAGTGAACATGAATATTTCAGTCTCACTTGGAAAGCTTTTAAAGTTACCACTCGTTTGACCCTTAGACAAGACTCCATCCTACTGCTCCTATGGCCACCTCCTATCTCCAATTCTGTTAAAATATGTACAAAATATATCTCATAATCTTTTGTCATATGAGTCTGAAGTTTGTTTCCTTCAAGCAAGTGATCATCTCTCACTTAAAAGCACAAAAGTACTCTACTGTGTTTTTAAATTCAATACTTAGCCTGTCCTTGCTATTGATTAGATACTTTTGTTTTTCATGCATATCTATTTAAAAAGAAAGAATACCAAGGTTTCATGTTTTTAAGTACAAATCTGTCAAATCACAGTGACTCGATGAATAGCAGAAGAGATGAGAAAATGAATGTTTTGCATCAAAATTGATATCGTGCTTACGCTGTGACATTTATTATAATAATCAATGACTCTTTGCAACCTTTAGAATGAACTTAATAGGCCTGTAGTCTTAACACATGCCCTGTGCATCGATTAATACACTAAATGTTCTCAAACTTGTTGATGTCATGCAAAAACAGCTACATACAGAGAAGCACTAAAAAGCTACACTGCAGGTGGGTTCAATTTCAACACCCAAATATTATTCTCACTTGAGATGTTGCGTCCATTACATGATAAATGGTCAGTGTTCATAAAGCAAGAGGCATTCTAGGGACTTTACATCAAGGAACCACTCGCACACACATTCACGCACCAGTGTACACAGACACTAGGGGCAAGTTTCCTGCCCAAGGACACAATAACAGTATCCATCTGTGGGAGCTGAGATCACAGCAAGATGTGACCACTCTTATATGTTAAGGCAGAGAGCGTGATTTGAACCCGCAACCTTCAGATTAAAGGCCACACACTAACTGAGCAACTGTCGCCGTGTCGTTATGAATCTGGCCTCCTCCCCAGCTCCGCCTCTGTAACAGAGTCGGGGCTGTGTGAGAGAGAGAGGTCTTTGTGTCTGAAATATGCACAGTTCCCAAAGCTCCGAGTGTGATGAAGTGTCTCTTTGAATCCCCGCAGAATCCCTCTTTCTCTGTGCTCTTGTTCAGCCACAATTAGACTTTCAAGAAGCAGAAATAGTGAGATCATTGGGCCATTATGTCTGCCACCAGAAAACAGCAATTTAGAGTTAAGGTTCTCATGAAGGAGAATGAAGAAAAGAGCCACAAAACAGATTGCGGTGAAGAATAGAGAGATAGACGTCTCATTGCACAAGAAATAGCCACATTATTACAGTAATCAGTGAGAGTGGAGCTGGCAGTTATTTTGAATCTCTTTCTCAATAAAAAGCTCAATATGAATCCGAAAAACGATTTGCTCTTTTGGCTTACCATAAGAACAGAGGAACTTGCAGAGGACAAATTTCTCCATAGAGACAATAAAGTATATCTTAACCACAGAATCTCTTTGTACCATGATGGCACGACACAGTGTCTTTGCACCAGACTTGTAAAAACATTTTAGTTGAGCTCAATACTTTAGAATAATACAAACTTTTTTTTTTTTAACTTAACTTTCAGAAGAATAGTAACATTCATTTGGGTTGTGACTTGATTTAGCACATGTAATATGTACTCAGGAGGTTAAATACTGCAGTAGAATGTAAAACATGCTTTGTGGTTCCATGGATACTTATTAGTAGTATAGCTACGGTATTACAGTTTTTATTACTTTAGGGACATTTTAATACTTTGATTATTAACCATATAATATAATGCAGGGCTAAGTCTTTTGGAAGTATCATGATTTTCACGATTAATATTAATTTCCTGAACATATACAAACTTTTAAGCATTGCCATTTAACACACACACACAAAACCCTCCTCCAAAGTCTGCAATCTACTCCAAACTACATGCTTTTACTGACAGACAACTGGCTGTCCATTAAAAAGACCCAAGCTGATTATTGCACTTAAATATTGATGACATTTTGATTAAGTGCAACACATAAAACTAGCAAGATAAGCATTACTTACTTGTGTACTATATTTTTGTATATCCACTAAACTTGCATCTCCCCTTATATCTCCTACTCAGACACCACAGATCAGGCTGACAACATCAAGGTCACGGTAAATCCAACATGGCCACATTACTCAGCCCTACTCCATCCGCTCCAATGGCCCCTGTCAGGTTTTTTGGGGCCCTTTAAAAATGGATTATCCAATTACATCCCATCAAACAGGCTGACAACACAGAGGAGAGGTCCGGCCTTGGTAATTTGGGACTCTGCTTTAGATTCCGTTCCTGGGATGAAAATGGACTGCAAACGGATCACTAGAGTAGGTTGGAGTAGGTGCAGGATTGGCTTTGATTTGGGCTGTGGCTGTGGATCTCCTAAACTCATTGTTCTGGCTGAATGGGTCTGCGTCTGTGTGATAGTAGTGGATGTCTTTTTCGACTAGGGATGGAATGGTATTGGTGACATCAAGATCTCGCAGTAGCAAAATTGCCTCGATATCGTCGTGGTGTCTTTTCGGTATTAACGCCGTGTATTTGTGTCCGAAGTAATATTTTTGAGTTTGTGTCAGCAGAAAAAACAAATACGACTACATACGCCGTGATCCTTTCCACCACATCACCTGTCAGATCCACAGTTTGAGCCAGTAGGATTGCAGGCTGCACGAACAACAACTATTTTGGTTTTGCAAGGACCACGAGTGCTAAAGGAGAACAGGAGGCAGACGAATAACATCGCAGTAGAAGCATTAGCTCTGCCGAGACACAGTGTATGTATCCTTGAGAAACACAAACACCACGAGAACTCGCTTGGCAAAATTTACCCTGAGAAAAGTTCCACAAATTCATCAAAAATAAAGTCCAGTCCAAGCTCAAAGATTTTAGAGAAACGCGCTACGACTGCACGTGGTAAACAGCAAAACACAGTCAGTGATTCACGTGTTTTCTGATCCTGACAAAAAAAAAATTAATAATAAATAGAATAGAAACTTTCCTGCAGAGTTTTATTTATTGTGTAGACAAGAGAAGAGAGCACAATACAAAGTAGGCCCTTATTCAAAGTGCTTTACAGAACAAGAAAGTGTTAAAACTATAAACTTGAAACATAGTTTAGTTCAGTTTGGACATGATTTTTTACTACTCTGCCCCAACTGGTCACATTGCAGTTGTTCTAAACATAAATTGGTATTTGTCACTTTAGAAAAATGAAGACAAATGAAGCTCGATGTCGTAAGTCCTTCTATAGTGCTGCGAGCGTCCACACAATATCGCAATAAATATCGTACTATGAGTTTTATATGGAAATAATATTGTACCATGAGATCTGGATATCGCTACATCCTTCATTCAAGAATTAGGTTTGCTTTAAATTTGATCCTGGTGTAATTGTAGCAAAGTTGACTCATCATTTTGTTACTCATTTTCATTGTAACAAGTATGTTTCTGTTACAGATGTGAAAAAGTGATGACACTACATGACACTACATTAAATCAAACCAACTGTGCCAGATTTACAATGAAAAATCACCAACGCTTAAAACATAATCAAAAAGCATGTTTGATCAAAGTGGAGAAATAAATTATGAAAGACATTTGCAAAGATTGTCTGACAAATCCAGAATGACATCTATTTTTACACAGAGGGATAACAGTCTGGGCACGACGCCCGAGTCTCAAGCCAGGCTCAAACATGAAAGTACAAATCCGATTAGTTTTTTCAGTGACTCATGTAAAATGAAGCTCATTGGTCATCTATCATTTCCAAACAAAATAACATTTCTCTCACCTCAGATTATCAAAGTTTAGTGCTTCACTCATTGATTCTGTTGAAGTCCACAATATTTTACAATCTCATGTGATTTTTCCCTGTTTTTTCCCTAAGCAGCCATATTTGTTTTGATACAAACTGACAATGTGTGTCCCTGATTGGCTAATCCACCTGTTAGTCATGTATATCAGAACTAGGAGAGATTCACTAGTGACCAAACTCACATTTTTGAAAAGTGCTGAAGAAGTGCCGACTGGATCCCAGGCAATTGTAAAAAGGCTGGTGTAACAATCTCTTGCTCTGCTAAAGCCGCAGTAACTTTTTATTCAAGTCAGTATCAGCCCGTAAAAAAGCCTCGATGCCATTGAACTCTTTCTAACGTGTGCTTTTGACTTCCTTCCTCTTTACACCTCTCACTCTTCAAACACAAAAGCTGTTTTACATATCCCAGACCTCTCTTTGTCTGAGTTTCTGTTAAAACGCCATGTTTTGGCTGCTTCATAAAGGCCATGGCCTGTTTGTCCACTGCTCTGAAGCTGTAATGCTCTGAAGAGATGGTGACAGAGGGTAACCAGGGAGCAGGCTGCGAATCACCAAACATGTACAAAACTGTGAAAAGAGACTTTATGAGTCAGTGTCATACACTGAGTGAACAACTCAAACGGAAGAATTAGTGCTTTTGAGAACAAAAGAAGTAAAGGTCAGATGCGTTTTTTGCAGATGTTTTTTTGCAGTATGTCAACAGCAAACTATTAACATAAAATAAAAATGATTATTGCCAACACCAAAGAGAAGTATTTTAGTCCAAATCTTAATATCTTAATGCCTCTGAATGACTCCTGTCAGTTATGTAAAGGACATCGTTCACATAGTGGCTCTCATTCATAGTCACAATTGATTTCCTTTTGAGATATGGCTGCATGTATGGGCGGACTATGGACAGTATTTACAAAATGTATAGTATTTGAATTTGTGGCCCAATTGATTGTGCAGTAACGTGGACTGTGCATTTCTTACATGTAGTTGTTTTTAGACACAAGCTCACGAGCTGGAGAATGGCCTGATCTCATGAAAATGAGTGTAGCATTCCCCCTCCCTCAAACACTCACTCATGCACAAATTAAGTGATGCATGCAGGCACAAAAATTAGAAATGCAAAAATGAAACATTGGTACAGATTCTTTAGCACTCAATCCAAAAAGGTTAATTTGGTGTTTTCTTCAAATTACTTTTTGTTTTCATCTCGTCGGTTTATTTACCTTAACATGGAAACCAGGACGACAGGATATTCTTCTTCTTTCCCGCACTTGGAATACTATTTTGAAGAAGTCGGACTACAGAGGGTGCTGTTGTCCTTCCTCCCCCGGAAGGAAGATCGTGCCAAGCACTGTTTAAGTCAGCTGGTAAGACATGTCACAACCTCACGTGACTCTTCTGATGACTACAGACAAGTAGTCGAAACATGTCAAGGTAAACAAACAAACTGGTCTGTAAGATTAAAACAAAAAGTAAGCAGTAAGACAATAAGGCAACAAAATCACTGGAGCCCGTGACATGAAGGGTGCACAAAAGTCTGCATGTTCCTCTTACAAAAGTGCTGAGATTTGGACAGAAATTCACTCTTAAATCCTACTTTTTGCCCTCAACTTGAAGACCTCCTTACCATTCTGCCCCTGTTTTCTGGTATCTTATTGTGTATTCACTCCGCACATACAAATGACAACAACTGCGCCCTGCATATTGCCTGCTGCAACATCCTCAAAAATCCATTTCAGCTATTGGCATGACATTGATTCCTTGTGAATGGATGGTGCTCATGGGTGGGGGATAGAGGGCGATGTGGGGTGGCAGTCACACACACGTACACGCACACACACGCACACACGCACACACAAACAGAAGAAGAAATGTGTTTGATAAGTGTCTAGCAGGTGCCATGAGGAGCCTGTCCATTGCACCTCCATTAATTCAGTACAATATGTCTGCTTAATGCTGTGCACTGCGATGAGAGCTCCCACTTATCATCCTCAGTATCTCCCACAGGACAGGGCCAGAGGACCTGGAAAAAACTGGGAAGGAGTGGTCCGATTTATTTTAAGAACATCATTTGAAGGGTCATTTCATTCAATCACTTTTTGTATTACCTCAGCTGTTGTCACAATAAAAAGATGTGCAAACATGCAGTTTTAACCTACTATAAGCAGAATGCTAAAATAGCTTGATCAGGGGAGGGTTTTATTTCATAATATTATACCTTTTGATGTATGGTTACAGCAGTGTTGGGAAGTAACTGAATACATGTACTGAGAATACGTATTCAGAGGGTAAATATTAAGTAACTGTACTCTTATACAGGTACTCTTTAATTAGGTGGTATTCAGAATACAGTTACTTTCCTAAAAACAAAAAGAATACATTGCAGTACTTGATCACACACAATTCTGGGTTCAAACTGCACATAACTAGTGAGAAAAATATAAAACACTGCTCTTGTGGCGAGTGAATGTGAGATTTTTCCCTCTTCAAAACAGTGATAGGAAAAGCATAACAAACAGTGAACAAACAAAGGTGTTTTCAGTCTTATCTTGTTTTTTACACTATAATTTAAATGCTACTCCATGCAAAAGTATTCTAAGTATCCAGAATATGGTACAGATTGGACCATGTACCAGAATATGTCACAAAATACATTTAATTTAGGTATTCAACATTCTGTAACTAAATACATTTTCAAAGTATTCCTCCAATCACTGGGATACTTTAAATCACTGGGATACTTTAAAGCTCTGCAAGGTTATCATCTGAATAATATTAAAGGGATAATCCAAAAGAAATTGTCCAACTCCCTTCTCTATAACACTTAATCCATCTAGTGTATTCAAAATAAAAATGCAGACGTTAAACTACGAACTATCCTGCAAATTGTAAAATATGTGGAAAAACTTAAAAAGCAAAGCTAGTAAAGTAAACCTTTTGAGGAAAAGTAGATTCCTTTCTAAACCCAGTGTCCAAATGTCTGTGCAAACTATTTACAGCAATATAACACAAAACAATGTTGATTCATGGGGACCTTTGAATTATAATCCCAAACTAAGTATACAGTAATTCAATTACAGTCACTTTAAGTGTGTCCCCAAAAACAGTCCATAAAAATATCATTAATATGCACTGAATATAGTTTTACATTTGGATGTGCACTTATTTACTCTCTGATTTGTAGTTTAGTTTGTTTGCTGTGTGTGGTGTACATACTTACCACTGATATCCTGATTAGTGTTACAGTCAAAACAGTCCCCAGAGGAACACGGCATCAAATAAAAGTTCCGGTGAGCACTAACTCAATTAAGTTGCCTTAATATTTTTAATATGTTGTTTTTTATTATTTTGTGGATAATATTGTAACATTGCAGAGCTTGTTTTTGTGTTTTTTAGTTTTGAGTTTAGGTTTACCTCTTTTAAACCTATCTACAGTATTTGGAAGTGGCTAAAATGTGTTAGCTTTCCTATTTAAGCTAGCTCACCTTGATGTGCGCTCTCACAATGAAACAGCAACCACTTTGGATCTGGAATGTAATATAAACTGCCAAAGCTTCAAAACCTGAAGGTCTTCACTATTGATCCTGACAGAAATGAAAATTAAGGTAAGTCTGAAAAGTTTATTTGAGAAATAGATTTGTCCTATTGTGAAATGAAAATTGTCAAGGATTTGTGCAGTGACTTGTGCTATTTCTTTTGGTTAGAGATAAACTTTCAGGGGGAAAAAAACAAAAAAATAACAGCTAGTCCATGATCAGCCTACTATATATTTTTGGCAAAAGCATAATTTGTCAAATACTTTACTTTGATACAACTGTTTGTATATAGCACATGGTTGCATATAAAGCAGCACTTATATTTAGTCATGGTTTTAATCTTTGGATCAAAACATTGTGTAAATTGTGCGTGAATGAAAGAAACGATCATAGGGGTTGCTGGTAGTATCTTAGCATGACAATATCCACAAAGCTAACGCTGCACACAGCTCAGTCTCATCAGTATGTGAGTGTATGCAGTGATTCTTGCTGACATATTACCATATTATTTAACTTCAGAGGTGGGTAAAATTCCATTAGATTTGGTTTTAATGGAGTTCTTCCCACCTCTTAACTTAAATTTACTTAGTTATGTTTACTTGAGTAACTTTTTAAAGAAACTGTACTTTTCAGAGTACATTTCTAGCTGCATACTTTTACTCCTACAACAGGAATATTTTACTGAAGTAACAGTACTTTTACTTGAGCAAATGTTCTGGTTATTCTTCCCTCTGTGAGCAAGTCTCTAATTGACAAAAGGACCTGGAAATTAATCCCTGTTAGCAAAGTGCTCACTGGCTTGATGTTTCTTTACTGAATGAGCCGCTCCCTCGTGATTGGCTGGAAGGTTGCGATAAACAGAGCAGCCTTCTCATTGGCTACCGGAGCTGAAGCTGTGATTTGATTGGCTGAGATTGAGGAAGTGTTTGAGGTGCGAGTATTGCGGTGAGCTGGAGCTGGGGTCAGTCAGGAGGAATGAGGCATTTTTTTTGAAATTGTAAAATTGTGAAAATGGATTTGAGGTGAAGAATTTTACCGGGCGATTTCTGTTGCCGTGGTGACCAACTTGTGTCCGTCTCAAATGGTCTTGAACTGTTCGGGCACTGGCATCTCGCTCCTACTTTACGTTAACAATTTGAAATGATTTGAATATTTGTGTTTCTTGCGCTGCTCCTTTTAATATAATAGGGTTTTTTTTGTTTTTTTTGGGGTTTTTTTGTGTGTGTGCAAGTACCAGATTTTGCTCATTATTTAATGTTTTGTCCTTCAAATTACATTCATTTCAAACGATGTCCTGACAGTTACTCTTTGTTACTTTTACGTGAGTAGTAGTTTTCCCAAATGTCCTTTTATTCTTGAGTAATTTCTTTGATCACTATTTGTTTCTCTCACTTGAGTACAGTCTTTGGCTACTCCACCCACCTCTATTGAACTTGAATTCTGATTATGGTTTGCTATAGTTGCTTTATTCTGTTGACCCACTAGTGTTCACATTTAAATATGGCCTTCATGCTGTTTCTGGTAAATGCAACTGAACTGGCTTTGAGTGGCTTTGAGTCATAACAAGTCTACCACATTGAGTTTGAGGTTTCTCTATGGACGGCAGCAGTTCAATAGTCAGACCACCCAAGAGTAACTAATTTCCTTTTCTATACAAATATGTCTACAGGCGGACAAGTGGAGAAACTCAAGCAAATGCAAGCTTGCATACAGCTTTGGCATGGTGGTGAATAAAAAGAGGTCTAAGCAAAAGGTTACAAAAGACGCGACTGAACATTTATCAGAGGAGAGTTATAGAGGCACTGGTTATTCAATACAGACCATTCATCCTCACATTGATTTGAATTTGCATGTCTTTGTACACTGGGAGCAAACTGAAATACCTGTGAGAAAGTAACACTGCGATGGTCATCTCTGGGAATGTCAAGCTGAATTACACAACTTTTAAAATGTATTGTAAAAGCAGAACTTTGTGACAAAAAGCAGGCCACTGTCTTTATCTGATTATAAAACACTTTTCAAATCATCCTTTTGTGGTCTACTCTGCTCCACTTCCATCTGAAAATGCAGTTGTAAAGCTCTTCTAGTGGCCAAAAACATGTGAATAGTAGCAATTGGAATTGTGAGAGCTAGTTAGACAGATGCTTTTCTGGGTTGAAAATCAGCCCACAATCTCCTTGAAATGACAGATCACTCTTACTAGTGTTTGCCACAATATGACAGTTTCAAACTCTCTTTCGAAGTGCATATGCAGATTTTCATGTTTTACTAATTATGACTTTGTCTGATGGGAGAGTTCTTGTGGTAAACATTTTTCATAATTTTACATCAGTTAAGAGGTAATTTGTGTTTTTTGTAAGAAAGATTCTAATTATTGTACAATATATATATACATTATATATATATATAAACTTTGGCCCTTGTTAACATGGTTGCTAGGTAACAGCTATGGACTTAGCTCTGCGCATGTCAACTGGCCGTGTTCAAGCAGGAGGTAAAATTATAAACTTCATCAAAATTAAAGAAAAAAAAAAGGGGGGGGGGGCGCATCTTAATGAACATTTAAAAATATAAATATGTTAAGATTATAGCCATTGTGGCAAATTTCCATCTTCAGGGCCTCTGCACGCTGATGTTAAACTGTTTCCACAGAACAGGAAAAAGAACAGTTACAGTAACACAAAAGCAAATGTAACACAACAGCTACATTCACTATACACGCAACACACTACACACGCAACGCACTCGCTATACACACAACGGACTCGCTATACACGCAACGGACTCGCTATACACGCAACGCACTCGCGATACAATATAATGTTTTTTTTTGTTTTGTTTTTTATTGAAATGAAAAGATCAAGATCATCTTAAAACTATTCGGGAAAGATCCAATTCTGTCCTGATTATATTATGGGTTTTTTTTTCAGTATAGATACTTCATAGGAGCATGAGTTTTTCAATGTAAAATGAATTGGAGCCAGAGTCGAAGGAGCTGGAAGCGCGTCTACATACTATCTGGAGCGCGGCAGCTAGCATGTAAGCTACATCCATTTATATATACAGTCTATAGTCACCACTACATGCTTTCCTCTCCAAATATCACACCTTGCCCGAACCCTTTTCAAATCCCAATCACACAGAAGATAAAAGTGTAATAAAAGGGCGATAATTTGTCTGAAATAGAAACATGTGGCCGGTCTCACATCAGGCCAAATGAACACCCGTGTGGATCGGTTGAGCTGTAATCACCACAGATGGGTAATTACCAGTATGTGACTTTGAACAAGCTACAGTCCCAACGTGAATCTGTTTAGTAATAGAAACAAACTCATTCCCCTATTAGCGCCTATCATCCCAAACCCCGTCATTTTGAGTCGCACATTTGTGGCAGCTTTTGGATGTTTTTTTTTTTTTTCTCTCTGCCCGGGGATGAATCACGCTCTTCAAGCACAATGGCCTTCCTGTGCTGCATGCGAACCAGAAAGCCTCCAGCTGTTGCAGTGCCGTGGCCATTGGCGTCTCCCTTTTGTGCCACTAAGAGCTCATCAGCAATCACCATAACCCCCAGTCATTAGGCACCACGAGCGATGCAGCCCACCCCAGCCTGCACGGGAGAGAGGGAGGGCACGCAACTTCACGGGTTTGTTTCTGCCAGAGCCTCCAACAAACTCTGATGGCATGGAGAGCAGGGATACAATGTGCACTGCAAAAAGCATCTCTGTTATAATGTTGTTTCCTCATCACAAACATTCTTGGAGTGGGGTTTTGTTTCATTCACACATGTTTAACACACAAACCCTGCAGATTTAGGCCGAGTTCTTCTCTCGAAATGAAAACGCTGCAATGTCCGCCCACTGTGTTTTCTACTGTTTACAATTTCACTAGAATTATTTGGATAATTAGAGCCCTGGAATTGTTAATCTCTACTGAATAAAAGGTAAAAGGTAGCTGATTTGAAAACTACCACTACATTACATCATAACGTGGAACAGAGTATTTGGAGATTTGGGGATGTAAACAGACAAAACACAATTTCAAGTGTGTCTTTTGATGAGGTAACAACATTATAACATTGTTTAAAACTCAGAAGAGTCAGTTTAGTGTAATATAGGACCTTTTAAATTGCTTTGAATATTTCTGATTTGATGCTATTTCAATGCAAAGTTATCGTTTGGAAAAAGATTTTGTTTTATTTATTTGATGTGACACAGACCAATTGCAGATTATTTTGGAAAAAGAAAACATGACCTAATAGATTAAGGTCTACAGGTCAGATCTGCAGAGAGGCAATCCATCTCTCTAAGTAAGAATGCAGATTTTTCAAGGTATTGAAATTTTATTGAAATGCGACACAGATACATTTTAATGCCTTAATGTGAAACACAATGGTTCCCCCCAACCAGAAATGTCACATAGTGCACCTTTACATAAAGATGGCTCAGTTCATTATTTTTTTTTCATCTACCAAGCAACCAACTTCTCAGTTAGGTGAGGTTTTTATTTTGTCAAATGCCGCACCTACAGCAGTCAACCATTACTGCTACAGAAGTGGGCAATGCAACCGAAGTGAAATGGCAGTGACAGTGGCAATGGTTCACGGATGACGTTTGAACCATTAAGTGTCTAGAGTGGGCGAGCACTTAGACCACTGCTCCACAATTGTCTTTGTTGTTCTTGTGTTCTTGCTGACCTGACAAACTTGGCACAGAGTTGTTAAGAGTCGCAACTAAGTAGAATACTGAACTTTCACACCATGACACATGTTTCATTTAATCTGTCCCAAAAAGTGTCAACTGACTACAGAGCAGACCTCTATTACAGTTATCCAGCATTAGAAGTTCATCTTTTTAGTATGTCCATATTCAAATGTACATACCATATATTATGTCACTGAAGCTGAACTTTGGGTGACCAGATGTCCCTATTTACCCGGGACAGTCCCAGTTTTGAGCTCTGTGTCCCCTGTCTCAGCAGATTTACCCAAAACCATTGATTTCTTCCAGTTTTATACAAGAAGCATCCCAAGTGTCCCTGTTTTTGACCAAGTTGATACCAGCCAAAAGGAAAGAGGGGCATAAATTGTGATTTGCCAAAATACATAAAAATGTGCTTGAAAATGACCAGAACACAAAAAAATGATAAGCTGATTTGTAAGCAAGTCGTGATAGAGGTGTGAATAAGTCAGGAATGGACCGAGTGCATTATAATATTATTAAATAACTTAATTACCATCTATCCATTTTCTTCTGCTTATCCGGGGCCGGGTCGCGGGGGCAGCAATGACGGGAAGGACAAGATCGCGACAACAGGCAGCCAAAATGGGTGGCTGAGTGCTTCCTGGGTGCTCCCTGGGTGCTCTAGAGATAGAGTGAGGAGCTCGGTCACACAAGAGGAGCTTGGAGTAGAGCCGCTGCTCCTACACGTCGAGAGGAGCCAGCTGAGGTGGCTCAGGCATCTGTTCAGAATGCCTCCTGGACGCCTCCCTAGGGAGGTGTTCCGGGCATGTCCCACTGGGAGGAGGCCTCGGGGAAGAAACAGGACACGCTGGAGGAACTATGTGTCTCGGCTGGCCTGGGAATGCCTTGGAGTCCCACTGGAAGATCTGGAGGACATGTCTGGGGTGAGGGAAGTCTGGGAGTTCCTGCTTTGACTGCTGCCCCCGTGAAGTTCATAACCAACCCCCCCAACCCGGGTGCATCCAAGATTTTGACCTGAAAATCAGGATGGTATACACTTTGATAATAGACTATTTATTGAGCAGGATCTATACTTGTATTTAGTGCTAGTGTAATTATTTTAAGGTATGTTTACGCCATATTTTGACACAAATTGTATATGGTTTCTTCAATTTGTATAAAACAAGGTCTTGTCACAACTTGTGCTTGAACACCATGATCTCCCTCCATTTAAAAACTATTAACTAGTAAATAATATGTGTTATCTGTTTGCTCCATCCACACCAAGCCCAGAGCGCGCGGAGATGTGCCATGTGACCTGTCTGGATACACGCGCATGGAGACGTGTTTAACAGCAGAAATCCTGTCCTGTGCGCGCTACTGAATACTTTATTGGCGTTTAAGAATTCATAAAATCTCCCAGCCTTGACAGTGCGCTTAATTGGGAGCGCATTAATATGTTCCAATTAGAGCGAACCCCCGTTGAGAATAAAACCATCTCTCACAAACAGGCTTGTCACAGGTAAAAAAGACCGCTTCATTTGTTAAACGAGGGCATTTCTTTCCTCTGAAGGACGGACGTGTGTGTGTGTGATCCCATCAGCGCTGGGGCACACGTGGAATGAAAGGGAAGAGTGAATTAGCGCCGGGCAAAACACACCAGGCGCAGCAGTCGCGACAATTTCTCTCTCGTTCGCTCCTCGGCTCCTCGGCTCCTCCCTCTCCACCACGCTCATCTGATCAAATCCTTCAACTTGGTCCGTTTAGACTCGGGCTCACTTTTAACAACACCGCATTTGGGCAGCGTCACAACTTGCAGCAGAGGCGACAGGAAAAGGCGAGCGTTACCAGATCCATTCAAGACTTTAAGAAGCAAGAGACCCAAGTGGTTTTGTGTTTTGGTGCGCAGCAGACATGGAGTGGAGGGTCAAATCGAGCCCGAAGTGGCACAATAACGCGCTTTGGTTTTCTCTCCTCGTGGCGCTGGCTCTGCTCCACGCCACCAAATCGGACATAACTTGCAGGTCGTGTCAATCCGGACATCTGTGGCGACCCAAGGAATTACTGGTGCGTTTCGACTCGAGCGGAGAAGTTTTGGCACGGAGCGACAGAAGCGCGGAAACACCTGCCCGAAGTGCACATTGCGCAAGCGGCGAATGCGCTACAGGATCCCAAAAGAGACGGAATACAGACGACAATAAGCCACTACTGGAGTTGAAAGTTGCAAATGCTGGTTTTAAAGTGAGCGGAAACAAAGGAGAGATGAAAGATTTGGACGCAGGACGCAGAGTGAGGCGGTCGGAGCTGCGCTGGAGCGGGGAGGAACGCAGAGGTGCAGCCGTGCCAAGGCAAGACGAGCTCAAACTGAACAGCTCTACCTTCGCACTGTCCGGAGACTCCTCACACAACCAGGCTATGGTCCACTGGTCCGGGCAGAACAGCAGCGTAAGTCTCCCCCTTCACTCTGTCCCCACTCTGAAGCGCACACTGTCCCTTCATGCAGCGGTTTGGAGGCGCCAAGTGCACGGTTTGGTTTACACCCGTGTCCCTGCTTCCCAACTCAGTCCTAATATCATTTACACGTGATTACCACAAGCACAAAAGTATATATGAAGTAGATATTCAGTTCTGGACTTTCTAACTACACTTACTACGATGTTTTTAGACGTTTACGCACAACAGCTGCCCACGTTGTTGCTGAGAAATGGCACAAGTAATGTCTTTCTTTACTTAATGAGTAGTATAATTCTGAATTGCCCTGATAACATGTCCACACATAATGATTTTTCATCAAATTAAGATGCACACATTTGCACATTTGCTCGTGTTTACCCCAGACTTTTACTCATTTGCTTTTGCTGGCTTGATTGACCAGGTTCAGTTTCCAACAACAGTTTCTTGGGACATTAAATGGATTTTGCATCACAATCATTCGGTTTTGTTTATGCAGTAAATGTTTTCTAATTGCATTTTCTTTTTTTTTTTTTTGACAAGCATTGCGATTGTGATTAGATTTATGTTTTAATAATAGGATTGTGTTGAAAGTTCACATTTTCAACGTACGCAGGAGAATTGGCAAGTAAGACTGAAATATGAACCAATAATGTTTGCACAGAGCTAAACTACAGCTTTTTTTCTGCAGAATAAGAAGAATATTTTGTTCGTGGATGAAATTGGTGTCAACCGATTAGCAAATTGTGTCCATTCAAATTGCAATTTTGGTTCAATAGTTAATTATCTTGTAGACCTATTACAGGAGATGAATAGCCCATTATAATGTTGTGGATTGGATCTGTTCTTGCTGTATTCCAGTATGATATAAACGTCTAACCTTGCTCTGGTTCAGTATCGGGGGTAGGACTTTTGAGTGTAGCTGCTAAAGGTTGTTCGAGAGGTCAGGCTATTCTTGCAATATCTTTTTCCTTCCTCCAATGTGGGAGACAAGATTACAGAGGCCGGAGATGGAGAGGTAGAAAGCATTACCAGCACTTTACAGGTGATTTAGTTGTAAGTTGAAAAGTTGAAGACTTGGCACGTCTAATGGCATGTTCTGGGTCAATTTACCGGGCTCTGCTTTTGTGAGTTCACTTGCTCCTTTAAATAGTCACCTGGTCCGTCTTATCGTCTTAATGCATTTGCTATCGGCCACGCTGTGTGTACTTGGATTTTATCTTGTGATAGAATGGCATTGGTAAAAAAAAAAAAAAAAAAATTTACATATAGACAACAGCTGCTGGAAATGGCAAGTACTTGTAATTAGGATTGACAAAAGTATTGAAAATCTGTTACTAACCAATACTAAAACTAGTATCGATACTAAATACAGAAATGAACCTTTCCTGAATAGGTTTAGAATGATCTGGAGCTGTATCAGAACAAGTATAAGACCACGCCCATGGACAACTGAGGGATTACACAGATATAAGGCCACATGGGTTTTTTTTTTTTCATTTTATTTTTTTTTTATTATCACTGTGGTATTAGAATAGTCAGTGTGTCGGGTCACTTCTGTAGTACTGAAAATGAGGTTGAAATTTTAGTACTGTGCCAACACTACTAGTAAAAAAAAGAGTAGAGCTATAACTCTTTGACCTTTAACTCTATAATGGGGTCACACATTCGTGCTTGCCCTTACTTCCAATATGTGTCTCTCCCATACCTGTAACTTCAGTTTCACAAATTATATCAACCTGAACAAATCATTGTCTGGTAGCAGTAGAAAATACTTTACTATTCTGGTAAAATAGTAGGAGTGCACATATGTTACGTGGGCTGTCTTGTAGCAATAAGGCGATTGATATCAGATTAATTTTAAAGGTGTAATATGAGCCTCATTAAACGTATCTATCTCAATGGAGACAAGCAAGTGGCACCACCAAGGCAAGTTACGGGTCTGACCTCATTCACAGTGAGAATACATGTTTTAGTAAGAATAATGCCTGTAATAAAAAAATAAATAAAAATAAATAAAAAAAAAGTGAGATACATCACTTTAATGCCATACTGTGGAAAATTCCAGGCAAAGCAGAAGTATCTCCATGGAAACAAACAGGTGCACTGTGCAAGGTAAAGCACGAGTATCGTTGTTATTGAGGGATAGAAAGTAAATGAAGCGCGAGTCCTTAATTATTACCCGTGACTAAGGACTTGTCACTGTTGCCCCGTTTTCATCTTCAATAATAATTTAGTGCCGTTAATGTCATTACACTATCAAAATCAATTTTGTGGAGTGTTTTGTTGCCGCAGAGCTTGTTTGAACCACAGGAATAACTGCACTTATGTTTTTGTACACTTGATGAGCCTTTGCTACACCCATTTAAAGGTAACCAACTATTTGAGTTCCATCTTTGTTTCAGCCAAGTGATTTTAAAGCTGCACTATGTAACTTTTCTGGTTGAGGGTCTGCCACCGGTTGTCTCCTTAGGGATGTAATGACTGTAATGTTACACACTATGGCATTAAACTTGCATATGTAGCATTTATTCAATTCCAGGTGTTTTACTGAAAAAAACATGAATTTTCCCTGCAAGCAGACTTGCCTCTCCACAGATCCAACTTGTAACTTGACCTGCTTTTCAATTTCATTCAAGCTTTATGAAGAACACAGAATAGCTCGTTCATATTTTGTAAAAGAAATGGTGTATCTTATCTTCATATAGATAAGTTTAATGCCATATTGTGGAACATTCCAGGCTTAAACAAAACCATGGACACAAGCAGGAGGCCCATAAAAGTTCTGCATTGCTCTTTTAACATTGCCATAACCGCACTGCATATTAGCCATTTTTGCAAGCCGATGAATCCACTTTTATATTGTTTTGTCTCCTTTTTTACAGACATAAGAGAGAAAAACAGTGAATCCTTTGACTTATGTTGAATCAGTGCTGTATCCGTGGTGATCCGTTCACTGCAATGTTTCAGACGCTTGCTTTAAATTTTAATTAACACTGCTAGAAGAAAGCTTTGTGGGAGAAGAAAGTGAATTGATAGCACGCCTCTGTCTTTTCTTTCGAGATAAAATGCAATTAGTATGGACCGGGAACACATGCCATTTTACTGCTGTCGGGATAGAAGAGATGTCTTATCTACGCTTGAAAATGAAAATACATTCTCAACACAATTGCTGCTTGAGTAATAGAGTACATTTTACTATTAGGGACTTGTAGGACAAGGCGTGCTGAACTGTTGGCCAGGGCACATACTGTTGTTGTTTCTTTGGGCAAGATACTTCAAACATCTTGCAAAAAAAGTGCAGAACTAAAATTTGTTTTAGTTCTGTACTTTAGTTGTTAATTTTACATTCAAGTTTTTTGCATGTCCACTATCTATTATGCAAGATAGACGATTGTGAGGTTTAAGCCATTTTGTAATGCTGTTAAAAAACATAACTAGAGTTGTGTTTTGTGTCATTTACACATGTTTGAGCAACATTTTATTATTAGTCTACATCTTTTAAAGCTCAAAATGCTCTGTTCCAACTTGTGAAATTACTTTTGAAATTATCCAACTGATTCTACTGAAGGTGTATGGAGTTTAAAAACACAGTGGAGTTCTTCCTGTATTACTACATGACAAGTGTTTTCTGTTTGAGAGAAGACCTCAACCAAAATATGCAGTGTTTCTGTGTTAAACGTGTGAATGAAACGAAACAACATTATAACATGGATCTGAAAAATTGTGTAATATGGGCCCTTTAACCAAATGACCTAAAGGCACCTGTTAGCCCATTTCTATGATACAAAAAATAATAAATGCATAAAGAAAATGTAAATTAAATGTATTGTTTGCAATGTCACCCACCCCTACTTTTGGTGCAAATTGGCAGCCCTGTTTGCTAGTCAGCTACAAGGCAGCTGTGGCTTCAAATCCCAAAAAAGACATCCTTCTATAGTAAAATACCCCAAACTTAAAGCCAGACATTAAAGTAAATTGTGAAAACAGATCATAGACAGTATAAAGAAGCTGACTAAGGGAGTGTGACGTCACCCAAGGCGGTCGGCTCCACTCAAATGAAGCTTATCGAGGCCAGCAGTTACAGGGGTGGATTTGAAACTCCAACCACAATATCATAGCAACCAAAAGCCAATGTGGAGTGAGGCTGTTGAAGGTAACACCACTTCACGTCTGCACCGCTGGTTTAGCAGGGAGCGGGGTGCTTAGCAGTGCTGTCAGTCAAACCTGCTTCTAACGCTAGCGGGAGCAACCTCGGGGAAAGAAGGTTATTAAAAGTTATTAATGGTTATATCTTGATTTATGGACACGATAGTGACATAAAAACACCAGGATCATATAGAGCCGGTTAATATGAACACTTTTTAGACCAAAATGACGAGCCTGGAAGCAGCAGTTACGGAGAGAGGTGTGCCATTTTTTCAGTATAAAGTGAGTCGATGGAGCCGGCAACTTCCTATTTGCAGGGCAGTGGCTAGCAGGTTAGCTATGTCCATTTATATATACAGTCTATGATACAGACCTCATTTAAAACTCTGCAACAATGTAGTCGAAGTTAAATATATGTGGATAGAAACTGGCTGACTGATTGCAAACAGGAATAGGTGAAGAGTTAGGATATTCATTAAGTAGGTACTAAGCCTGAATCATTTTTAATAAACTATAGCTTCGAACACTGTAACACAACCAACAATGTCTACCTAAAACATCATCCCCAGAACCATATCGAACAACCTAACACATCTCTATTTATGCACCATTATAACATCGCCCTCATTCTGGCATTCCTCGGCTTTACTATGAGCGTGTATTAGTTATGTAAAGCAGCATCTGTGTACAAACTGCACTGCTGTGTAAATAAGTACGTGTGAGTCAACACTGTGAAAAGGATAGCGATAAGCCCTTCTATAGCCTTATGGTTCACCTTAAAGTCATTTACTGTCATTTCTTCACCAGCCCACGTCCCTGCAGGGCTCTGTGGCAGATAGTATTCAGCTCTAATTATGAATCATAATGCCACGGCCACTAGAGTCACATATAACAGCAGTTTGAACGGCACATTAGGAATAAAAATACATACAACAGGGGATAATGTAGGAATAATCCAAGAGAGGCGCGGGAGTCCTTAGGCTGCTTCTGCATATGTAACTGCCATTATGGGTTTAATTATAAAATGTGTAAGGACGTGAACTCGGTTTTGGCATCTTTGAAAGGGTTATATTTTTTCATCGTAAAATGAAATGCGCTACCTGATTTTCACCGTCTTAAAAATGCGAAAAGCAGAACTAGTTCATTTGAAGTGGTCCGAAGTTATTCCTCAGTCCCTAATGCATTCCTAGCATCCACATATTCACTGCAATGAGTTCATAAGCACTTTTTTACAACTTTTAGAGGTCAGAGCGGAGGTTTGCCATCATGTAAAACTGACAGTAATTGGCATACTAGCCCGTCTTGGTTCTCAGAAGGTTAAAAAAAAAAGCTTGACAGTACTCAGCAGTCTCATTTTGAGGCGAAGATCTCTTTTTACAATATGGCTGTACTGGGGCAAGACACATTTTGGGCAACTACATAAACAAAAATCAAGTACAGATACTTTATGTACATGCAAATCGGCTGTGTGGGTGGCTGTCTCATCAAATCCAGTTTTTTATTCATATATATATAATTTTTTTTCTTCTATTGACTATCATGTTCCACTTAATCTCCAAAGCAACAGACAGGTCTTTGGTGAACAGCGGGCGGGTAGCTTACTTTTGAAAACTGTAGTACTTTACTGTAGGGGAAGTTGAATATATGTGCATAGAAACTGGTTGGCTGATTGGAAACAGGAATAGTTAGAGTTTGGAATTAGGAATGGGCTTTAAAAACACAGAGGAGCCCTGTGAATTACTGCAAGATTATGTCAAGAGTTTGGGTATTAGGAGTTAGGGGATTCATTAAATATTTACTAAGCCTGAATCAATTTTAATAAACTATTGCTTCATTATGAGTTGGTGTTGTCACAATACTAAAACGTCAAACCTGATATTGATACTAGGAATAGACTCGATACTCAATACTGATTCCGATACCACAATGAAAATAGAAAAAGAAAAAAAAAAAAAGTTTTCTTTAAGACACTGTGATTTTCAGGAGGAGATACAGATGTGGACCAGCTTCTCGATATCTGCCAGAGAGAGGAAGAGGCTGTCTTTTTGTAGTTCCGATACTAGTTTTAGTATCGATAAGTGTCTGATTTTCCATATTTTTGACAGTAAATTAAGTCTTAGTACATGCTTTATTTAAGTGTAGTTATTATAAAGTGTTACCCCAAAATGTACTCAACAAAACATAGCTCCATACATGTTTCGATGAGCCAAATAAGCCAGTTTTGGAATATATATATGTAAAAACTAAAAAAAAACTAAATATAGAAACTTCCAACCCAATAGTAATTTTGAGTTAAGTGTCTCTTTTAAAGGCCCGTCTAAGGGAAAAGTTTGTGGCAGAGAAAGTTACAGCAGTGCTGAGTGGAGCAGCTGCGTAGGAGGACACACAGGCAGTGACAGATCTGAAGAGCGCCCCCCACTGGGCGTCAGAGCAGCAGCCCTCATCTGTCATAAGTCACTTCAGACACCTCCCCCCAAAACCCATGTCGCTCTGCTCTGTGTGGAGGACTTGGACAATTGATGTTGTAGTCAATAGAAACATATTTGTACATCAACAAAATATTATATACTATCACATATGGAGATGTTTTTTGTTTGTGTGTGTTTTAGGCTTAAATATGATTTCAGTAACGATTCTATTCATTGTTGTAATCTCTAGAAATACCTTTTATATTGTAATGCCCCTTTGTAGCCTTAGAGTTAATTAGCTGTAATTCCTTAGAGTGGGACTAAACACCTCAACCACAACCGCATCTCAAATAGAGCTGCTAAACCAGGCAGTATCTGGAGGACTAAAGGGGAGAATGAGGGGAAAGTGAGGGCAGATGGGGGGCGGGGTCTGGACATATGAGGAGCAGTGTGATTGGTCCACTCCCCCTTCAGAGCACTATCACAACGCAATTATTATTCTTTCTGCTAATGAAACTACTGCACATCACATCAGGTTGTAGGTCATTGTTTTGTGTCATGCTTATATATCTTATCTATATTTATGGAAAAACTGCCTTGTGGGAGCATGGGTTACGTGGGCTTGTGGGCTGAGCCTCGCACAGGCTCATACTGCTAATCATAAGGACGGTTCTAATAGTGCCCGAGCGAGATCGCAAAATTACTCAAACATTCATGAATGACATCTAAAACCTCTTCAGGCATGTTTTTAATGAGGCAACAACCTTGTAGAAAGCTCAAAAAAGTCAAAGTTGCATAATACCACTTTTATGTTAGAAGATCAATACAGTTAGCGCATAAACCTTTAATCTGCCATATAATCATGGTTGTGCATGTGTCTTGTTTACGCCAGATCTTGACAGCAGAAGCCTGTCTGTGGTTGATAATTCTGATGCTTCCTGCTGAGTTGTTGGCAGTGCAGACTCTCGCATTGGAGGCTTCATGGAAAAAGGTTATAGTCTTAATGCATCCTCTCTCCGGGGGCCTGTGCTGCTCTGCGCCTATGGAACATGAAAGAGACATACTATTTACATTAGCAAATGTCACATTTTATGTTCAATAAAGATCAGTGGATTGTCAATCAGAAGAACATGTTTGCATTTTGGTGTAGCTGCTTCTAGTTACAACATATTCTTCGCATATAGATACCAGTAAATCAGGTAAGGAAGCTATAGATGGACCAAGTTCAATAACCAATTCTCTTTACATATTCTTTCACATAGACTTTGCAAGCAAAATTGACACAGAGAGATAGAATTTGTGTGTTGCGACTGTGCAAACATTTCGCTAACCCATGTTATCTGGTGTTTTGGAATCTCATTTTGTGGGCTTGTATTACTGAGCATACTAAAACATGCATGGATGACATATAAAACCAACTCAGGCATGCATTGATGAGGGCTCCAAAAAATCTATTTTGTGTAATACCCATATGAATCTAGAGAACCACAGTTTGGAAACCCCCAATCCAGTCTAATCCCACTCGAACATACTGCATGTTGTTCTCACCATTTAAATAATAATTTTATAACTTCATCACCAGCACACTACAGATGACAGTCTCACACCCGCTCTCCAGGTGTCAGCTCCATCTATTCTTGTTCATAACTTTTCCCTGTTACCATGACATCTATCAGTTAACAGCCATCTCTTTAGTCTCTTTTCCACTGGCAGGGTTCACTTGGGACTGTCTTAGTGGGGGCCACCTCCATCCAGGGACTGCTTCCATTACAATCAGCCAAGGCCACTTTAGGTGTGACACAGGTCAAGCAAGACACACTGGACAGGTGCTAAAGGAGCATCAAAACTGATCAACAGTGGCACAACACTGAAAAGAGTTTCTGTGCATCATGCTTCTGTTCATGTACCTGCACCAACAAGAACAGAAGACTGCTTTCTGTCAAGTGCCAGAAGCAGTGGCAACTACAAAGACACAAGCAAATGCACAGCATGTTCCTGCAAAGGAAGTGGTGTAGAAGGAAACTTTTGCTGCTGTTACTGGAGCCACGTAGTGGCCCGAGTGCGTGGTCTACGCCGCACAGTATGAGATGGTGGAATGTGACACTCCCAGCCATGTGACATCCCGAGGCATGTTATCATTTATCCAAGAAATATCCACCTTTTACGAGGTGCGCAATATTTTTTTTTTTTTGGCATGCATGCACCACTGCTGGCTTGCTGCTGGTCTTCCGATGACTGTGTAGGGGTGTGTCTAGCCGTACCCCACCCGAGCCGGTCCCAGGTCTTAATCGTGCCAGTCCTTCAAGGTACTAGGTAGTACCTCCAGCAACGAACTGTTCCATACCGCCCCTATCAAAACAAAGCTTTAGTTTCTGTGAAGTCGGACTCAAGCATCCTGTGCTTTTTTTCAAATGACATCAAAATATCTGTAGCACTATATACACTCCTGATCAAAATTTTAAGACCAGTTGTAATCGTGAGGAGAGAGTTGAAAGAAATTTATCTCATGAGATGAATGAAGTTACAGTACATCGTTTATGTACGTGTGTGAGTGTTTGTATGAGTTTGTAAGTGAGTTTTGTGTGTGTGTTGAGTGTTGAGTTTGTCCCCAGTACAAAGGAGCCATACAGTACTTGTACCCCAAGAAAGGTACTATCTATAGAAGACTGGTCCTATAAGGACTTAAACCAAATTTACACACTGTCCATACAAGGTCATAAATGGATGTATCATTAGCTGTTCACAGAGAGGTAAAATACGTCACTAACAGAAGCTTGTAGTCACTAAAAAGTTACAGAGAAACAAATACACCTAAATACTTAAAACACAAAGTATTCAATACAAGGTTTAAGAGTAAGGTAGTACAACAAAAAAATCATGCTTTCAACAATTGAAAAGTTGCAAGAATTTACATTTTGCACTGTTGGATCTTAAGAAGGCCTTAAGTAGTGCTTCAAAATGCAAAAAGAAGAAATGGGAGTAAGACAAGGAAAAAAAAATTGAGTAAGCAATTTATTGCAAACAACCATTATACTGAAAAAGGCTGTTCATCAGCTGATCAAAAGTTTGAAACCACATCTTAAAAAAAAAAAAAAAAAAAAAATCCCCTAAAATAGAAATACAATTTTCAAAAAATGATTACGTAATGAGTAACTGTGCCATTCTTGTTAAGCACCATAAAAATGTGTTTTGCCATGCTTGATGCTAGCATTTCCAGGAGGCTAGTTGTTGCTCCAAGTGGTGAAGATGGCTTCACGTAGGGTATCCACTGTCTGGAACTGGTGACCATTTTTGTAAAGTGCCCTTGCCATACAACCCCAAATGTTCTTAATTGGGTTTAGATCAGGAGAACACGCAGGATGGTTCAAAAGAATGATGTTATTTCTCTGGAAGAAGGCCTTTGTCACGCGGGCATTGTGAACTGCAGCGTTGTCCTGTTGAAAAACCCAGTCATTACCACACAGACGATGGCCTTCAGTCATGAGGGATGATCCCTGCAACATCTCCACAGCCAGCTGCCGTTTGATGCCTCTGCACAACATGAAGCTCCATTGTTCCATGTTCCGTTTTGTGCCGTTGAAGGAGACGAGGTCTTTGAAGACATTTTTTGTTTTTAAAACCCTTCTCTCGCAGATGCTGTCTAATAGTTATGAGACTACAGTTGGCACCAGTGACAAGCTTAATTTGGGCCGAGCATCGTCCCATGTCTTGATGGACAGCCAATCGGATCCACCGGCTTGGGGCCGATGAAATTTTGTTGGGTTTACTGCTTGACTTTTTTCCCCATAACCCTCAGGATCTTTTAAGAAGTTTAAAATGACTGTCTTACTGCATCCAACCTCAGCAGCACTGGCACGCTGCGAGAGGCCTTGATGCAGCTCAACAATCCGACCATGTTCAAAGAGAGAAAGTTTTTTTGATTTTTTTCACCTTTGCCATCAGGAGGTCGTGACAGTTTGGATACCTGACACTGAATCTACATTTTTGCGAAGATTTGGACTTTTAAAGGCTGTGGTCTTAAACTTTTGATCAGCTGATGAACAGCCTACTTCAGTTTAATGGTTGTTTGCAATACATTTCTTACTCCAGTTTTTTTTGGTCTCACTCCCATTTCTTCTTTTTGCATTTTGAAGCACTACTTAGAACCTTCTTAAGATCCAACTGTGCAAAATGTGAATTCTTGCAATTATTCAATTGGTCTTAAAATTTTGATCAGGAGTGTACGTTTTATAGGTTTGAGTTCTTGAATTTGATGATGTGAAAATCTAAGGACCTGAATGGAGGGGGCAAAAGACCTCTGTATTATTGTGAGATAATTGTACAGTAAAATGTCCTTTGTAATTTTGATGTATCAGAACTTAGATTATCACTGTTGTCGGTCGATAAAAGTTTTTTTGTAATATCTCAGATGTGTTGTCTGTGTCTGTGTTGTTTATTAGATTTCATGTTTAATGTCTTGTCAGGTAATGTGTCTTAGGACGACAAATGAAACTTACTGTAGTTATTTTGCTATCTCTGATGTATTTGTGTCGAAGCTGCTTGTTGACACATTGATTGATATGCAGTGTCCTAATTCAACTAAACAAATAAAATAAAAGGTCAGATTCAAATTAACCCTGGATGCCCTGTGCAACATAAAATGGTATTAAAGAATATTATGAGCTATTTTTTAAAGAATTCCTCTAATAAAACCTATATCTTAAATGTGCACCGTGTAACATTTCTGATGGATAGTACGCCACCTGCTTTTCTCCATAGAGATCTTATAGCTCTTCCTAGAATATTCTACAATGAAAACACTGTAATGCCACACTGTGGAACATTCCAGGCAATGCAGTAACATCTCTATGGAGACAGACAGGTGACAGACCCGCCACGTGGAAAGTTACATAGTGCATAGACCATTGTTAAGAAATATTTCAGCATGTTAATTTTTGGCAGACAGTCAGAAACAAGGTCAGTACATGTGGATTTTAATAATCAGCTTGAATACTCGGCTACTGTTCTGATTGAGAAGTGTCAGAATTATATAACAGAATTGTTATACATTAAACATTTACAAGCTGCTCATTCAAGATAGCGTTTCTGTTACACGCGTCGTTGCAGATTTAAACATGACAGACATATGGCAAAGTGACAGGGATCATCTGTGAATTTGACAAATGCTCTAAAACTAGGGCTGGGCACGTTGACATGAGAAAGAGAGGCCACCTGTACAGAGAGCGCAACAGAGATGAGTCCAGGTCCTGCCACAGGGATAGAGGATGATAAAACAGGTTGACTTTCAAAAGGTTAAATAAATTCCAATCCTATATTTGAGTACACATAAAAAATAACACTGAGCCCTTAGATATTATTTGAACTTCATTTTTAAATAACTTATACTATATACTATATACTGCAGGCCTGAATGGTAAAATAAAGAGCAATTTAAGAGCCAAAAAACCCTTGTATTTTGACCACTGTGCTCAACATGCTATTAATTGTGATTAATTGCATGCTTAAATTGCAATTAGTCATGATTAAAAATTTTAATGGTTGCCAGCTCTAGCAAAAGAAAAAAAAAACAAGAAAAAAAAAAACCCAAAAAAACCCAAGTGACAATTTTCTGCTAATTAGGTTAAATCAAATATGATTAAAACTTAAAGAAGACCTATTGTGCATGTGTCCTAATAAACTTCATGAAAGAAACAAGTCCGCTGAATTCAGTGTTAGAAAACGGCTGTGCCCAGTGGAAGCTGATGTCAGCGTAAATGTCACTTAATGCATTGTAGTGTTGAGGTACAGTTGGCAGTTAGCCGCTAGCTTCTCCAAGCATACTGTGTGTGCGTTTCTGGCAATTTTCTTTGGTATACTTCAGGAAAAAAATAAAATAAAATCTTGCTAAACTGGATGCAAGAATAAATATCTTATAATAATGGCAGGTTCTTTCCCATGTTGTCTTTTGAAATTAGTTAGCCAATATGATCATGCTAAACAAATAAATTAGTTATGCATAATTAAAGTAGATAAGAATTAATTTAGTTGTATTAAAAACCCTTCCCTGAAGTCTTCATGTGTTATTTAAAGAGACTGCCTCTGAATGGGTTTAATAGTATTTGGTTCAGCACCACAGACAGCTCCTTCACCTAAAGCTCTTGACACTGTGAGTTTACTCTTAAAAAACACTTTGTGAAAACACATTTAGAAACTTAAAAAAGTCTCCTCAGATCGATCAGTATCGTCTTCTTCACAATCCAAAGAAGAAGAACAAGTCTTTGTGGATTGTGGAGTGTTTGTGTAACAAGAAAGGTAGATTTTGTTTGTCAAAGAGAAAGTTGACGGTGCTTTTGACAGTGTAGAGTTGCTGTCAGAGAAAAAAGTTTAACAATGTGACACATCTATTTAGCATGACGTTGGGTAACTTCTGCATGATGTACAAGACGTTTAACTTCAGTGACGTTACCATGATGGATTTAATCACTTGCTGTTGACTCCTGTCTTTGTATGTGTCATTCGAGCTCTTGACAACTAATATTTTGCATACATTTACCAAATTAGAATTTTAAATCACGCATAAGAGATTACTTCCAGAATATATGAATGTAAGCAGAAATGGGTTTTTAGGATTAATGTTAAAGGGCTGGGCAATATGATATGACAAGCAAATGTTTTTTTTGTTTTTATCTTATTGTTAAATCTTGGTTTTACTTTTGACTGTGTTTTAATACTGTTGGGTTCAGCACCACAAACGGATCCTTTCAACTTAAAGTGGGACTAAACACATAAACTCTCACATATAAGGAACAGTGTGATTGGTCTAATAGGTATCTGCACATTAAACTTCACCCCTGCATTCCAGAAAGAGTAGAGTAGAGAAAGAGTTTAATGTCTTTAGCAAACACTCAAAAAACACTGGCTTTAACTGTAGTCATTACAGAAGCTCAAATGCCTCACACGCAAATGAAGCCCATAGGCCCTGTGCTCGTGCTGCCTGATCCACAGCAAAATTCAAAGATGCGTACATGAGAAACAGCTGATGCTCACACACAAGAGACGTGTTGGGAAACCCAGGCTAAACTTGTACCCTAGCCTACTTGTGCTCCTCACAGAGTCTGGAACATATCACAGCGGTGTGACTGGAATCTGACGCTGGAGGACATGGATGACCTGGGCCATTTGGAACCACACGGAAGGAGAAAGTGATCATCGGGTTCGTAACTCATAACAGACGTGCCTCCTCCCGTTCACTATGTAAGCCTTTCAGTCTCTGCTGTCGGGACTTTAAGGATGAGACATGTGAAAGTCTGATTTGATGGACAGGACTGCTGTTGGGAGACTTGCTTCTTTTTGTGGGTTATGAAGGCCGAAGTGTTACTGGTAAAGTGTGCCGTTTTGAAGGTCGGCATAATAAAAAAAGTAATTATTATACGATTTTAACTTTGTGAATTAGCAAGCGTCATGCACTTTTACTTACTGGAACTGTCTATCCTCTGTAGATAATGTACACTTGTTTTTCCTACGTGGCAAATATCCACAAAGATTTAGCTTCCATCATCTTGATCAATCAAGCAAACAACTTCATCTGTATTTTGTGCTCCTTCTGTTTGCACATTTTGATCAAAACGCCCCATTTAACTTGAAAACTACCACTACATGACATCACAAGGTGGAACAGAGCATTTTGAGGTTTGGAGACATACAGAATAATGCAGGGTTACTCAAATGTGTGAATGAAACAAAACACAACTCCGTGTATGTTTTGGAGAAGGTAACGGCATTGTAATATGGCTTAAAGCTCACAAGAGATTTTTATGTAAAGCAATTTTCACATTTGTAGTTACAGTAAGCAGTATTTGGATTATTTTCACTTGTACTATTATCTATTATATCCATTTACATTTTGTATCGCTTTCCATACATCAAACCATATTCATTTACAAAGCCAACCTTTTTCCTAATCATCACATGACAGACCTGTTATTTAGGGCTCCCTGCTGAGATGACAGTGAACAAAATACCGAACCCACACACCCACACACCTGTTGCGTTTCTGTGAGTTTTAGGGACCTTGCATTGACCCACATTCATTTCCTGGAGCCTTATCCTAACCTTCACTCTAACCTTGACTTATTTTAACCCATATATGAACTTTGATCTATAATAATAAACGATTTATGTCATAAAGACTAGATTTTTGTCCCCATAAAAGAGGCTTTTAGTCCCCACAATGTGATAAAAACCCATTCCCACGCATTAAAACAACAAACATGAAGGATTCTGTGTAGGCTTTGGGGTCCTTAGGGTGCGTGCCTTGCAGAGATCAGGCGAGCTAGCACTGTCACGCTCCATAGAGTCGCTACGGGCAACGCCATACCAAGAAGCTAACTACTTCCCCCCCAAAAACATCTATCCTCCTTCAGGCCTAAGCCATTATTTTGTTTTACTTTGAAGCTTTGTCAGTGAAACTCCCAAAAAGTTTACAAATTGAGTAATGGACAAATTTGGACACTTTTCTACCCACAAGCTCCTTTGGCGGTCCATGTTGTGTAATTCCCATTGCATTACCACCTCCTTTCTTCTAATTCAGATTAGTTACACTTCTATACCACTTGTGCCCACTCACTTTGTAGCCTCTTCATCTCATAGCTAAGTGGAGAAATCTGCCCCCCGTGGTATCTTTATTATAGAGAAAATGGCTGTATACTCGAGTGGCAAGTGCTTGGAAATATTGTAGACAGATTTTATCTTTTGTGTGAAAAAGTCGTCTCTGAACTCCAGACGGTGTGACAGGTGTGCTGGGGAATAGCAATGCATTTTTTGAGGCATCTTCCGTGTCATACTATAGGAAAAGTTTTAAAGGTGCACTGTGTAACTTTTCTGCAGGAGGGTAAACCACTGGCATGTGTCCATAAATAATGATAATAATGCGCTTTACAGGCATGTCAAAGTCTCTCAATGTGCTACAATTTAGTGTACTAGGAACTTTTTGTTGAATGTGAGTCACAATTGCTTTGCCTGGAATGTTTAACAGTTGAGTATAGAGAATTTAATCTTATCGTTAGTGCTTTTTCTTTGTACTAGTGGGAACATGTTGGTTATTTTACTGTATCATAATGAGATTTGAGCTGTAGAAGGTTAAATTACAAACTTCTATGGTAAATGGTCACCATTTATATATCGCTTTTCCACTTTCAAGGCACTCAAAGCGCTTTACATCAAGGAACCACTCATCCATTAACAGAGACATTCATACACCAGTGTACACAGGGTTAATTGCTCAAGGACATAATGGCAGCATTCATCTGTGAGAGCTGGAATCATAGCGTCAACCTGTGAGTCAGTGGATCTTACCACTCAACCAATAATGTTTACTCTACCAGCTGGGCTAATGTTGTGTGTGTATAACCTGTTATAGATACAAATTAACTACTTAAGTGTTGCATTCTGTCAATTATTTCTTGCATCTCGTATATTGTTTTTGCAATACTGTATATTTAGAATACTTTTGGGGGGATAATTCTATTTTATGGTTTGTTTTCAGTGTTATCGTTTATTGTCTATATTTACTTCAACGATATATCACACTTGACAATTTGTTTATCGTGACAGGCCTACTTGGAGAAAACATGCATGCTTATTTTGGGCAAGTTCTCTTCTTCACAGATCTTCGCTAGTATAGTCACTACTGAGATAGATATGTTTAATGTCACATTGTGGATCAGAGGTACCCAGACTTTTTTTTTAAGCGAGGGCCACATCTCAAAACATATTCGGAGCGGAGGGCCACAGACCTATGATCAATGCAGTGCTGTTCTTTATACACAGCTTTGACAGAGACACTGTATATTAATAAGACTTGAAATACATTCATTTTAGGTCTGTATCACACTGCAATGTGATGTTTGAGGTTATAGTGGTAGAAATAGTTTAATTTGCTGTTAAAAGCACTGCTTATGATCAATTGGGCCTGTTCAGCAAGAGGCCTGAGGGCCAATAAAAACTGGTCTGAGGGCCGCATTTGGCCCCCGGGCCATAGTTTGGACACCCCTGCTGTGGAACATTCCAAGCACATTAACATCTCCATGGAGACAAGCAGGTGATGGGCCCTTCACCAGAAAAGTTAGAGTGCAAATTTAATCATTATTTATTCGCTCCATACTCTGTGGTGGTAAGCTTCTTTTGTAGCCACAGCTGCCCTGGGGTACACTGACAGAAGTGCGACTGCCAATCTGCACCATCAGCCCCTCTGGCCACCATTTCCTTTACAGGAAGGAGGAATCATTCATATAGACCGATGTGCACAGACATTGGAGTCTGTTAAATGTCTTGCTAAAGAACACAGCGGCAGGATGCATTGAAAAAGATCGAACTCCCAGTATGTTTCACAGTATGAGACTATCACAAAGATTGGATCGTGATCTAAATGCCTAATTTATTGCTTTATGTGGCAATTTTCATTTGCAAAATATATTGGAATAGTATTAGAAATTCTAAACTTGATGTTTAATTTAGTCTCAACCCTCCCTGAGACATTTTTATTATCATTATGTTGATGATTAACTTTTTGGTTTAATGAAAATTACTAACACGGCTTGATAACAGAGCTTGGATTTAAATTACAGAATACACAAGAGAGATTAGTTGACCCTTGGGTACTGCTAATGGGACTCTAAAGTCATGACAAGAACATGCAAACTTTGCAATCATGAGTTTGATAAAGGATATGCTGCAAAAGGTATAATTTAGCTGTGGTTATATTCAATTTAAAACATTTTATCTTGATTTGAGTACATTTCACTAATAAAATGATCTACCAACTGAACAAGAGGGGTGTTTTTGTCAAGTCAAATGTAAAAATGTAATTAATTTAGGCACTGAACTTAGACTTACCTAGATATTACCTTTTGCAGTGCATGGAAGAAAACAAAAGAGTAAAACCATTCATTTCACAGTGTCACTCTACAGTAATACGGTTCCAGCACACTGACTGTCAGCTGGTGTTTTTCTTGTATAACCTTACCACCGTCGTACGTCACTATATGTAGATCAGTGTCTTCTGCTCTCAGTGCTGCAGTGACTATCCCTCTCTTCAAAAAGCGGTGATCTTGTGTTCCCCGCTGGTCTGAGCACGACCCCCCTCTGTCGCCCGTCACCCTCCCCCTGGTGCCCCCCTCCTCTGCTCGAGATGTGATTGACAGTGTGATAATGCTGATGGTGACAGTGGCCTTATAACAGAGCACAGAGCACAGGGCAGAGGCAGGTCTAATCCACAAATGAGATTTCTCAATGGCTATTTTCAACCTAATTATCCATACAATACAGACAGAGGCCAAAAGAATGGATTTTGCCAATACTACAGGTGTAATGGGTTTGAACTGTTGTTGTTTTTTTTTGCATTTTATTTATTTCATCTAATTTTTAAAGAAAAGATAGAGAGGTTTATTACAAAAAAATGGTGTCTCCTTACATTCCCAGGTGACCCATTAATTTGAGTGGCGTAAACTAATTTGAGACACATTTCAGTCTTGTATTTTGATGGGAATATTAAGGTTTGCAAACACACAGATTTTCTTTTCTGTTTTGATTTAATTGTACCTAGTTCTTTAAAAAAAAATCTTACAAATTTGAAAAACTTGTTTGCAGTGATCCAAAGTTATTCCTCACTTACCTAATGCATTCCAAGCATCTTCATTATTTGCTGCGATGAGTTTCTAACCGATTCTCCATAATTCTGAGGCCGTCATGGTGAAGCTAAAAGCAACTAGCATGCTAACGTAGTTCCTGATTAACTGATAATAAAACACTTAATATAATTGGATTACAGAGCGGATAATATATCTGTACCAGTTAGGCCTGTCACGATGATTACTGTATCGACTTTGGGCGACAGTAGCTCAGATGGTAGGGCGTTTGTCCACTGATGGGAAGGTTGGTAGTTCGAATCCCGCTCTCGATATAAACATAATTGGTGGAGCGGTCAGATTTTAACTGCAGATGAATACTGTCGTTTGTCCTTACACAAGACACTTAACCCACCTCGCCCCAAGTGTCTTCGTACACTGGTGTGTGAATGGGTGAGTGGTTCTTTGATGTAAAGCGCTTTGAGTGCCTTTAAGTTGGAAAAGCACAATATGAAAATGTGACCGTGACTTATTGTTCAATATATGAAAGCGGGAACAATATATTTTCTTTGCACTACTGGGGAATTTTGGGTTATTTTTTTGGCTGTACAATAAGACATAAGCTGTTAAAAGGTTGAATTAATGTCTTCTATGACTCATTACAGATGCAAACTTAAGTATTAAGTGTTTCATTCTGCTGTCTAGTTATTGCAGCTCGTGATTTTTTACAATATTGTAGGTTTAGAGTAGTTTTTATGGTTTAAATCTGCTCTTGGGTTTTTGTGTCAGTGGCATAAATTATTTTCACTATTATCATTTATCGTCTATGTTTACTTCAGCAGTATCAAACTTCAAAATACTCAATACTTTTGATTGTAAACTATCGTTCTCATGGACATCAGGAGCAGATATCCAAATGTAACACTACCCTGAATTTAGCATACGATTTTTTTTAATTTAAATCTGTAGATCGTAGCTCCTTCACAAAGTCGAAGGGACAAATGGCACAAAGTAAAAGTGATTGAATTGTAGTCCATGGTGTTTGTACATTATGTGCCTCCTTTCTGAGCTCTTCTGTTGCCGTGGCTCAAACTGAGGCCCATCTCTCTGTCTGATCAGGGGCAGGGGGGGAGCGGGAACATTTGGTGTCTCAAATTGAATCCCTGGATGTCTGTAAAACGGCCGCAGTGTGTCGCAATGTGAAAATGAAAAAAGCGCATGTGTTTTTGTTCTGGCTCAGAGAAGCAGAGCGAGAGATGGTGATTCACGATTTCAAATAAAAACCTCCTGTTGCAAAGTCAGATAAACCTTAATGAGACTATTTTAACATGCATGTTACCTTGTTGTTTACATTTTTGTGCAATAGAAATACATTTTTGCACAGTACTTGAAGATATAAAGTTCAGTGACATGTTCAGTGAGGTTCATGGCTGGTGAGGCACTGATGTCGTCACAATCAGATTTACAAACATATAAACCAGGTGTCGGTTCATTTGGCCCCGGTCAGTTTCTCTCCCTGTGACTTGAGGCCAGAATAAAAAAGAATTTCAAAATAAAAGTTCCGAAGTCCGGAAATAGCTCTAATAGTATGAAACAAAAAGCAAGCTGGTTTTGTATTGTTTTTTATCCTTATTCTGGTTCCCCAATTTTCAGTGGATTGAAGTAATCAAATTTCTTACCATTTTGTACCACTCTGTTTGAAAAGAGCGAGTCTTACGTCCTATCATCTGGAGCAAACCATTTAGCTCCTTTAGTGTTGGTCTCAGTCCTTTAATTATAATTTCCTGCTTCGACTGAAAGTCCAGTTTAGCAAACCGCTTGAGCTTTAATATGTAATCTTCCTCCATTTAAAATGTAGGGCCAGACAAGAAGAAAAAAGAACTGAATTGAAGTTTGCTGTCACTATTCTGTGGCCCCTATTCTGCGGGAGTTACAAGAATCCCTGGGCTCATGAGTGCCCCCTAACATGAGGCAGGGTAACTACACGCCTTTTCACAGCTGCGTAAAGCAGCAGCATCACTGCTGAGCTACAGCACAGTCAATCCATGTGAGGCTGGTGCCTCGCCGCACGTCTCTTCTCAGTATTTCAACAGTAGACGTAAAAATTCTTTGGTTTTGAATAAAAAAAATAATTAAAATTGCAAAGTTAAATAGAAATAACTTTATAGTACAAATCACTGGATAAATATAACCATTTCATAATTTTTTTTCTCGGATGACAGGTGAGGCACGGCCTCACCTGCTTCCCCTGACTGCACGTCACTGATAAAGTTACAACATAAACAAATCTACATGTTCAAATTCATGCCATTTGCTATTCCAGTCTGTACTGTACGGAAAAATTGGGATGAAATGTACAGAACATGTCCCGTTTCTGCCATTTTCTGCTCTCAAAACCAAACAAGTTCTTTTCAAACAATTTGCAGCGAACCAAAGTTATTCCTCACTCAACTTTCAGAGGCCAGAGAGCACTAGCACGACCTTAAGAGCTGCCTTTACAAAATATCTGTTCTGGGGCAAGACAAAAGAAATCGGGTATAGTCCCTTTAAATAACATAGTGACATGGAAAGTGCAGGGGTCTTAGTTCATGTAAAAAAGTGACATGGTTCCACTTAACTTTTATCACTTACCACTGAAGCAAAAAACTATGAAAAATATGCTATGTTCTGCCTGTCTTCATTTGAGTGTGTCTGCAACTAAATACTGTCATTTTGTTGCAGCTGTGTTTCTCAAATATGCCCAATTTTGTTTTTATTTAATCAAATAATAATCAATAGAGATATCACACAAGAGAAAAAAACCCTTGACAATTATTTTTCATGTAAGCTTGAAGTACCATTCAAACGATGACTCATTCCAAATCATGTGTATACAATAACACAACCTTGTGTGGCCCACTCACTAAAATTAACCTCTAACATTTTAAACAAACACATCTTTTGGTCTTTGCTCTTCTTTACCTCCACGGCCCACTTAAACACACACACAGCTTGGTATGAGGACTGTTTTGGAAAAATTACAATTCTAGATGAAAAGTAATCCAAAAGTGAAGGCTGAGTTTTGAAATACAAAAAAAGGTTTATTCTTTGTTACAGCAGATATGGACAGAACAGGACAGGGCCCAAACTTTGCCCTGGCCACAGATTGGTAGTCTTCCAGAGTCTCTCCCTAAGAGCATCTTTCCCCCTGATCCTTAGTCTACCCCTGAGCATCTGACCTAAAATTCAGTGCAAATCTTCAAATCACTTATCAAAATCACTACATTTGAAACTTTAATAGATCTCAAAATCTATGCAAAGTACTTAAACTTTTTACGTTTTAAATACATTTTTAAACAGGTACTTTTTTACTTAAGTTTTTATTTTTTTTATTTTTTACATGCGATACTTTTACTTTTACCTGAGTTTTTTTTTTTTTTTCTTTGCTCCACTATCTGTACTTATACTTGAGTTACAAAATTGAGTACTTCTTCCACCACTGAAGTGTTTTAATTTTTTATTTTATTTTATTCTTTTTTATGTCTACATTATGGGGACCTGATTTTTGTCCCCATAAGGCCAAGTCCACGTGAGTGTGTATACAGTCCTCACACACACCCTGGTCTGCTGCCAACGACACTGCAGTGTTAAGTAGCACATACATATCGTTAGTCAAAGCACTATTTTGTCACGCTACAACATTGGAAAAAGGACAAGCTCTAATGTTTGAGTGATGGCTTTCATTTGTGTGTTACCGGGTGGTCAAGTTCACACAGCGATTTCCTTTTTGTAGGATGCAAAGGTTTTCACATGCTGCCAGAGAGGCCTTTGGAAATAATGTGAGGTGATGTGGGTGTATGCGAGTGCTGTGTGCAAAGCCAGGGAAAACAGTATGCGGTATGTTATCAAGTCTGAAAGACAGCCACTTCATAATGATAATAATTTAAATACAAATGTTATAATTATGTCTTAAAGTACAATCCTAAATAAATGTTTAAAAAGGGAGTTAGAAGTTGGAACATCACAAGCAAGAATCATGTAGTAAGTAGGGATGGGACGATATTAAAATTTAGACGATTATTGTGACCAAAATAATCGAGATTAACGATATTATCGCGATAACTATTAACTTGTTAACGTTCCGACGGCCCGGGCCTACTTTACAACTCTACAGGAATGTACATGTACTTCTGCATCACCCACACAAACAATCTACACATCAAATGAAAGCTACGGCTCTCGTCTTTCCGAAAATGCAAACCATTTTTATCTGCAATCACCACAGTGCTGACAGGAAAGTGCTTTTACAGAAAAGCCAAAAATGTGGATTTGGACTTCACTCACCTTTGATGGCTCTGTCTAACATCAACATATTCCACAAAGTTGTTCTCATTCGTTCCGTACAGGTCCAGAGAATATAGTACAGTGGAGAAATCATGTCCACAAAATAAGTTAGATCCTTCATGTCGAATCTGCTGCAGGAAAGTATTCCACACGCGAAATCTGCTCCGTCACTTTTTTGCATTTCTTTGGCATCGATTTGTTTCTCAGTGATAAATAGTTTCATACAATCAGGTGACACATACAACATTTTAATTTAAAGGACACATTTTGGCGCTTTAAATCATGTTATACTACCCTTTATTAAAAAAAAAAAATCAAAACTGAGCCCAGAGAAATCACTCATTTCAGGTCATATTTAAATCTTGGGGCTGGCCTCGTTCTGAGTATTTCTGAGGCCAAATTGTGTTTACTACAAACACACGGCTTTATAGCTAAGTGCATGGTTCAAATAAACACATTATTTGAAGTTAGAAAACGTGAAAAAAACAAATGCCAAGGTCACCAAATGAATATTTAAAAGTTAATTAAATGGTCATAAGCTGCACTACCACCAATCGCCACTAGTCAAATCTGTTTTTTTTTTTCTTTTTTGTTCTGCATGTTTTGATATTTTCTTTATTTTACCAAGACTTGTTGTGCTCATTGCCCATTCAGGCGTACAAAGTGACAATTTTGGTTTCTTATTGTCTTAGCAATTCAATGTCACTTTCATCATTTGTGTATTTTCTTCTACCCATTTCGGCCCATGTAATGTTTGCTGAGATTAGGCTACATGACAGACTTGTTTAGAAACAGATTTGTTCCACATATTTACACTGTGTCCCTCACATCTGAGAGAAACTGTGAGATTCTGTGTGCTTTTATGTAGGCATTTGAGTCCTAACAGTTGTGAAATGTGTTTGTTATTGCTCTTTTCAACATGCTGTTAGCTTCTCAGAAAAAACAAAACACAAAAACATATTAGCTCTAGTTCTTCGGGGAAACAGCAGACAAACAGTTGGTAGCAGTGTTCACTTATTGCTAAAATCAAACATACTTGAATTTTTCACAAGACTCAAATGACAGTGATGAGCCATCTGGAGCAAGGGAGCTACGATTCTAACTACGTCAAGGCAGGCAAGCAAGAAAACCTTATGTCTTTGTTGGTTTATTTAATAACTTGCACATCGTTAGACTTGTGGCATAATTGCTTAAGTAATTTGTCAAGTTTTTTTTGGAACAATAATAAAATAAACTGCATTATGTCAGTAAAATGGTTTTGGATGTAAAACTCTGTAAAATGACATCTACAGACTTAAAGAAGTTGTTTTAGATCAATATTGTGATTTAAAATGTCCAAATTATAACATAATGATCCACAGGTGTCACAGGTTATAACTAGCAGGCACAAGCACAATATGTCTTCTTTAATGTTCAAACACTGCTCCTGTGTCATTGGGAAGTGTTTCATCAAGAACACAGGTGTGCATCTATGTATTATTAATTGTTTAGCGCAAAACATGTGGCTACATCATTCTGCACTTGAATTTTTAACGCTGCTGGCACTGCACCGCTGGAGGTCACCGCGTGTTTCTCGAACCTGGATAACTTCCCGGTATTTGGCACATCTGTGTATAGAGACATCTCGGAAGACACACAGGGGATGCATAAGACATCTGGAGCTACAGTACCTGCTCCAGATGCTAACGTCACTGCACATTTAGCCAGCGCCCGTCATTAGCGTGTGAAATTAGCATGTAGCGGTTGCGTAGAGCTTTGATCGTGCCTGCCTCCTCATGTCACAGCGCTGCCAGCCCTCAGCGACTCTTCAAAGGCTATTATAAAGCAGTGACGGCAAAGGAGAAGCACGATGTCAAGGACTCAGATATAATGGAACGTGTGAAATGTAAAACGGGAATGATTCTCAAACTGTGGGGCAGGGGGGGACCAGGTATAGCACCGGCAAATCTGCATGAACTTAGAAATGTAGGGTTTGGCCATTGCACTTACTTGTGATCTTTTCGTGTGGCACTGCTAATGGCTTTGTTGACCTTATCTGCAAATGCTCTCAGAAAATACCAGCAGCAAATCTACTTTCACTACTGAGACAACAGTGGGGGTGTGACACTGTAGGCTAGGATTTTTTAATATAGCGCTTTTCCATCTTCAAGGCACTCCAAGCGTTTTACATCAAGGAACCAATCATCCGTTCACACACACACACATTCATATAGCAGTGCACGCAAACACTGGGGGCGAGGTGGGTTAAATGTCTTGCCCAAGGACACAACGACAGAATTAATCTGCGGGAGATGGAAGGGCAATGCCAACCTGTGGGTCAGTGGATCCGACTACTCCAGCAATGATGTTTTTGTTGAGAACGGATTTTGAACCGGTACCAAACTATCAGATCGGTCGACCAACTGAGCTACTATCGCCCTGTAGTATAGTTATCCTATAGTGATTCAGAGTCTACATTTCTTGACTTTTAAAATGATTGGAAACAAACTAGTAGCAGTAGCAGTAGCAGTAGCAGTAGCAGTAGCAGTGTCATTTTCAAGGACTGTTTTGTATATTTTAGCTATTGGTCAAAAATAGCGACACCTGGGACTTTTCTTATATAAAACTGGGACAAATCAGTGATTTTAGATAAATCTACTGGGACAGGGGACACACAGGGCTCAAAAGTGGTAAAATTGTGCTGACAGCTGCGTTCTTGTTGGCTCTTTGTTGTGATGACGTCAGCTCCTATTCAGCATCACAGGTTTTTTTTTATGCAGAAATCAGCAGACTTGTTTCTTTAAAGTAATTTTAGATCAGTATTGTGATTTAAAATGTTTAAATTATAACATGATGATCCACAGGTATCATAGATTATTACTAGCAGACACTAACACTAATACAGTATGTCTTCTTTACTGTTCAAACACTGCTGTTGTCTCGTTAGGAAGTGTTTCATCAAGGACACAGGTGTATTATTAATTGTTTAGCACAGAGCATGTGGCTACATCGTTCTACACTTGAATTTCTTATATAAAGCTGGGACAAGTCAGTGGTTTTGGATAAATCTACTGGGACAGGGGACACAGGGCTCAAAAGTGGGACTGTCCTAGGAAAATAGAGACGTCTGGTCACCCTAAGTAGTAGTATTCACAGTAGTAGCAGTTGCAGTAGTAGCAGTAGCAGTTGCAGCAGTAGCAGCAGCATGACATATAAAATAAGCAATTCAACAATATGATCCCCTAGGAGACAAATATACATTCAAAAGGTGGTAAGAAATTTTGCATAAATTGAGTTGCGTTTCTGTTCTTGTCATGAAAGCGAATGATAGATGATCTGTTATACACTGGTTGCCTCATTAGTATTACGAGTGTCTTCCTTTTGGACACTGCAGACACTGGGGTCTAATTAATTCCCCCAGTCAGCAGTGAGTGAGTCCAGGGGGCACCATGGACCTTATAAAAGAGGGGACTGTATCACTGCTCCTATCCCTCCCAAGGCTCACGTAAACTGGGCAGATATGAGACCAAAGAGGCCTGTCTGGGAGAGTGGAGCACCTACACTTTTTACTTCTACTGCACTGCAAAAAAATGGAAATTTTAAGTTGAAATTACTATTTTGTTCAGTATAGTTGTGACTAGATAAGATGTAATAACAAATAAGGTTGAACAAAAGGGGTCCCGGGATTGACCCCTGGGGCACCCCGCAGGTCAGGGACGTTTTATCCGAGACACATGTGGAAAAGTGGTATCTATCCTTAAAGGCATTATAATTAAATTCAAGATATCGTGGTTGCAATGATTTTTAAGTCTGCCAATGTGTTGAGTCATTTCACGTCATAGATATTCATTTTTGCAGTGTTTAAGACATGCTGATATTACGCACCCACTGATTGTAATGAGTGCAGTTGAAGTGTGAACATCACATAATGGTGTATGGGACTTGAATCAGTGTTAGATTTTGACTCACCACTTGGCTGCAGTGCTGTGGAGGTGTGGGAGTAGGAGGTAGATGGCACTTTGATAAAATTAGCGTAAGAGGGAGAAATGTACCATTTTATAAGCACCTATTGGACAATTATAACAATATCAAAAAATTAAAACTGAGTAAGTAATTAAATGTTCTTAATTTTATTAAATAGGCTAAAGATAAAATTGTGTGGGTGGGACATTGTTAAATTATGCATTTGATTTCATCTATTGAAGTTAGTATGCATTAATTCTTCAGCTTCTCCAAATCCAAGTACTTGCATAAGCTAAAGGAGAAGATTGAAAAGCTGATGTATGGCTTTGTGGTTAAACTTTCCTTTAACCCAGTGGTTGATGGTTCAAATTCTGGTTCATAGTATTTGGAGAGGTGATGGTACTTTTATCCGTTTACCCCAGGACCGCTATGGCTACAGAAATGATACTACTACTGATACCGCTACTGATATTGCTGCTGCTGCTACTACTACTACTACTACTACTACTATTACTAATAGATGTATATAGCACCTTTCTTAACTGAGTTACAGATTGCTTTACATACAGATAAGTACTTTACTACCACAAAAATAATGACTAATGATGACAAAGTAAATACTGAGTAGTGGGTGTGTATGAGGGTAAGGGGAAATGGAGGAATGCAGGAGAATAAAATTTACTCCAATATCCCTGAATGACTCTAAGTCCAACTATGAGTGGATGAAAAGACAATTTTGCATAGTATTCCCTTTAATGACGACTGGTTTGAGAGACGTGTAATCATACGCCATATAAAGATTGACGGTATGAGTAAAATACACCTACCTTACTGTGTCTGAATGCTCAAAGTACAGACTCAGTGGTTAATAGTATTCAGCACAGTACCACTTTATTGGTCTGTTTTTCCACATTGATCCTTGCTGAGCTCCCGTGTCTCCCGCAGCGTTGCCCTTTGCACTTCCTCTTCCATTTGGTCACTTTCCAGTCCCTCAGCAGCTCCATGCGGGCCGGAGATGTCCAAATCCAAGTCCTATCTCTGCACGTTTGGACGAGTGCCAGACCAGTCTTTGTGCCAGTGCTACCAGGTGCAGTGTCCCGGGGAGAAGGGGCTGAAGTCGGGTTTGGATCCCGGGGCAGATGGCCTTTCCACAGGGCCACATCACTCACACCTCCCCCTGTGCCCACTGTTCCAGCAACGACCACTGGCCACAAAGTGCACACAGCATGGACACGAGTGTGAGGCTGCACAAACTGGAATACTTACAAGGTAGAAGCGGCTATAAAAAGAAAGCGATAGCACTTCAAATGACATGACTGACAAAAAATAAATGGCACTGACCGCTTCCATTTCTGTGGTATGCTGAGGGCTCGCACTGTCAGCTCAGCCCTTATTATCTTAGCCTGCGGCATCAGAGGTATAATACTCCCTACAGCGGAAGCATAGCCAGGGTGGACAGGATTAGACTGGGATGGCCAACATTATCACCATGTCTTGACGGTTCATGTCTCAGGGTACTGGGTCCGTACCGATGGACTTGTATGTTATTAAAATTGTATCTTGCGCTCATTCAATTACAGGTATTTTCATTGCTAAAAATATATATAGAAAAACATGCATCCCCTTGGAATGCCCCCATGTGGCTGTATTCGAGTGTAGTTAACCCCATCTGTCTAGTGGAGCGGATACATTTGGGTATGATCAATATTAGCTGAATGGAAATTTTGCTGGACATCTGAGCACATCGTAATTGCTGATGGTTTTATGGGGCTTATTCATTCTGTCCCAGCCTCCAAATGAAATGACTGCAATTCTTCACACGCTACTGCCAGTCAACGAAGATTGAAATTTGCAGTTGTCAATAAACTCTGGGCAAGCCATAGGATCTGATATTAGGACTAAATGATTTGGGGAAAAAAATATCTAATTGCGATATATCTGACAAGCATTGTGAGTGCAGTTAGATTTGCAGTTTGTTTTATAATAGGATTCTGTTAAATTGAAAAAATATGTGATTAAATTGCAATTCATGTTGTACAGGGCTGCAAAAGTAATCGTAACCAAATCGAAATCGCAATTTGAATAGGCGCATTGGCAAATTGTAAAGGCTGCAGTTATTTAAGTGCCAAAAATCGCCAAAAGGACCAATTAATTGTTGGAATGACTACACTGCAGTATCCAGATGCACTCATAAACAACTCTCACACCCTGTAAATCGCCAAAAGCCCCCGACCCCCACCCCCATGACCCATCGCCCTGACCCCCACCCCCCCATCGCCCCCCCACCCCCCATCCCCTCACCCCCCTGGTCCAACCAAGTTCAAGGGTACAGACATAAAATGGCAGCAAGTAAATCTGGCCACTGATTCTCATGAGTAACTTCCTCCAGGCCAAACGGCTGTCACGATGTTATCTTGTAGCAAGATTTCCAGCCGTGATAGTAACTTAAACAGGCTGTACTACAAAGACGAGATGGGGTTGGTGATGGAAAGTCTTCAAAGTCCTGCACTGCTCTAATTTTGATGTCTCTTTGAAAAAAAAAAAAAAAAAAAGATTTATTATCTAACGCAACAATGATTATTAATGTGTCGATGGGGCATAACTAACGATTCAAGAACAATGTTGCACCACAAATTCTTAAGTATAAGTTAAAAAGTGTAAAAACAAATCAATACAGAAGTTTTTTTTTTTTTTAAACGGTATGCCACAAATGAACATTTCTCAAATTTAAAGGTACACTGTGTAACTTTTCTGGAGAAGGGTCCGCTACCTGTTTGATTCCATGGAAATTTTGCCTGCAAAATTCCACAGTATACCACTAAATTTATCTATGTCCATAAAGACAAGTAAGTGGCACCGGCAGATCAAGTTGCAGGTCATGTCTGTGGAGAGGCAATCCCGCTCTTTTCTTTTCAATTACAAATCTGGGCTTTTTTCCTAATAAGCCGGACTAAAATGGCCATCAATTCAAACTGACTGTGTGTCTGAACTCTTTGGAGTACAGAGAAATGGCTGGGCTCTTTGTGAAGCTGAGGCTCTGTGGTTTTGGCCTCTGTTGGATCTACTCTCATTATAAGTTGGATCAAGCTATGCACAGAGTAACATCAGATTTCAAATTCTGCCTAATTTTTGGGGGCATTAAGGATGGTCCCATGTCAAAGCTGGAGCATATATCTCTAAAATGAGATTTAGGGGCTTGTAATTTTGTAATTCCTATCAAAGTCCTATAATTTTATTTTTCTTTGTGGGTTTGGGGTATAAAAAGGACCAGACTCTTCCCAGAATGGTTGATTGAAGGTGTGGGTTCAGACATTTTTGGTTGGAGGAGGTGCTAAGATCTTCACTGTGGGTGCTCACTTAACATGTTCATGTTAGAGCCTTTTAACAATGGAGCGATTTTGTGATAGTGATTTTTAAAAGCTAATAAAGAATTCTTTACCACTCTATTGACCATTCTAGAGACTAAGAGACTCCCTTTATTTCCCTAGCACCACCCCTGGTTTATTGACTGAAAGTAAGTGGGCTACAGCTTTCCCATTTCCCAATTCCCCTTTATCAGAAAGTGGACAAAAAGAAAGTGAAAAAAATAAAGAAACTCAGAAGGTCTCAGTCTCTTACAAGGTGAAGACCACCCAAAATTTAATGAATGCAAGACATATATACAATTGACGCTATACTTATTCCAGGCAATGGACTAACATCTCCATGGAAACCGATATGCACCGTGCAACTTTTCTGGTGTGCTTAAGTTAAACTAAAGATTCTAATTCACAGTTAGCTGAATTTTAATATTAGTTCTGGAGATTTTACCCTAAATTAGAAAAATTGAAAAAGTGTTACAAATTATTTATAATTCATTCTTAGAATTCAAAAACCCAAATAAGTCGGCTTAAGCGCGGTGTTTGCTAAACTATATGTAACATTCTACACCTACTCTTATAATCAAGCTCTTTTTCGTATCCTTTGTTGCTTCCGTTTTTGCCCCTCGCATCGAATCAACAATACATTATTCATTATCCGGGAATAGCATGCTAGCGGATATGCGAGTCTTAGCAAACTCTATAGCCGCAACATGCAACTTTGTCTCAGTGGTAGAGGAGAAATATAGACACTTGACTTGGCTGTTTGTTTTCTGCTTTGTACGTCTCCCAGTTCGACTCTCCTCTTCCTCCTCCTCCGCCTCACTCTCGCCTTGTCAGATGTTTTGACTGAATCAGGTTAGGCGCGCAAACACAAGTGGCACTGATGAAAATGACAACGTGCAGAGTTTTATATTGTTTATTTATTTCTTTTCCCCGCCGTCTTTGGATAGTGAGATGCACAAAAGTTGCTCCCCCATCAACTAAGGGAGGAATAAGGCTTATGTAACTTGTAGCAGACGAAGCAGGTGCGCACACAAGGAACAGGTTTAAACAATGCAAGATCTTAGAAGGGTAAACGCTCCATTATTTATGTGAGTGAGGGGAGGGGGAAGGGGGCATTATGGGTTTTACAACACGGCAGTTCTAGTACAAATATTTTGTAGTGGATTTTGTGATGTTGAAGATAGTCCGAAATGATGCAATAAGGTGTCGGCAAAAACATTTGGCCCTGGGTCAGTTTCTCTCCCAGTGACTTGGGGCCAGAATAAAACATAATTTCAAAATAAAAGTCCATATCAAATAGCTCTAATAGTATGAAATAAAAAGCAAGCTGGTTTTATATTGTTTTTTTTTATCCTTTTTCTGGTTCCCCAATTTTCAGTGGATTGAAGTCATTAAATTTCTTACCATTTCGTACCACTCTGTTTGAAAAGAGCGAGTCTTTCGTCCCGTCGTCTGGAGCAAACCATTTAGCTCCGGCGTTGGTCTTCCTTTAATTATAGCCTCCTGCTTCGACCCAAAGTCCAGTTTAGAAAACTGCTTGAGCTTTAATATGTAATCTTCCTCCATTTAAAAAGTAGGGCCAGACAGAGAGAAAAAAGTGCACGGATTGCTAAACTTGATTCGCTAACTCTAAATTGTAGCTTGCTGTCACTATTCTGTGACCCCTATTCTGCGGGAGTTACAAGAATCCCTGGCCTCACGAGTGCCCCCTACAATGAGGCCAGGTAACTACGTGCCTCACCCAGCGTCTTTTCACAGCCGCTTAAAGCAGGAGCGTCTCTGCTGAGCGGCTGATGCCTCTCCACACGTCTCTTCTCAGTATTTCAACGGTAAAATTCAAAAATTTAAAAAAAAATTTAAATTGCAAAATTAAATAGAAAATAACTTAGTAGTACAAATGTGTGTGATGCCTCCCCTGACTGCACGTCACTGTTGTGTACATTAAGTCAATGCCAATAGCGGGCAGAAGCAGTCCAGGTGTTAGTACACTAAAGAGTGAAGCAATATTAATTAGGATAAAAACAATAGCTGCATTTTAAGTATTGAAGTATTTAAGCTGAGTTATCCAATTATAATCTTGTAACCGAGTACGGTGGTCCCTTGTTTATTGCGGGGGTTTCGTTACAAAAATAACCCGCAATAGGTGAAATCCGCGAAGTAGTCAGCTTTAAATTTGTAGAATTACTCTATGTTTTAAGGCGGCAAAACCCTCACCACACACTTTATACACTTTTCTCAGACAGGCATTAACATTTTCTCACATTTCTCTCGTTTAAACACTCTCAAAGTTCAAGCCTTCGTATATTATATCCCTCTTCCTCGATGATCGCTTTAAATGTGTTGTTCATGTGCCTCTGTTCCAGCAGTATCCACAGAGGTGCCTCTCCGTGCACAGAAACAGTTTTAAGTCCAAAATGTTTCTGAAATTTGTCGGTGCAGAATGTTTCATCGACATTGTGAGTTTTGTCGGAGAGTAAACTTTGCAAACATACAGCACTTCAGAGTCACACTGTGATCAAAACATTTATGTAAATTTGTCTGAACACATTCTGTACTGTACAGGAGACATGGCACAGAGGAGACAGATGGACAATGGTCTACAGTCTCTCAGCCAATCAGGACGCAGAACACAATGCACAATCATAACCCTAACCACTGTAGTTAAGAAAAAAAATATATTGTGAAAGTGATTCTTTGCAGGGGGGAAAAAAAATCAGATGCTGCATTCAAGCATCCTGAAATAAAAAGCCTTGTGCCTTGCTATATAAAAAAGAGCACGTTAGCTTTTTCACTTTGCTGTATAAAAAGTTGAGTATACACCTAAATGGTCAGAATTTTTATGCAGCGCTTTTCCACCTTCAAGGCACTCAAAGCGCTTTACATCAAGGAACCACTCACCCATTCACTCGCATATTAACCCACCTCGCTCCCAGTGTCTGTGTACACTGGTGTGTGAAGTGTCTTGCCCAAGGACACATTGGCAGTATTCATCTGTGGGAGCGTGATTCAAACCGCCAACCTTCGGATCAGTACTAGCGAACTGAGCAGTCACTTGTACACATTTGCTTTGTGTTTTCAAACAGTGTTGAGATCTTTTTCCATGGCACATTTTCTGATTTGTCATTTAAATAAAGGCTGACACAATGAGAGCAGGTACTTGTGACATTAAGAGACTTGATGTTTTTGTTGAAGACATTTCCAGCGGCTATAGTTTCAGAAGGCTTCCTGTTTCTTCTTCTTCCTGTTTTTAAATCTTGTCTCACAAAGTGTCACCTTTTTAAATAACTTTATTTTCAGGTGCTGCTGACGTCAGTGGTGAAGTGCACAAGTAGGTTACAAGAATTTGAGGTTAAACCAATTTGGAATCCTTTCCTCTCGCGTATCATCCAGCATTGGCAGTGGAAAACTCACAAATTGAAACTTTACACTTGCTTAAAGATCTACTATGTAACTTTTGTAGTGGAGATTCTGCTACCTGCTTGCCTCCATGGAGATGTTATTGCTTTGCTTTCCAGGAATGTTCCATAATATATCATTAAATAAGAGCTAGAGTAACTTGAAGAGTAACTGTCTGGACACATCATCTGAAATTAATGTAAATGGAAGGACAAGGATACATTAAATAATGCACAAAAACTGGTACAAAAATGAGACAAACTGAATCATATCTGAAGGAGCGGTGCAAGAAACACTAAAGTTCAAACCCTTTAATATTGTCGACATAAAGCTTTTGTCACCTGTAGGCCTACTCGCAGTGGGAAGAGTACTGTTACTTCACTAAAAAATATAAGTCAAGTAGAAGTAAAAGTATTCTGCTAGAAAAGTGCATTGTCTTTAAAAATTACCCAAGTAAATGTAACTGAATACTACCCACCTATTTAAATACTATAACATTTTCCATCTAGTGTAGTAATGTATATGGATGAGCAGGTTTAGAACTTATAATACTACTGCTAATACTGCACTCTCCGCTGTTCTTCTTACTAATGCATGGTGTTAAAATCAAATACAGTCTTTCACCTTTCTCTGGGACGTCTAACGCTCCAAAAACACTGACGTAATCACACACCTGATGTCATGGAGCCGTGAGGGGTGAGGGTAAATGCAAAATAACATGCATTTCCATCACTTACCATATGGTCAAAATTATTTATTATGAAGTCATAGGGTTCAGAAAATATATGGAAAAGAAATATCATATGCGTTATACTGTTTGAGGGCAGGTTGAAAAATAGTGATTCTAATGGAAGTCAGCAGGGAATTGCATGTATTTCTGCCGCTGACCATATCACGTAAAATGATTTAATTTCATTCTCCAAAAAAAAAATATATATATATGTCAGACTAATTTGAAGGTAGGTGTTTCAGAAAATTTATAGAACTTAGATATCGCATACTTTATACTTTGGACAAGGGCAGGTTGAAAAACACTAATTATAATGGAAATCAATAGATAATTTTTGTACACAAGCGCCCACAAAGGGAGGAGGATCGACTAGAATAAGCTAAAAATTTCAAAAGTTCTATACGATACATTTGAGCTGAGAAGTCGGGATTCCTGCCTCAGTGCGCACAGATGAGATTTCACACTTACACTGGGAACCGTACCGTGTTTGTTGCGTGAACTTGAGCCGATCTTGACGATAGCTCCACTTTTTCTCGATATGTGAGATGAATTCTACTTTCGCAAAGGGTCCTTGCCTCAGCAGCCCAGGAACAAAGTCTGAACCTGTTTGAAGATATTTTTATCCATACTTTTTTCCGCCATCTTTTGGAGACTTCTCTTATGTTGATATGTGCTTCATTCGCAAAAGTTACCCATCTGGGAGTTTCAAATCTTGCCGTTTCTTGCTTTGTTTTTTTTTAATGCTTTAATATGTAGCGATACATTTGCAGCTATGCATTTTTCCAGTGTCACCAAAGCACACCGAAAGCTTTATCTTTCATGTTTTTGTCCTTAAACTTGACTGTGAGAATGTCTTAACAGCGTGATGGCACAGGTGAATACAAAAGGGACTGGTGCCTAATGAGATCTCTTACTGCTTGGGGGCTTGGATTGCCTTGCTCAGTTCAAATGGAGGTCTTGTTACCGTGTTCCTCAATCAAATCGCACGTTCAGATTTTCACCTCAAGCAAATTTTGCGCGTGTTTGATCCTCCGGTAGCAACGCTGAAGGGCCGATCTAAAGCGGGATATAATAAAAAGTACAAAAATGATCATGAGAAACCTACTGTTTAGACCTCAACAGATTCCAGCGTTTAATTGGGTTGCAGAGACGGCTGGGTCAGAGTGACACTGCCATGTTGCCTTTACAAAAAAAAAAAAAATTCTCATTCCTTCACTGTGAAACTGACCAAATGCAACCAATTTCTTACTATAATTTAAGAGTAACTCTGTATAATATTGCGAAAAATGTTGGGATATAACTAATCTAAGCTTGAAAATGGCATTACAATTAAACTCTAATGTTAATGTCCTCAACAAAAGATATACTTGAGACAAATAGTACTAGCGCATGTGAGGTGTACTTTTACTACAAATACTACTGCATGAATTACTACCTCTACCAACTACTGGTACAATGGCACATTCATATGTTTAATACTGCTTTTGTTATTAGAAACTTCAGGTTGTCACTACTGCTACTATTTATTGGCATTTGTTTATTATTTATATAAAACTTTGGCTTTTTGTGTCAGTAATTTTGGAGGGTTGACAAAAATACACTGAGTTAAGAAGTTATTTAGGTAAAGGAAGTTATAGCAAAAGATGAAATTTAAATTTGTCAACTGGACAAATCGTTGTAAGAGTGAAGACGCTTCACTGCTCATCCAATTCTTATTCTTCAGTTCTGGTCAGATTGCTGGTGGACACTGCCTTATATCTATCTGCAGGGAGGAGCTAACTACACTGAAACTGTAAACAGCTATGGTCTCCAGTTTCAGCCTTAATGACCCTATTCAACCTGTAATGGCCGCCTATTGAGTTGTAGATCATTGTACCATTTCTGTTTAAGGAAGGATTGTTTTATCTAACAAAAATTGCTTCTTTTTGATCTGAACTTCACTATTTTCAAAGGAATGATTAGTGGCTTTGAGATGGAGATGTACGGCAGACTGAGGTCCAGAGGAGTTCTCACGCCGGTGTTGGTACATTCTCTTAATGAAGTTATTTTATAAATATAATAATAAATATAAATCTGTCAACTGCACGAAAAGTTGTAGGAGTGAAGACGTTTCGCTGTCCAGTTGACAGATTAGATTTTTTTCTTTTGCTTTGTAATTTAATTGTTCTCCTCACTTTGACTGAAGCATGTAGACATTTTTGTGTCTCTTGTTGTGCACAGACATTTCCAGATTTGGTGGAGCCAGTGAACAGATAAAGGGTTGTTTTAATGGTCAATGCAGCTTCTTCATTAATAAATCACATTTTTGTTAAAGCAGAACTAAGTAACTCCCCCTGCAGCTCCCTTATGAGAATACACTGTCAGGGAACAGACTCAAAAGTGCCTTTTTTATTTTCTTATTTTTGTTTTTATTGAAATAAAGCAGTATAATCACATGAAAAACAAATAATGTTGCAAAATATATGAAAAAAGCACCAGGGTTTCCCAGGAGCACTCTTCATATCATGCCAGCCATATTGCAGGTCTGGTTTTTGTGCAAAGAGACAGCAAAAGACATATTTGACCAAAAGTTTAATGAGGTAAAAATCTTACTTAGTTCTACTTTAACATAAGTGATATTAGTGATATTTCAGCTGTAGTTGCCTCTGCTATATCATTTTATACATATTTACATAATGGAGATAGTTGGAGCTAAAACAATGTCATGACGGGGAGAAATTAGGCTAATTTTTGTACAAAGTAATGTTGCAGAAATGTAGTGAACGGATGATTGGTGTGGAGCTAGCGCCTGCTCCATTAACAGAGCCATTTAGGGCTAATGATGAATACTAATGTTATGTTTGTTAAAAACTAGCTTAGCGTCACATCCCTCACTGCATTCACATGGTACTTCATAATGTGTTATTTTGGGAACGTGAACCTCATCAGTCAATGCTCTTATGTAGATTTACTCAGAATGCCACCCGGGCTGTACATCTGATAATGTTAAAGAATATATAACTTGTATTTTTGTCTCCATGGAGATGTTTTTGCTTTACCTGAAATGTCCCACAGTGGAGTATTGGATACATCTAAACTTCAAATTGAATTACTTTTCTCCACCAGAAATCTAACCTGTAACTAACCTGCTTGTATGTTCAGTGACTTAGTTATATTTATAATTATAATGTCATACTGTTGAACATTTGAGCCAAAAAAAAAAAAGCTGTAGTCTTTCAAAACTGTAAAAACTGAGAGAAAATGAATACTCAAGTCATTTAAAGCTGCACTAACATTTCTAAAGGGTCTGCCACCTCCTTGCCTCCATGGAGATGTTATCAGTTTATCTGGAATGTCCCACTGAACGGCATTAAACTTGTATAGATAAATGGAGTGAAGCGAGTCAGATCTGTGGGGAAGCAAGCCCAGGCACAGTAAGAATGTGTAATGTAACTGAATAAATGCAATATAAATCATTTAATACCAAGTAGCAAAATTGATTTAATTTTGTATTTATTACTCAGTTGATAGGAAAAAAAGGTGATATATGTCTAGTTTGCTCCTGTCCATCACCCACACATTTGGTTACGTAAACGTGTTAGTGCTTTTCAGGCATATTTATGTGACCGTGGTGAATGTGGGAGAGGAGTGTAGTCGGTTTATATAGAGAGCTGTGAATTATGCATAAAGACACTGCACCTGACCTCTCCATCACACACGATTGGATGTGATCACACTCCTGTTTGCACTGGGGAGGTGTCACAACGTACCAGCTCTGTACTCGGAAAGCCATGTTTTCTAATGAATGATTTTATAATGTTGTTGTTGTGACAGGCGCCAGAAGTCAAGGCATGCTCAAGAAATGGGAAAACAAGCTTTTGGTGCTTTTGGTTATTTTGCTTCCCAAAAATGGAATATATTTCAAGGACATGCAAAACTGAACACGCTGGTGCCGCAAGTGCAATTTAATAATCTGATGACAAACATTTATACTCACACCGCCACTTGTTTTTAATGTTTTAAATGGACTCATATACTTGTTTGTTTTGTTTGGGTTTTGTTTGCCTGTATTTTTCTGTATTTTTAACTGGACACCCATGAAAAGGAGAATTTGGGTGCTCTCTTTTTCGGCCCTGCCTGGGTAAATAAAGATAAATACATAAAATAAAATAAGACTGAAGAGAGAAAGTGGGGGTTTAAGGTTTTTGCGTGCACTTGGAGGTGTTCTATAGACTTCTGGATTGAAATTCTGACTTGTGGAATGTGGTTCATAGGCTTTATTGTCCAATTTTGTGTTAGTTGTCGCTGCCCGTTGCATGAACGCCCTAAAAAGCAGGTCCAAATCTGGTATTTATCCTCTTTTAAAGCTTAAAAAGTAAGACGCTGAATTGTAATAGTTTTGCATAAAGTACTATTACGTCTGACCCGCAAGTTGGCTCTCACAGATGACGGCTGTTGTGTCCTTGGACCAGACACTTAACCCGCTTTTTCAACCTTCAAGGCACTTAAAGCTCTTTACATCAAGGACCCACTCGCGCACCATTCTCACACATTCATTCACCAGTCACCAGTCGCAGACGCTGGGGGCGATGGGGATTGGGGAAGTGTCTTGCCCAAGGACACAACGACAGCATTCCTCTGTGGGAACTGGACTCGCACCGCAACATATGGATCGTTGGATGTCAGGATGAGCAATAATATCTCAACATCAAAAAACACAGCGTACTTTTTCACGTCATTATTTCTTGTTTCTGTCTAACTGGGAATGGTGTGGACCAAAAGTGACAGTTCTACATAAGAAAACCCATAATTGTCCCAAATATGGCAAATATATGAATTGGACAATAATCAATCGAGATAAAAGCCCCACCAATCACATACACTGCATAACCTCCGCATTGTATTTGGCTCCATAAAACGCAGCTGTTGTGTTTCCATTGAACCCTGCTCTGTAACTGTCTGTGTGGGGGTGTAATTAGCCACGCCATGTTTGGATTCACAATTAGACTGTGTGTGATAAATCAGGAAATTGGATGAAATGGAGAATGAACAATTTGCAATTTAACTGAGTTTAGCTGTGAATTGTCCAGGCGTGTTTGGGTTCGCTTTGGGCTGTGGTTTTCTCAGCGTGTGGGAGTGGTTTGAACAGTGAGTTTGCTTTTCTCTCCGCAGCGCCCGATTCCCGAGAGGAGCATAAGTCTTTGATAATGTCACACACATTGTTTATAGTGACTGCGGCCCGTCAGCCCCATGTGGAGGACAGCCTGTGCACCCATCACTCACTGTGTGGAGGTATTTATCACAACAGGTACAGGATGCTGCTTATATAGGCTATAGGGGTCCATAATATGTTTGTAAAAGTTTTAATTCATGAGTTTCTGAATGATTAAAAATTAGGAACGTTGCTGTAGCGATGAACAAACATAACAAACTACCGATGAGTTTTAATGGTCCTCAGAATTGGCCATATGGCAGGAAACTAAAATCATAGACTGGTTTTGGACTAAAGGAGTGTGAAGTCACCCAGTCAAATGAAGCTCATCGAGTCTAGCAGTTATAGGGCGAATTTGGAGCGAAGTTCCATATTTGGAATCTGGATAGTATATAATAGTGTTATAGTGACCAAAGAGCCAAAATGCCCACAATGCTGGTTTCGCAGGGAGCAGTCTCGTTGCTAAGGGGAGTATCCTCAAGGAAAAGAAGGCACCTGGTTTGTTCGTTATTGATGTTGATCTTGATTTATGGACACAATAGCGGAATAAAAATACCAGAGCGGGTTAATACAAACATTTTAAGACCAAATTGATGAGCCTGACAGCAGCAGTTATGAGAGAGAGGGGCAACAATAGAAAGTGAATTGAAGCCAGAAGCACAGTTTCACTTCCTGTGTGGAACGTGGCAGCTAGCAGGTTATCTATGTTCGTTTATACATACAGTCTATGCATATATATATATATATATATGGATATAGGGGCTCATATTATGTTAACATTCTAATCCATGGGTTTCTTAATAAAGAATAGACCATCGTAATAGCAATTATCAATTTAAAACTAAATATTTTATCTTTCGAATTGAAAACAGTCCTCAAAATGTTGCATATTACAGAAACCCATGAATAGGTTGCGTTGTTGTTCTGTTTTTGATGATTGGAGGTTAGGGGTCTATATTACTCTATGGGAGATTCAACGTTTTTGGAAGAAATAACCAGACTTATGTTCTACAAATGTCCAACCTTTTCATTATTTCTTAAGGATTGGCGCCACAAACTTGCTTTCAGTAAACAAAATCTGACAGTTAAACAGTAAAATCCACCACAGTATTCTGACCTGTCCTCCTCCTCAGTGTTAAGCTGCAGACATCGATATAAAAATCTTGAATATGGCGAGTGCACACTATGAGAGCGTCAGAGGACATATTAAACTGAATTCAAACTGAGCACTGGCTCTTTTGATCACAGTTGAAATATTTTTTTTTCTGTTCCTCGTGTGGACATCAAAGACAAATGTTCTTTAAATGTCTTTATAGTCCAGCCCTTTCCTTCTCACGGACGTGGTGTAATATAGTGGTAGTTTTAAGTTTTGCCATTGAAGATGTTGTTGTCTTGAAATATTAAGTATCCCCATAAGATTACATTTTGCAATTCAACCAACATCTGTTAAACTAACTCTCTCAACTTTCCACCACCTAGTGATTTTGATGAATGAATTGCGGGCCACCGTTGAGTACTTTGAGAGGCTTGTCAAACTGAGCTATTATATTCAGAACAGTGACACTTTAACTCCATTTCACACAAAATTTTATAATAAATGATTATCTTGATGTCTGTCAGAACTACGATAACTACTAATAAAAGAGTGTTTTGAATTATAATTGTGCTCTTGAAATCAGTATCAAATATTATATTATTATTATATTTTTCCTTTGTAGACTCAAAAGAGATTGCCTCACCCAGCTTGGGATTTGAACTCTCAACCATCTTACCAGCCATTTAACACACTACACTGCACAACGAAATATAGGTTGCATTCACATCTATGGTGGAATTTGGTGTTTAACTGTCAGATTGAGGACTTGTTCATGGTTAAAGGGCTATTTTCCGATCTATGTTATAATGTCGTTTCCTCATCAAAACATACCTGGAATTGTGTTTTGTTTCATTCACACATTTTTAACACAAACCCTTCATATTTTTAGCCTGAGTTCTTTTCTCAAACTGAAAACATCATGTCATCACAAGGTGGAACAGAGCATTTTGACCTTCGGGGATGTAGGCAGACGAATAAAAGCGTTCCTCAAACATGTACATGAAACTAAACACAACTCTGGGTATGAGTTTGAAGAGGTAGCAGTAATATAACATGGCTTATGGGTTGTAAGAGTCAATTTTGTGTAATATTGGAACTTTAATATCTCTGTAATTACTTGATCTAACCCAGGGGTGGGTAAACGTTTTGTCACACGGGCCACAATGGGTTCTAAAATTTGACAGAGGGGCTGGGCCAGGATATATATATATATATATATGCATTTATATATTACATTAAAGATTTGGCTTGTAACATGTAGCAAAACATGAATATGAAAGCCTCATTGTACAAATTGTTTTCCAAATACATCCTTTTAAAAACACGCCTTCAGTGAAACGCTTGCTGGCTTTTGTTAATTTGAATACCAGCAAAAAAAAAAGCCTTGGTACTTTCATCGCACTTTGGTGAAAAAATATTTTGTTCACTCCATATTACACACTCACGATCCACTTTTCTTTTCTTTGATAAGCTCATTTTTGCAGAAGGACTGATAAGAGAATAAGAGAGTAATACAAGGTAGCTGAAGTGCGCCATAATTTGGTCATGTTTGGTGGGCCGGATTAATAAGCACAACGGGCCATATGTGGCCCCCGGGCCATAGTTTGCCCCTTGTCTAACCCCATAAAACAAAAACTGTGACAGAGTTCAGTGTCTTCTCTGTTAGCTTAAAGAAACAAAAGTCAAATTAATATGCCATGTTTGTTGAGCTAAAACAATTAATGAGGTTCAACAGTTATAAAGGCCCTCCATCTAAAATTATGACATCAGTCTAGACCACAACCTATTAAGTAAATCTAATAGTTTTCCATCACAACAGTTTTTTTTTTTTTTTTTTTTGTTTTTTTTTATTCTGAAAGACATGAATGATTGTTTTAATAGGCTTTTGTCAGCACTTTAAACAGCTGGGCCACACATGGTGCTGTGTTCTCTCCGTGGGATTGTTTTCGCTCTCAAAGACTTCAGAGAATACACTTTTATACAGAACTGTGCTGCTCTGCATAATTACTGCACATTATACTCCAGTGTGTGTCATCCCAACAGCACATCACACAAATGCTGGTCATTATATCGACTTCTAAACAGATGAAATAATTGTCAGGGTTTTTTGTCAAACACACAAAGAATAGTAAGTGGATCTTTCCCTGGTATAATTCCCCGCTCTTGTCAGCCTTTGACAATAGTCTAACAAAACTGTGTAAGACAGGTAAAATGTAGATTTTTTTTTATTTTATTTTTTTTCCATTTATTTTTCCACAATTCAGATTTTAGCTGTGTGGGCTCTTTGAAACTGCACCAAAGTTCTCATGTTTTGACTTCACTCTTCAGTCCACCTGTAGATGGCACTACCTCTTAGTAAATGTGTGTACTCAGATATTGGTGCTTCAATATCCACAAGGGCGTGTTCCAATTCAATGGTTGCACACTTTGTTGGGTACATTTGAAGGGCACTTAAGTCACTTCCCTTGCGACAAGGCCTGTCCCATTTCATGCACTCCACGAATGCGGCCAACAAATGTGCCCTGCGTTTTCAGCGTTTCCGTGGAGAACGGCCTGGAACGAAGTGTGCATCCGAGCACATTTCACGCACTGCTATATCCCATCATGCACTGCTATATCTCATCATGCGTCAAGCGTGACTTCTTCTACGGGAGAAACAAGGTATATTTTTTTTATGTAATACTAGCTACAATTGGGGAAAAAAAAGATCACCTAGAACATTTGCCTTGATATTCAGAGGGAAAGATTGATGCCTTCATTTTATCTAAACAGAAATAAACGGCTGTGACAACAACACTTTGACTCTTCTTTTATGAAATAATAAATAATTAATAGTAAAAACTAATTATTTCAGTGTCCATTTTACACGTTTAAGTCATGAGTCAACAGGTGCATGGTTCATTGATCAGAAGCCATCACGGTTGCTAGGCGACATAATATGAGCGACGTAACGTAAGCGACGTAATATAAGCACACACACAGCAGTTAAAGTATGCTTCGTGGCGTAGGCCTGTCCCATTTTGGCAGGGCCTTTGTGGCCGATTCAGGCTACATAGACGAGCACCTTTCATCCACCGGGCACTTTGAATGGTACTTCGAACGGTACTTCGAAGTGGGCAACCGTCGAATTGGGACGGCCTATGTATCTTTTCTGGTGGATGGTCCCGATGGAGATGATATTGTTTAGAGACAAGTGATGATCCCACCAGGCCAAGTTACAAGTCAGGTTATGGAGAGATGAGCCCACTTACAGTGAAGAATTAATGTTTTTCAAGCTGAATAAATGAAAGATAGAGTTTGTTGTAGAATAAACTGTAGCAGTCCGAGAGTTGAAGAGAAGAGGCATGACCCTTGAGTTCTAACACAGGAGAAGTTTATTTACCATCAGTACAGACCCAGCACCCGGGGACATGAACCGTCAAGACACTGTGATAGTGTCGTCCATTCCAGTCTAGTCCAGTTCAGTCTGGCTATGCTTACATTGTAGTGAGTATTAAACCTCTGATGATGCATGTTAAGAAAACAAGGACTGAGCTGGCTGTAAGTGCCCTAGATACAGCACAGAAATAGAATTTCTCTAACAGATATGTTATGGATAATCAGGTTTACAGTCGTCGTGGATGTCCCAGAAGGATTTAAATTCATTCTATACACCAAAAATAACAATCTAAGGCTTTCACTCATCATAGCAATAGTCGTAAAATAGGAAAGGTGTTAAACAGTGTGAAGACAGTTCTTTGCCTGATATATTTTATTCATAGTGTTAAATTGTGGCAGTCAAACAATTGTAATTATAACATAGATTTTTTTTGTTCACACTGTAGCCAATATGAACTCCAAATGTATTAATTAAATATTCTAACCTGTAGTGCCCTTTCTTCAAAACTGAGTTGACTTTTTTGTTTTAGTTGTACTGGAGTGGCTCATTACAATAGAGAGGTTCGAATTATCCATTTTTAGACACGCTCATTAAATATGACTGAGTACAGCACGTATGATACTGTAGGTTTCTCTGACACCCATGGTAATGTATTCATAACGCGTATTTAAAGAATCAGTGTATTATTTATGGTAGCGCTATGAGGGGAACACGTTTGAACTGCCTTTAAATATATTTTACACATGAATAATGTTCAGGATTTATCTGTACTTACTTTGTCAAAAGTATTGGCTGAGTACAGTGAAAATGTTTAGTGTTTGATGTATGCATTAAACTCAACTTGAACATATTTCAGAACAGCTGACAGAAAAGAATGTATATAAAATAGAATAATAAAACATCAAAAAATAAATAAATAAAAATAAACAGCAGGCAAATGGCACCAAACTAAATTTACATTCAAAGGATAAAAAATAAAAAAACACCCAAAAAAAACTTGTTCTTTTAAAAACAGAACATTGTCTTTCACATTCTCATGGCCCAGTTTTCAAGATAGTTGGAATAGACATCATGTTTCTTTATCCTTTATGATTTTTAGTGTTGTTCCCTTTACATTTACGCTACAATATGTACAACTTCTGTACAATCATCAGAACTGGGGCTGCAGGATTAATCACAATCAAAATAAAATTGCAATTTGATTGGACACAATTAGTAACTGCAAATCTGTCATTTTCTGCATTCCTCCACAATCACAAACATCTGTATTATTCTGCATAAAAACGGCTAAACCTGCTGTTTACACCTGTAGAAACATGTTCTGAAATTATCTTTTTGTCAATTCTTCTGCACGTTTAAAACATGGACTTTGAACAGAATTCCAGTATCAATGCTTGTCAGAAAAATCACAGTCACAATCATTTTTTCCCAAACCAGAACATGCACATTGAGTTTGACAAACACTGAATAAACATCTCGTATACTCGTGCATAAGAACATTTTGTTGTTTGATTCACTGCTGCAGGCCACGACTAACAATAGCCCATATATTTGACCTTCTTGTGCAGACAGCCCTTAGCCCGGAGGCCGCAGAGTTACAACATTCACATTCTGAAGTGTCTCCAACAAGTGTAACTCAAAGTGGAGACGTGCCTTTAAATAAGAGTGGATTTAGCAGCTATTGTAAATGTGTCAGTGAACGCCTCAGAGATCCACAGCTACAGGCCTGGGATCATTTTGCTGTCTGCAGGAGCGAAAGAGAGAAGTGAGCTGGGTACGGCTACTTCTTATGATATATGTGCATTTTTGTAGGGCTAAAAGTCTCAAGGAATGTACAAGAACAGAGAGCCCATGGGGTGGAACAGACTGTCACAAAGTTTTTTTGTTTTTTTTTCTTTCAGCACAATCTGTGGCACTTCAGGGCTCGAGCGACTTCTAGAGAAACTTTAGCTTGCATTTGGTGGCTCTTAAGTAGTTTTCATTTGGTTTGTGTTATCTAAGTTATATTTATTTCCCTGAGAAAATAAATGACATAAATGACACCCCCAACAAGTTCACATACATCTCCCTCAAACAAATAGCAGTCTACATTACAACATCGCAGCATTACATTAAACAATAGTTCATCATTTAAGCCTATTGGACTAAGAGTTTTGTAATGTAAAAATCCACCTGTTAAAATATGATTCATAGCTTGACAGGTTCTTATGGAAATGTGGGGCATCAAAAAAAAAAATTTTATAAGCAATCTTATATGTAGCGTCGTTGTCAAACTCCCCACACTGTACCTGATCAGTTTCTGGTTTCTGCATCTAATTGGAAGTTAAGCATCTTATTAATCAAACATTTACGGAATTGCAAACTGTTATAATTCACTGTACAAACGTCCTTTGTGAGTTTCGCATTTTCAAGAAAGCAAATCTCCACTCTGGCGTTTGAAAATTGTGAAAAGTGCTTATAAACTCATCATGGTGAATAATTAGAACGCTCGTAATGGAATACTGTTAGCGTAAGAAAGCAAATCTCCACTCTGTGAAAATTGGAAAAATAAACTCTCTGGACCACTGCAAACTGTTTAATATTAACAAGTTTGTTTTTTCATGTATTTAAGACTTAACCTGCACAGCCCTGTATATAAGAAGGGAGTCCAGTGATACATAAAACATTATATAACCATTAATAATTCATCACATTACAACCATGTGCAATTGCCTCCATATTTCCTTGTTATTGGACCATATCAGATTGGTGGGATAGGCTCCAAAAATGCTTGTATTTATGTTTATTACATCAGGGTTTGGCCAGAGGACTAACAAGAACATGCCAGTGTCTCAAGGACCACCGGAGAATCCTTACATTATTACTTTTAATGAGATCAAGTCAATCTCATCTGTGTGAGAGGAGATCCAATTTGAATGAGTAAATTAATACCTAATACATTCATTCACATGCAAACAGAGCACCAAGGACACTATGAAAACACCTGCTACATCACACCAAGTCTTTTCACACAAGATGTACTGTTTAAAGAGCCTGGACAGCAGAGACCTCTGCCAAGGCGCTGGTCCTGTAGCTTGCAATTACAAATCTGTAATAATGAACAAAATGTATACATGCAAATAAATACATCAAATAAACAAACGTACAGTACTTGGACTTGGAAACTTGGAAGTGCTCTATGTAACTTTACTGGTGTATGGTCTGCCACCTGTTTTTTCCATATGGAGAAGTTATAGTTTTGCTTGGAGTATTTCACAGTATGCCATTAAATGTGCATCCATGCTGACATTAAATGTATCCATGCAGACAAACTGGAGATGGGCTAAGTTACAGGTCTGATCTATTGAAAGGCAAGCCTGCTCATAGTAAGAATGCATATTTTTCCCCAGTATTTATGAGCTATAAAAACACAATCCAATGCTAAATAAAACATATACCGTAGGACAGGAGTGTCCAAACTATGGCCTGAGGGCCAAATGTGGTCCTCAGACCGGTTTTTATTGGCCCTCAGGCCTCCTGCTGAACCGGCCCAATTGATCTTAAGCAGTACTTTTAATAACAAACTAAACTATTTCTACCACTGTAACCTCAAACATCACATTGCAGTGTGATGCAGACTTAAAATGAATGTGTTTCAAGTCTTATTAATACACAGCGGCTCTGTCAAAGCTGTGTTTAAAGCACCGCACTGCATTGATCACCGGTCTGTGGCCCTCTGCTTCAAATATGCTTTGAGATGAAAAAAAAATAAAGTTTGGCCATAGGACTTTCCAGGTAAAGAAACTATATATTTATTATTAGGCAAATTTTGATAATTCCAAAATCTATATAAAATAATGTATTGAGAATAATGTTTATAAAAATAAAACTCAAAGCATATTTTTAATGTTTACTTTTGTCTTGACCTGACTGACCTCTGCAGGTCGTAATGTTCTACACTACAAAATATGATTGGTGTAGGCAGCAGTGGGCCCACCTCCCTCAGCAGATGGCTTGTATGGCTGTAATCAGGCTCTAAACACTGGATAATACAAACTTTAATGAGTTCAACGCAAACTTTTCCTTTCTCCCTCTCAGCCGCTTTGCCTGCGAGTCACAAATCAATCCATTATTACAGGTAAAAACAACAGCGGCGCGAGAGGGAGGAGGCAGCGGCCATTAGCCTAGACAAATGGAGGACTGGAGGATGCTGGGTAATTCGTCTGGGGCTGAATGTTCTGCCTCCAAAGCCAATGAGAATGAGAGTTTTGGTTCAGCATAACACAACGTTCATTTATAAAGAACTTATAATGCAATTAGGCACAAAATGGCTCCTGCTTTCGAGCTTAGTAAATATTCCAACCAATCTGCCGACGGTAAACACATTTTCAGTAAGTAGTTGCATTACCCCAAACCCAATTAATTGCTAATGTGGTCTAATTTTCAGCCGTTAAAATTGTCAGTATGTTTTATTATCTTCATCATTTCCATTTGAATATCGCCCACAGTGGATCACCTGTCTTCATCTAACCCCATCCTCTGCATCGTCTCCTCTCTCATAGATAACTTCAAGTCAGCAAGTAGCACTAACGATAAACCTGGCGGTAAAAATTAAGAAGAAAACAGTGTTATGAGAAGACGATGGGGAAAAAAACGTGAATTTTTGAGTGAATATTTAAAAGCCAAATAATGAAAGTGCACTGTCTGAAGTTTATGATTTAAATTAATGATGTTTATGATTTAAGTTTAAATTTGACCAGCAGCTTGTGGACCAATCACAGAGAAGCATTGAGGTTTGAGCAGAAGCCAAAGACAAAGCACCCGAGGAAAACCAATACAAACATGGCAACACTGACAGACGTACTTCATCCTATTTAAGCAAAAATATGAACTATTGTTATTTGTGGGAAAAAAAAAAACACGGGGTAAGAGCTTTGTGCATTTGTGGACAGGAAAGATGTCTATGTCTTTGCTTTTCTCTCATCCGGATGGAGCAAAAGTTTGATTTTTGGGCTTGTTCCGCTGTTGTGACACTTTGACCAATCAGATTCAAATATTAGTCACGACATTCTGCATTTTCCGGATTGCTTTCAGCGAGAGCCATCCCAGATTGATGTGTAGAACTCAATTCAGAGTGCTACACATATCGGACTGCGTGAGCCAGGTTACAATATCCTGTCATTGGGGGGGGACAAAAAAAAAAAATTCTGAAATGAGTGCTGCTTTTACATAAATCACATTTCTAATCACAATTACAATACTTGTCAGAAAACTACAAATATATGTTTTTGATGTGCAGCCCTATTTGCATATAAATATAATCTATTTAACATCTAGAAATTGAATGATAATAGTAATGAGAATGTTAAATGTAATGCAAGTGACAGGATTGATTTTGCAGAAACACAAACATTGCTGACGAGAATGAGAAGTGTTTTTTGTGATCAGAATACACTTTGAAAAAAAAACTTTTTTCTCAGCAGTTATATGTCCTTGCTGAATATTTTCTTGTTTGTTCAGCTCCTTATGACATAATGCTCCAACAAGAAGAACTACCTTGTATGAATCATATTCTTCAGACAGACAGAACCAGAGCAGTATTTTTAGGTTGAGGTTTTTGCAGCCACGCCCCATCGCCCATAACCCGACCTGTATAGATAGCTTGTGGCCAAAACGATCTCCATTGTGCTTTTATTTATTTAGAAATCAATTTTATGGTCTGGTTTAAGTGTCTGCCCCATTTGTCTGAAGCCAACAACTCCACACAAATTCTGGCTTCAGCACTTTTTTTTTTTTTTGTACTGTGCTTTCTATAGTTTATGTGCCAAGGTTAAGTTGCACTTAAGTTCAGATCACACGGAGGACAAACTGTTGCTACTTAACCTACATATTTTGTTGTTGCAGAATAATAGTTGATGTTATTCTGGGCAAGACGGTTGACTCACCTTATGTATATAATTCTGCTGACATGTGATATAGGTATGCATATATAGAGATAGTTATAGATATAGATATATATAAATAATATATAAATAGGTAATAGGTAGGATAATTGGTTTATTCTTCACCTGGAAGGACATTTTCAATTACAATTCGGTCCTGTTACTACTAGTAGCTTACTTCTGAAACTACGGGCTATATATTGCCATATACCATTCCATACCATGCCATTCACTTTTTGCGGTCTTGCTGTTTTGCTGATCTTTTTTTTTTGTTTGTGCAATTTTGCATGTTCTTTTTCTTTTTCTTTTTTTTTACAGTGTATGAAGGCACGTGTTCTGCGTCCTGATTGGCTGAGGACCTGTAGACCATTGTCAATCAGTCTCCTCTGTGCCATGCCTCCTGTACAGTACAAAATGCATTCAGCTTGATAGAGTGTGACTCTTAAGTGCTGTATGTTTGAAAGTTTTCTTCCTGACAAAACCCACAATGTCGATGAAACGCTTTGGATTCAAAAGTGTTTTAAAGTGTATAAAGTGTGTGGTGAGGGGTTTTGCAGCCTTTAAACATATCTAATAATTGTAAAAAAAATAATGCTGAACTGCCTATTGCGGGTTATTTTTAGAGCGTAACCCCGTAATAAACGAGGGACCACTATACTGCTACTTTTCAACAGAAAGAGACTGATGCTGCGTTTGAAAATTTGTACTACCACTATTACTAATACTACTATTTTGTTTTTGCTCACCTAAACATTTTTCCGAGTGTTCCTATTGGTCAGCCTCTATTATGTTCCGAGTGAGTGACAGGCAGGTTTAACCAATCCCAGTGAAGTATGAACTCTTAGATAGCTTCAGTTTTAATGCAATATAAAAATGAAATATACATGGATTTTATTAACTATATTTTTAAGTGCCCACCCCGACCATAGACCTGCTATGTTTCACCTTCATATTCATATTGCCACTCAAAGCCAAAACGACACGTATGCACGTTTGAATGGGGTTTTCCCAGTCTCCCAGTCTTATTTTTGGCCAAGTCCATTTTCTTACTTTTTATGTGACAGCAGCGTGGTTCTCCTAACTACTTGCGTGTTGGCGAAACTTCTTGTGTAGCTCTTATGACGAGTGTGAATAGTGACAAGCGCAGTCAGGCAAGTCAAAAATAGTCCTGCTGTTTCCCATCACAAGACTTTGAGCAGCCAGAACATCGTGCAACTTTCCTCTCCCGTTCTCTCTCAAAAGTTTCTCCTTTCCTTTTGCACTACTTATGCATTTTGCTAGCTGTGAATATAACTGCATCCGAGTGCTATTAACAGAATCAAGCCATCTCACTTCCTGTCAGCAATGCAGTGATTTTTTTTAAATGCAAACCCAATGTGACCTATGTATTCAGTGTTTTGAAGGGAATAGTTATAATGATGTTTATAATGAAAGTTTGTGTGTAAATATAGTTTGGGGGTTGAACAAAGTGCACTGCACTGAAATTTGTAAATTAGGAAGCAGTCTTGTTCTTGTTTTGTTTATCACATAAGTAGAAAGATACTACATGTAATGACACATCTAATTATTCTAGTCACGCGTTTGTGGATTTGTTTTTCAAAGGGGAAATGGTCGTTTCGGGGTTTATTCTAATAACTATAGTGCAATACATTCAGTGACTGCATTAAGGAGATCCTGTACTTTAAAATTAGTATGGTATGTTAACTATTTTTACTAGGGAATGACTGATACCGATACTGGTATTGAATATTGGCTCTGGACCATGAAAATTTGCTCTAGTGTCAGCTCCAAAATATTGGTTCTGCTGATATTCTGGTTGGTCCTATAAATTGTAATAAGACTATTTTCTGGTCATAGTTGGTCCCAAAAGTCTCATAATGTTTGAGAAGTTGGTTCTGAAAGAGAAAGAGACAGAGAGAGAGATTTGTTTTTGTTTGTTTTTAGAAACATAAACTCTATCTTTAGTCCCTGCACTGGTATCAGTTGATATTGGGTATTGATACTTAAAGACAGAGTATTAGAATCGGTATCAGAACTGAAAAAAGCTGGATATGTCCATCCGTAGTTGTTACTGTGTTGGTGATAATGTGTCCTCAATATACAGCCGACTGAGTTGTTAGATCAGTATCAGAAGATCCAAAATTGATACCCTTTCATTTAACTTTTATTTTATGAGGCATCTAATAGTTGTGTGAGAATACTTTGGATGTTCAGAGTGCAACACTAAGTGGGGAGTAAATGATGAACTAGCTGTTTTTCACTTTTTTAATACATAAAAAATCAGGTACAGCTTTCAATCTTGATGAGATTAGCTTTTTTTTAACGTTTTTTTTTTTTTTTTACTGGAAAAGTACGTAACAGTGAACTTGTGTGATATCTCTTTAATCACAATAGACAACACTAAGTGGTTAAGAAAGCTTCTCCTTTACGGGAAGCATTTGTCCTGTAGCGTCCTGGCAGCGTTTTACCATCGGCACCCCCCTGTGGACATGAAGTCTCCACCTGGATGGAACAACGCTGCCGGGCACTTGTCTGCACAGCTCAGAGAAACAGGCGACTTTAGATGGATCCCTAAAGGCTTCGCTGAAATAACAAAAAGAACTTCACAGCCAATTAGCTTCACATGCCAAAGAGGATGTCCCCATTTCTACCACTGTGAAGTTGGAAAGCAATTATCAGTGAGCTTTTATTGCCATAGCTGAAATTAAATTAGAGCCTCCATGCTATATTGCTGTCCTTATCTAAAACATACACGCTTGCTTTCCTTAATCTGCTCTCATTGCTCAAAAATGCTCCGTTCACATTTTGCCAGTTCAGTTGCGTCACAGGTAAAAATCCAAACCTCCATGAGCAATCACTGGAATCATCCTGTGATCAAACTAAATTTACAATCAACTCATTGCTCTATTAGCATATTCACACGAGATAAGGACCTAATTTATTTACTTTCTGATTGGTAATTCTTGTTGCTGACAGCAGAGGGAGCTCATCTGCCAAAATCCCTCATTGTAAATGGACGTGAAGTTTATAAAAGCATGTTTTCGAAATGCAGATAATGTGAAATACTAATCCTAAAGTGACCAAAAGAATGTTTAAAAGGGAATTAAAGCCACACGAATGCATAATATGTGCTCTTTAAAATATTAATAAACTAATAAAATATAAACTCCTTTCTCATAGAGCATGAAGAAGAATTTACTCCACTCACTCACTGAAAAGCTTACCCAGGGCCAACACTAGTGGGATGCGGAGCCCTCCTCTCATGCTCCTTTTACACTGAACTCAAACAGGTCAAGGTCAAATTATAGAGCCAGGAGAATTCAGTTTCTCACACTGTACTTTTTACTTTCACTACTGCAGACGAGCGTGGCCACAGAATCTAAAGAACTTTTTCGGCTAAGTTAAAGATCAGATCTGTGGAGAGGCAATACACTGATTAATGAACTCATTTAATACCTGCTTAATAAGTTTTATGCCATACTGTGAACACTCCAAGCAATAACATCCATAGAAACAAGCAGGTTTCCAGAAAATTATATAGTGATTCCAACCTGCAAGTTCCTAGATGCTAATGAAGATGGAGAGAAAACATATGCACGCAACAACTTGTATTGTCAAAAATTAAGCCAAAACCAACCAGATCGAACCGATGTTGCAGACAGCATCACTACCTGCACAGGCTTGTAACTCTCTCCCAGAAAAAAGTACTTGTTACATCAGCATCTGCATGGCCCAACACTGTATTACTCTTTCTCTGTGGCCTACTTTCAGTAATTGAAACGGCTCATTTATCTGGGTGTTAAAATGCAATGCAAGCCACTGAAATTCTCCCTCAAGCATATTGTAACCCCAGGCTCCTAGCTGTTTACTGGCTACTCATTAGCAACAGAAACACTTAGACACATCATTTCTGCAGTCTTTTTAGTATTTAAATGTAAACATCATAGTCGCGTTACGTCATTCGTTGAGCATAGGTTGCGTTCACATTGTACAGATTCATGACGTCACAGTTTCAGAAAGAGGGCAGGGGGCCATATTACTAATTGACAAAAATCATGTTGTCTGGTGTTGAATTATAGCACCACTTTCTGAAGCTATTGTGAAAAAAATATATTTATGTTTATTATACTGACAGAGAAGACATTGAAAATTGTGTTAGTTTTTGTTTTGTGTGTATAAGCCTAGTAATTAATATTATATAGATAAAAAAAAAAAAAAAAAAAAAAAAAAAAAATGCATTTCCAACTAAATTTGTCTTGCCCCAGTGCAGACATTCTTGGTGTACTGTCTACATCCATTTATTTATAAAGTGCTTTAATTTCCGATAATCAGGAATTGTGCACTTCGCATGATAGTTATTGTTAGCTTTACCATGATTATGAAACTACACTCTGACTTGAAGAATTTGTAAAAAGCTTTTACAAAATCATCACGGGGGAATAACTAAGATATGGTATAGTATGCTTTTATCTGGACAGGGACAGTGCACAAAAATACATTGACCTTAAAAAACAGGAAAGATGTATGGTGCCAGGTTATAGCAAAAATGCTAATTTCCACTGTAGTTCCTGGGCAGGCTGTTGTTAACAGCTTTGAATAACAGTTTGGTGTAGATGGATGAAAGATCTGTAAACATATGGTACATACATCAAATACAACACATCTCGCCCCTCAAATACGTCATTTCTAAAAACATTCAGTTCACACACACATACATAACCATACCAATTTGTTCACACACACACAAGAACTCAATTTCAGATATACAAATACTCTTTCTTTCATACATATTCACTGATGAGTGCATTTCTTTGTCACATGTGCAAACTTTTGAAAAATTGTGCATGTTATAATCTCATTTGGCTTTAACTATTACACTGACTTACAGCTACAATAAAAGGCGATTTAGTAAAAGATGCTCGGAATGCATAAGGTAAATGAGGAATAACTTAAGTTAAACCAACAAAGTGCTGTTTTTTTACATTTTAATGAAAATAACAATAAGGTACCGCGGCTTTAAACAGCAAATACAAGGCTATTCTCGTCACCACCTCAGTTTGAACCAATAAGGAGGCTGTTGTGCCACGTGAGCGCAACCTATTTCTTGTCAATCTTACTGCAAAAACAACAGATTTTCTCCTAGTGTAACGCTTGCAGCTGCTGTTGGAGGACCTCTGAACTTGCTTGAGGAGAATATGTCATTGATGCATGGGCCTTCCTCTGCTCACATGATTGATAAGGTGCATTGGAGGGACTAAATTGCCACGATTTGTTTAGGTCCCTGGCAGAGAATATTTTGCATTAATAAAACATTATCAATCATTAGCCAGAACGTGTGCACGCCGTGTGCAAATTAGTCTTCCTTCCTTTTTTCTTTTTTTTTTTTTTGCAGACAGAGAGATGTGTTCCTCATAACAAGCAAAACGCATATGTCTTGTCATTTGCAATACGCCCCAGTCTGGAAATTTGAATAAGCAGAGGAGAAAGTGGAGTCGGTGCTTGCTTATCTGGTTTCAGGGAGGGGAGCTGACAGTGAGAAATGAAATAATTAAATAAATAAGTAAAATGTTATTATCTGGGAGTGTCATTTGGAGCAGAGTTAATTTGTGAGTGTTGCACAGTGACACCTGGATGTGATCAGTGATATGATCGGTGAGGGCGCAGACTTACTTTGGGTTTTGGTGCTAAACAATAATGACCTTTGTGAATATAAAGTCAGAAAGGGAAGACTTATTTCAATATGGTGAGACTTAAACAGAGACAGATACCTGCTCGTCAAAGCTCGATCTCGACTCAGAAGTTAAGCAAGACCGGGCGTGGGTTCTACTTGGATGGAAGACCACAGGGAATACAGGGAATATCAAGTGGCTGTGGCTCTAGAGAAAACTTCTGTTGTGTCCTTAGGCAAGACACTTCATCCACATTGCCTACCATCGCTGCAATATTCATTTGGAGCTTGATGATTAATTAATCATGAACCAGAATCAGCCTGAACCACAGCGATCTAATTCCTCCATTCTGGAACAAACATCTTATCATTAAAAAAAAAAAAATAATAAAAAATAAAATTAGACTTATTAAAGCATGAAGCGGTTCGTAATGAGGAATTGGTTTGCTAAGAATAATTCAGACTTTCTTAATTAAGGGGTTAGGGTGTTAATTAAGTTAATAGACCTACATCATTCTTAATAAACCATTTGTTCATTATGAATTCTTTCCTCATGTTTCATTAAGGTATAGTTATTATAAAGTGTTACAGAGTGTTATATATATATTTTTATAACTTTACCTTTCATTGGATTGCCAAAATACTGCCTTGACACTTAGATTTTGTTTGTTGATTTTACTCTTGTATTCAATGTAGGCTTTTTCTCTGCCATCCATCACCTCTGAAACAGCCCAGAAAACTACACTTTTCAAAGGAAGCAGACATTTGTGAAACGCTGGCACAGATCTTCTTTAATCTGAAATGTTTGCACTTGTGCTTTTTGGATTGAACTGCAACATAAACTGCAGTGACAAAGGTGAGCAGTGAATCGTGCCATGACTGAGATGACTGATATTTACACATGTGAGCTCAAATACTCATTATCTGCCTAATGAATGGTCTGGCAATTATCTGGATCTGTTTGTCCACATGCGCTCGCTCCATTCAGAAAAGATGAATATTAAAGAGCTTGTTAGACACTGTCATGGCTGCTTGGATGACAATATTACCATGGTGTCTTCAATAAATGTATGTGTGATATGTTCGGATTTTGGTCTCTAAATGCACTAGGGTACTGCATGCTTGTGTTCGAGTACTTGATTGATTTTTTAGCGAAATGGCCCTTGCATTACTCTCTCTGGTTGCATAGCAGTAGAATTTGGGTGTTTAGAGTCCTGTGGTGTCATTAACATTATTGAGTTTATGTCAATAGTGAATCCATTTTAGTGACAAGCGTGATTCTAATTGTCCTGGAGGGCTTGAAATTCGACCCCAAATACCATTGTAGCTCACCTGGTTAGAGTCAAATAATATTTCAATTGTAGTAGTATGAACACACGCAGATAGCTTAATATGGTTCATGCATTATATTATAAAAGTGAATGTGTTTTCCATAAATAAGTGAATACATTGGTAAAAAATTACTATGGGTTAAAATGACATATTTTAACACTATGAGACATTTATTTGGGGAGTGACTATAGTTGCCTACTTGTTAGCTATATTTAGTTATTCTCCATTTGATAAGATGAAATATTTTTTTCTTTGTAAGATTAATGATTTGTACATGGTCCCTGTCAAATAAAGAAGAAAGAAAGAAAGAAAGAATAAAAGTATGTTGTACAACACCTTAATAGAGACCTTTGTGTGAATCTAATGAACCTAATTTAAATTGCATACATGAGAATTTGGATTATAAAACCTGTTTTGCAAATACAGGTCAAGTTTTTTGACAGAAAAGTGATGCTCCCAGCCTTGGTGTCTAACGAGGTTGACGAGATCCATTGGTGGCGAGCCTCCCAGCCGAATGAGCCTCTACCACCCCATACAACGGATCCTTTGGTAGGATCGTGTCAGCTCCACTGAGCCTACTTTGGATACATTCCATGACTTACTGACTTGAACATTGATTGAAGTTGCAAAGCAGCACTTTCCAGGAAGAACATTTCCCAAGGGACACTTTTATTTTTAGTTTTTTCTGGGCCCATATGTTTAACTGAAAGGGTCTAAGTACTCCTTATTTTTCTAACTGAAAGTTCCTTTAACTACAATTATAGTTTTGCTATAGCTCAGCTCCTGCAAACCTAGAGGTTCACACCATTGTACAAAAGAGACACTTTTAACAATACCAATTACTAAGCTTTAATGAGCATGAATAAAACATGAACACACACTTAAAGCTACCATCTGTTATTAGATTGTATTGTAGATGCTACCTATGTTACTGCTGTCTGATAGTGTGCCAGCTTTGCTTTGCAGAAGAAAACCAGAGCGCTTAGGTCTCCCCTCCCCCCACAGGATGAACAAAGTCAGGTGAGAGGAGGGGGAGAACACACACACATGTGCCCTCTACAGGTGAAAACAATCAAATCAACTTGCAGATGTTAGCTTTAATTCAAACTGAACAGATGATGATTTAGGCATACTACAGGGCTGTCCAAACTACGGTCCAGGGGCCAAATGCGACCCTAAGACCAATTTTTGTCGGCCCTCGTGCCTCCTCCTAAACTGGCTCAGTTGATCAGGAAGTATTTTTTACTACAAATTGAAGAGATTCTACTTCTGTAGCCTGAATAACATTGCATTGTGACACAGACCTAGAAATAATCTTATTAACGGTACAGTGGCTCTGTCAAACCTGTATTAAATCCACCATTAGTAACTACCCCCCTAAAGTGTTATGTTATCAATGAACTAGTTACCAAGAGTGAACTATTCTTAAAAAAACTGTTGCTTAGATTGGTACAGTTATCAAAAAATATTTCCGTATTAACAATTCTAACAGGAAGCATCCTCAGTTGTTTTCTCTTTCTGCTTTGTTAAGTTTTAATTGGCCATTTTGGAGTCTTTTGTATGTAGCTTCATCTCTCATGTGTTGCCCCAAAACTGACTCGGAAACTATACTTTTAAACAACAAAAGAAAACTCCAAGGGACTCCGACTCGGAAACTCCTTTTGAATTGTGACTTGATTATAACTATTCACCTATTATCTCCTCATTCCTGCTGCAAATGTAGGTGGGCTTCGGGTGAGGTACAATTTGAACAATCGCCGGAGAGCTGCAGCCAGTTGACAGAGTTCTCAAATCACTGGAAAAATACGATGTTTTGCATTTATTCTTCGCTAATTACAGAAGAGAAAAATTGCACGATATTGAACTCTACACAAAAGCAGCGTTTCATATTTTTCTCTCTAATACCATACAGTGTGAAGTCTAATTGCATGATCGAGTACGAGGGTGTATGGCTTTTATTTAAGGAAACTAAATGAAAATATATTCTGAAGGCCACAAAATGAAAACCGTAAAACCGTAAATGTACCACAACACAGAATTACTATTGTACTAGTACTATTACATGTACTGAATATTATATATATGCATGTCTCAATGGTAGGAGACAGTTATATAGTCTCAAATCTATAGTAACACAGGCAGAGTGGTGTAATCTCCTGTTTGGCTCTAATGAGGACAAAAGCTCCAAACTTTTGTTGATACTGATTTCTGCTGTCATGAGCTCTTTCTCTGTAACTCCTTGTCTTTCACATCCTTTTTATACTCCAGCCAAAATGAAGATCTCTGCTGACTGTAACTTGGCAGAGCCCGTGCTTCCTGATGCTTCCTCCATGCAAATTAAATAGACAGTATGACATTTAAAGTAAGAGTGGTGCATCCGCCTTTGACTCCAACTGCTTTGCCAAGTCTCTGGCTCTGTCCTGTCTCTCAAAGTGCTGGTCTTCACCTATCATTGTCCATCAAGGAGTCCCATTGTGGAAAAAAAAAAAAAAATGTGGTGGGTTGGCTAGTTTGATCGCAGGGTACCTCAAAAAACTACCGGTAGGATTGTGATGGTTTCTATAAGTGGTGCGTTAACCTAGATTTGTCTGTGTAGGACTCTGAGTTGAGTTTTACACATTATCAATCTGGAATGGCTCCCGTCAATATCGTTCAGGAAGAGGAGGGACTCTGAGCAGAGTTTTGGCTAAGCACAGCAGCCAATTGGCATGCTTAGTTTTTGGCAAAATGAGTGACTACCATCATCGTTTCTAATGCTTGATACCATGTTAGCAAGTAATAATACAATGTTTTTTTGGAAAGTAAATGAAAATTACACTAGTACATTCCCTGGATCTTTTTAACATTTTGACAGAGGATCAAAAGCAGTAACTAATTCAGGAAAGACGCCAAGTTTTAGTGACTTAGGTGGAGATTTAACGCTTAATCATCTTTACCATTTTGTGGAGGAGCTAATATAACGTCAAAAATATCAAAAATATAATAAAATAGTGTAATTTCGTGAGATAGGTGAACTGCATATACTTTTGAACTTGCGTTTCTGTTGCTTTGTGTTATTTGGCGTTTACTTTGCTTTTAGGCCAATTAAATCGTGATGTCGCATTGACCAAATCATCCCCAAAACGTCCCCAAACCCTGAACGCCATGGTAGTATTTGTTAGTATTTGTAATGGCTTGTCATGTTGTTAGTCCTGCTGTGAATAAGCTTTGGGCGGTAGGTCCTGCTGAGCTCAATCCATAGTCTACCAAATTGTAGTTGGGACCCAGTTTTTGCCAAAGTGAGCTGTTTGTTAACTTTTTTTAAACCATTCGCCATGTCTGCAAACTTCAGGGATGGCCTTGTAATACTTTTCTAATCCCCTTACTTCTCGAGGCATTTTTCCATATTCATAAAATGCGACAGACGCTTTTTTTCGGGTAATTTTTCACATGTCTGCTGCGTGTATGTGGCTCTATATCACTCAATGCAGTAACAAACCAGTGGCTGCTTGGACTTGAAGGTATTTAAGATAAGGTGTGAGTGGAGATGGGGAGAGGGAGGAGGTGAACGCTCTCATTGTTATCAGTCGTGCCCCAGGGGTGGATGGGATTTCCCGCAAGGTTTAAAGTGCAAACAGTCCGGATTGGGAAGCGAAGTGAAAGAGTCTACTGCAAGACTATTGATGTGCAAACGAACATGGGGAAGAAAGGAAAAACTTTTTGTTCTTGTAATTTCATTTTCATTTATTTTATACAGGGAGAGCTGATGGAGAGTACCGGGCTCTCTTTTAAAATACAGAACAATACAAGCAAAAAACTAAAACACATAACTGCACAGGTCAATTTAAAACATTAAAAACGGATGTAAGTGCGATTATGAATGTTCCAGAGATTGTTAAAGTGCATCAGTGGCACCAGTGTATCCAGTTTTGCATGTCCTTGAAATGGAAAATAAGGAAATTGGGTTTTTTTCCCATTTCAGTTCAAGTGTGGCCAGTTTTTAGCTGTAAACAATCATGAAATCTTGTATTAAAAGTTCCTGTAATAATATATAATCTAATATTGAAGCGGTCTTTCAAGTCGTCCCTTATAAATACTTTTTATACAGTGTTTTTCTCTTCTGACAGATAGCGATGGGTTTTTAATTCATCACCTGTTATGACACGAAGGGCCGAGTATAAGAGTGTATTTAAAGGTTTCAGAGTAGAGGCTGAAGTCTGCATGTAAATTATATCTCCGTTATTCAGTGATAATTTAAGATTTTTTGAGAGAATTTGGGATTATTATGATTAAACTCTTGCTGCAGTTTTAAAATTGCCGAGGGAGCACTTGCATACAAAACAGCATCATCTGTATTTAAATGTATGAGGCTTTCTCTTAAATTGCAACCAGTGGAATTAATAAATATAGTCAAAATTTGTGGACAAAAATGAAGCCTTGAGGCACTCCTTTGCTTAAAGTTAAAAAATGTGATTTAAACCCATCGGCTACTACTGCCTGGATTCTGTTTGAAAGATAATTTTGGAACCAATTACACGTAGCGCTGTCAAATCCAATATACTTCAGACACTTCAAGAGGATTTTATGATCTACTGAATCAAAAGCTTTAGTTAAAACAATAAACAGAGCTGCACAATTTTGTATCATCAAGGGCTGTGAAAATGTCACTTAAAACTTCTGTGGTTGCAGTGACAGTACTGTGCCCTTTTCTGAAACCCAAATGATAAGACTTCAAAACAGAGCATTTGTTTGTATTTACATTTTAACTCGATTTGCAACTAGCTTTTCTCAAACTTTTATAAGACAAGGTAATTTAGATATGCACAGTTTTGAGTTATAAGAATCTCCAGGGAATAATAACCTGTGGACTAGAAACGCGCCATGTTGATGTTGAGTTGTTTTTATTAATTTGTTTCGAATTAAAGTGGCTGTACCTGTTTTTTTTTTTTTTTTTTTTCATGACTTAAAGTAAAAACTGTCTTATCCCAGTACAGATATATTTAAAAAGCTAAAATAAAAAAGTGGAAATGTTGGGATTAATAAGACAGCACATTTTTATGACAGTAAAAAGCAAGTACAGTGCCTTTAATTTGTTAAAGTTATTATTCTATGAGCAGAAACTTGGAGGTTCTTTACTGAAAGTTAACACTGCTGCTGTCTTCTTGGGCTTATCCACGTTGCCAATATTTGAAGGTGTAAATGTGTAAAAGTGTTATGTAGAGAGTTGGACAGGGTATTTTGCAGATTGTAACTACAGCTCTCAAAGGTGTTTTACATTGCATTTTCAATTCTCTCCATAAACTAAGGTGATGATAAGCTACTATATTTTAAAAAAGCACTTCATAAACCTAACCCTTTTTTTTAAATTATGTTTTTCAAAGCAACCTCTTCCTCGGTCTATGTTGGAAGTGCACTATGTACATAAGTGTATATAGTGCTTGTGCTTGTCTCCATGGATTTTTTTTTTCCTTTGCCAGCTAGAACCAAACGCTTTGACAAAACTTTTCAAAGACAAGTAGGTCTGGAATTGTATTGTGTTTCCCTGAGAGGGTGTGACTGACAGGTGGATTAACCAACCAGACAGATGCATGCTCTGTTTCGGTAAAAACAAACATGGCGGTTTAAGTAAAAAAAGAAAAAAATTGCACATTTCTGCAGAATCAACAATTGAAGCACCAAACTCCTATTAATCAGGTAAAAGAAGTTCTATGTTTTGTTCTGAATGACAGGAGAATTTTTGAGAAAAATGTGATGTGGTTGGATTGTCTCACGTTACGACAGAGGTTTGCCCTTCTGGATTTTATCAGAATGTAGAAGGGACTGGCTGGTCAAGCATCCATCCATCCATCTTCTTCCGCTTATCCGGAACCGGGTCGCGGGGGCAGCGGTCTAAGCAGGGACTCCTAGACTTCCCTCACCCCAGACACGTTGTGAGAGCCATGTTGAGACCTTTTGTGTGTTTGCACTGCCAGCCACTGTGTGACACTGTTTTTCCTGTTGGGTCTTGCTGGGTGTGCCCAGGTGTGCCTACTTAAGGCCTAATTAAGGATGTGATGGTGCTACAGAGTAGAGGCATATTGTTTTTGACCGTGGTTGTGTAAGTGCAGAAAAAGGCAATAAAAAGGATTCTTCACCGAACACACGAGTTTTGGGCTCTTTAACCACATGTTCTAACACCTTTGGACTCTGTTAGTCAAGTAGCTGGTGGCACAGGGCCACTGGCCGCTACACACGTCCTCCAGCTCCTCTGGTGGAACCCCAAGGTGTTCCCAGGTCAGCCGAGAGACATAGTCTCTCCAGCGTGTCCTGGGTCTTCCCCGGGGTCTCCTCCCGGTGAGACATGCCCGTAACACCTCCCAAGGGAGGCATCCAGGAGATATCCTGAACAGATGCCCAAGCTACCTCAGCTGGCTCCTCTCGACGTGGAGGAGTAGTGGCTCTACTCCGAGCTCCTCCCATGTGGTTGAGCTCTTCACCTTATCTCTAAGGGTGTGCCCAGCCACTCTGCGGAGGAATCCCATTTCGGCCGCGATCTTGTCCTTTCGGTCATTACCCAAAGCTCATGACCATAGGTGAGGGTAGGAATGTAGATTGACCGGTAAATCGAGAGCCACCTTTTTCTGGTCGAGAACCATGGCTGGATTTGGAGGAGCTGATTCTCAACTGCTTCACACTCGGCTGCAAACCGCCCCAGCACCTTCTGCAGGTCCTGGCTTGATGAAGCCATCAGGACAACATGCTGGTCAAGCAAGGAAATGTTATTCCTTTGTCTATAATTTTACACAGCATGGTATTAAATGGCATTAAGGTTGCCTATATCGGTCTCCAAGGCCTGCCTTTTAGCAACAACAATCTATAATTGAATAAATGCCAGACAAGTTTACTTCCATACTGTAAAACATTCCAGGCAAAGTGTACCTTGCCAAAACAATAACATCTCCATGGAGACGAGCAGAAAGAAGATACTTAGTGGACCAAAAATACAGTAATTTATTATCACTATAAATGCAAACCTGTGTGGATGTTTGCTCCGAGACACACTCTCTAAGGGCCGTATTCAATCAACACATGCAAACTAGTGTCTTTTACATCTCACTGCTGTTACAATACAAAGTGGAGATTATCATTACTGCTCCTCCTCCTCCCATAGGACTTCATCATGGACCTGTCAGACCTAATCCCCTCTTGTATGCGTGTTTGTCCTGATGACTTTAATAGCGTTGCTTTGTTTCGAAATTGGATCAGAGATTTGAGCCCGGTGTTCCCGTAAGTCCTGGTGTTCCCGTAAGTCCTTGGCATATTGGAAAGTAGCAGTGCGCAGTTAACACCTCGTCAGCACTAACGGATTCTTCCTAATCTATCTCGTCTCATTAAAATGCTCCACAGCTCATGGACGTGCCGTGTCTGTCACCAGCACCTGTCTGTCCAACCAACACCAGGGACAAATGTGTAGCGAGAGATAGGGACAAATTTTGTTAGTGCACCTTCAATTAACAAAAAAACTATGTACCTTTTCTGGTGGAAGACATACCAACTGCTTATCTATAATGTTCCGCAGCACTGCATTAAACCTTGAAAAACATGCATTCATACTGTGAAGGAGATCGTCTCTCCACAGATCTGACCTATAACTTGACCTGAATGCATCACCTGGTTATCTCCATGAAAATAGATAACAGAAAGTACACCATTTTACCACACAATTTGACATTCCAGCCCGAAAAATACTTGGCTAGTGAAAGGAACCAAAAATTTAGCTATCTGTATTCTCGGATATGAGGTATAAATGTGCGAATCAAATACAGCGTGAGACATGACCTTTACATTGACTGAGAAAAACGTGTATGTGTGCTCTGCAGGTTTAGGCTCTGGCTGTGTTGAGATTGTAGTCCATTTTCTGACACTATAAGACTTGTTAGAAACTATGAAATGTGTTTCTTTGTTGTTTCGCCGTTTAGTTGCCCTGCCCAAACTCTGGCAGCGTTAGTGCTCTGTGTGGATACGCTCTGCAGAGATGGGCAGACTCAGAGAAGCAGTGGACTGTATATTAATAGCCGCTGGTGTTTCAAAAAAAGCAAGTCCATTCTAAACGAAAATTCCTTCAGATTTTAGCTGTGTCAATATTTTAGAGGCAGTATATGTGCGTCTGGTGTTTTCAAAAGGCAGCGTTTTTATACCAGGCTTACACAGAATAATACTTTCATAATGCCAGTATGAAAGTAATGTTAAAATGACACCTGCTCCTGCTACAGTCAGCGTTACATATACTTTCTGCTGCCATTATGGTCTCGCTTGTACTCCTTTCTAGCTATTTAACAAAGTATCATGTGGGGAAATTTTGACTCTGAATGTAATTATATCTTTAAAAAGCCAGTTTCACTCATTTTTAGCGATCGTTTTCTTAAAAGTATTCTCAAAGGCTCGCGTTGACCTAGTGCCACATGGACCTCCCTGAGAGCGTGGTGTTTGAAGGAGTATCTCTGCTTTATAAAAGTCCTCCGGATGAAGTTGCCGATGCAGCAGCTCAGAGCCAGGAGGAGAGAATGACTTTGGGCTCTGGCTCCAGTCCCTGTCTCCCAGTGGGACGGACACATTTACATAAGTAACATCTTGATTTGCCGCAAGTGAAATTAGGGACGCGCGCTAGGTTCAATTAACTCAGTAGAACGTCTTATAATTAAAACTTAGCCGTCACCCCACTGTTTGGTAACTTTGTGCCAAGAGACCAGCGCTGAGAGACAGAGAGAGGAGAGATAGAGGGAGGTCTACAGTAACACTTTGGAGTAAAACAATGCTTTTAATAGCTAATAAACCATGAACAAAGACGTAATTGAATGTGATTTACTTAATTAATATGCTAATCCTAACTTCTAACCCTGACACCTTAATCAAGTAGATACTAAGTCAGAATCTTTTGTAGTAATGTTGAGTAGTACCATCTTACAGCTTAACAACAAATCAACAAGTACAGAGTAATGTGTATACAGTGGTCCCTCGTTTATCACGGGGGTTCTAAAAATAACCTGCAATAGGTGAAATCTGCGATGTAGTCCGCTTTATTTTTTGCAGTTGTTATATATGTTTTAAGGCTGTAAACACTCTCAAAGTTCAAACCTTTGTATATTATATCCCCCTTCCCTCAATGATCGCTTTAAATGTGTTGTTCATGTGCCTCTGCTCCAGCGCTCCGTGCACAAAAACACTTTTAAGTCCAAAGCGTACAAACATACAGCACTTCAGAGTCACTCTGCGATCGAACATTTATGTATTGTGCTGTTACGACCCCAAAAGGATCCAACATATTTACAAAGACACGGGAAAACAAATAAGGGTTCAACATGTGTTTATTGTTTTTTGTAGGGGCTTCAGTCTTTCTTTAAAAAAAGAGAGGAAAAACACAAAAAACCCTTAAAAACCCGTGCCCAACCAAAAAACCTTATTAAAAATAGGTCGGTGCGCTGCCCAACCTAACAGAAGGAACAACACCACTATCCCTACCCTAAAAAAAAAACAAGGCCCATACGGTCCCTACCGCAAATCCAAAAAATCCAGACATCCGGACCCACCAGGCCAAACAAAAAGCTAAGCTAACCAAAAAGCTAAGTTACCCCAGCCTGGAGGCGCCGGCAGGGCACAGCGCTGGAGCAGAGCGCGTGGCTGGTGTGTGCGCGCTAGCGCAAGGAGGCGGAGGGGCGAACACGCCGGGCTCGCGATTTTTAAAGGGCCCCGGCGCGGGAATACTAAAACCCCCAACCCGGAGCAAACACCAAAAAAAAATACTAAAATAGTTTATCTAAAAAAAAAAACAGGGAATTTAAACTAACAAAAATATACAAGGAAAAACTAGGATAATTCCTGTGATTTAAACACAAAAAAAGAACTAGATAATTAAGGAACATAAGAGGGGAAAAAAGGTGCCCAAACCTAACATGTACATTCTGTACTGTACAGGAGACACGGGACAGAGGAGACTGATGGACAATGGTCTACAGTCCCTCAGCAAATCAGGATGCAGAACACAATGCACGTTCATACGATGTAAAAAGTATGCAAAATTACACAAAAAACAATCAGTGAAGCAGCGAAGGCCGCAAAAAGGTGAACCGCGATATAGCGAGGGACCACTGTATAGGGAAAATCTGCTCATGTCAAACATGTCTAAACATGTCTTCTAGCCTTGTAATTACTAACTTTCTGATGTCCAATATTGTTCATCTATAGAACAACCCTGACAGAATCATTGGCCATATTAGCTTCTAAAAAGTTATTAGTTTGGGAACTCTCAAAATGACCCCAGAGAGAGTAAGAGAAAGAAAGAGAGAGATGGAAAGAGAAGAGGAGGAGAAATCTGTAGATAAAAGGGAGGCTTCATCACGATTTCATCAGAAGTGACCTTGGTGTGGAGATGGCTGGAGGAGAGCCACAGTGTCCATAAGTTGAAAGTTAATGTGATGCTGATCAGATGTGGTGGCTCTTTAAGCGGCCCCTTCCCAGCTGTTGCATGACTATCACTGGCTGTACACTGGGTCGCTAATGGGAGCTTTCTCCTTAATCTGATCATGTAGCTTGTGCTGTTGGCTAATTGACACAAATAAAAGTATTTACAAAGAAAGCAAGGTCATGCAATGAATTTGGGACAAGAGAATTTGAAAAGAGGCAAAGTTTCGGATAATTTGGCGTGTCATTAAATTTTTGTCATTAAGATCGTAATGTAATCGCATTCTAAGCACATTTTACAGGTGCATCGTGTAACTTTGTTTGGTGGAGACTCTGCCACCTGCTTATTTCCATGGAGATTCTGTGCTTGGAATGTTCCACGGACAGAATTAAACTATCTCCATGGAGACAAGCAGGTGATGCTCCCAGACCAAGTTACAGGTCAGGTCTGCGGGACACTCAATTGGTCTTTTTTCAAGGTATTTTTAAGCAATGTAAATGAGCAATTGAAAACATGTCAAGATACTGTCATATTATAGGTAAAGCAATATCTCCATGGGGACAAGCAGTTGGCAGATCCCCAAACAGAAAGTTACATGGTATACCTTTAATCAAAAATAAATTACAAATAATCGACTGAAACATGGTTCAGGTGTACTCATGTGGATACATTGCAGACAGTTGCATGATTTTTTTTTTTTTTTGCCACTTATGGTCTGATATTGATTCTTTAGTCCATAAATTTCTTGTTTCATGTTTTTGCGTCATTTTATTCTTTTTCAAAAACGTAACGCCTTTAAAGGAATGGTAATGTTGCAATAAGTGGCAAAATCCCATTATTACAAATTATTTTTCATGTAGATCACTACTAGGTATTGTTATTCCACACACACACACACACACACACACACACACGCAAAAACAATTAAAGTTCCCCTTCTGTTTGACTGGCCCTATTCTTACCAGTTATTGATTACCTCATTAGCTCTTTGGCCAGTGTTATCGGCTAAATCCACATGTTGCCAATAGCGTCCAGTACAAACACTTGCGATGTGTTTTATGTTCTTGTTTATCTCACACTGATGTCTCACAGATACATAAATTACTCCGGTGCGTTTGTTTAACCAGATCTAAATCTATTTGTTGTCTATATAGTTATTACCACCCGATGCTGAAGCACCTGTTTTGCAAGATAGTGCATTTACAGCCCTCAAAAACCCTGAATACTAAGCAATGTTTCCTGTGAAGCGGGGCAGACACAATGGGAGGCTAAAATTTACTTATAAACATCCAAAAAGTGCAAGTTCGTTCGTGTGTGGATCATAGAGCTAGGTATTTATATGCATTTAATTATTTCTTAATTCATGCCATCTTTTTTTATAGTGGTGAACAGTTTATTTGTGACAACTTGCATACATGTATTTTAAAAAAGGGTGTAGTATAGTATTTGTATAAACAGCAGCAAGTACTGATTATCGTACAGTTGCAATTTCCTACTTCCGCACAGCGTTTCTACTTGAGGATATGAGATCTGCAGTAGGACATTAGTTTTATCATGCACTTTCTTGATGACTTTTTCAATGCATTTTAAAGCACTCATCTGAAAACCTTATCTGTCTCAAAATGGCTGATTTGTATGGAGACAAAGCCGACTATAGCCGTATTCATTAGTTCTGCTTACACCTGCGTTTTTGCTGCTTTCGCCCCTTTATAATATCCTTACTATAAAGAACCCTGCATATATTAGAAAACACATATAAAAAGACACTTCAGGAAAATGGCCCCCTTTGTGCTTACTATTTTTGGAAAGCAACCCATCTAATTGGCCCAGCGCTACACTGTAATAGTCGTATATATGTTAGCGTCCCCGTGCTAATTGTAAAACGCATTTAGTGTCCAAACGATCTTGGACGATTAGTCAAAGCAAGCTGATAAATAATGAGTGTGAATAATTAGGCGTGTAATGTTTGGCTGCGTGGTTTAAACTGCGGGAAAGCTGTGTCCATGGGAGGGAGGGGGGGGGGGGCGGGCTGAGAGCTGGCAGCTTGTGTCCACTCGGGAGCGTCGTGCGAGTGGAGCCCCGCCGCGAGGCCCTGCTTGAAGATATCACAGATCTGCTGACAGTAATGAGAGGCCCAGGGAGGAGAGAAAGGAGGGAGGGGAAAGTGAGGGAAAGAAAAGCGAGGGAAGGAGGAAAGGCAAGGAGCAGACGGTGGGTGGTACAATGCTGCTGCCTGTCGATGCACGATCCACTTAAGCCTTGCCAGGACAGATCAGAATTGTCATCACTTCACATAGTTTTGTGGGCTCATAGTTTTACTCTACTTGTTGTATTTTATTTTTTTGTAACTCTTTTCAATGTCTATTTTCAATTTTAAATGTTATCCTTTTTTTTTTCTCCAACTGTTTACATACTCCGCATTACAACAATGGAATTTCCTTATTTAGGGCCCCATTGGTTTTCTTATCTTATTACATCTCATCCAAATTGGTCTAATGTTAAACCAAGTTGTTGAGATGTTAACTACGTCACTCAAAAGTATTCTGATACTATATTTTAATGCATGTATGCATGGTTCATGGTGACAAAAATCCATTGAGCAGTAAATCGAAGTTACAAGCTCAAGAAATATAGACCTGGCATAAATATCTGTGTAGTACGATGCTACTTCAATATTAAGCAAGGATTTTACATTACTTATTAAATACATTCCTGGAGTGTGTTGATCCTGTGTTAATCTATCTCAAGTCATCTCAGCCCTTTCGGGCCCTTGAGAGTAAGTTTTGACGTTTTAAAACAGATGTCATCACATCCATTTAAAGTTCATAAAAGTTCTTTACATCTGATCTTTTTACTAGTGGAACTCACATACTCCGGTATCACACATCCACATGTCCAGTCAGGCCGACATATCCATCGGCTCCAATGACATTAAACTACAATAGTCCAAGGTGTTAGAAAGTGACTTCAGATCTCTTATATACATGGTGCTAAAGCTGGAAAAAATGTGTAATGTCTGGCCCAACTTCATCTCCCTCTTTCAGTGACATGAACTTTAGAGCTGCCAACTTCACGTCTGGCTGAAGGGCAGGAGTGCTGCTACTGCAGTCCTCTAGGAATTCCTTTTCTGGAAATTTGTTTGTGGATTCTGGAAGAGGAATAATCTGCCTGTGATGGCAACCTCTATTACATAGTTTTAATTTCTCAATTCAAATGGCAGTTACACAGTGCCTTTACATAAAGGTGGGGCTACCTAAAATTTAAATAATTTCTGGCTGATATCTAAATGATCTTGTCTTGCAAAAGTGTTATAAACATTAGTTGCAAATCAAGTTACAATTTATCAAAATAAGTGTTCAATTTTGAAGTTTTATCAACTGAGTTTCAGAACAGAGCATAGCACTGTCACTGTAACCACAAAAGTTTTACATGACATTTTCCCAGCACTTGACGACAAACAAGACTGTGCAGCTCTGTTTATTGATTTAACTAAAGCTTTTGATTCAGTGGATCATAAAATCCCCTTGAAGTGTCTGAGGCATATTAGATTTGACAATGCTGCATGTAATTCTTTCCAAAATTATCCTGCAAACAGAATCCAGGCAGTAGTAGCGAATGGGTTTAAGTCAAATGTTTTAACTTTAAGCGAAGTAGTGCCCCAAGGGTCAGTTTTGGGCCTGCTACTTTGTACTATGTTTTAATTCCATTGGTCGCAATTTAAGAGAAAGCCTCATACATGTATATGCGGATGATGTTGTTTTCTGTGATCAGCAAATTTTAAACGGCAGCAAGATTTTTAATGAAATCCAAAATTCCCTAAAAAATCTTAAATTATCATTGAATGCAAATTTTAAAGTAAGCATTTTTTTTTTTTTTTTTTAATCATTTTATTATAGAAACAAATCCCTTTGAATTACAGAAAGTATTCAAGCGAGGTTTCTTTCTGTATCTAGATTATGGAGATATAATTTACATGCAGACTTCAGCCTCTACTTTGAAAGCTTTAAATACACTCTTATACGCAGCCCTTTGTTACATAGTACGTGATGAATTAAAAACCCATCAATGTACTCTCAATGGCCGAAGTAGGTTGGCCATCACTATCTGTCAGAAGAGAACAGCACTGTATAGAATGTATTTATAAGAGGTTACTTGACAGACTGCCTGAATATCTCACTTGTTTTGATACAGGAACTTTTAATACAAGATCTTATGATTATCTACATCTAAAAACTTGGTTATGTTGGAATACATTTCAAGGACATGCAAAACTGGATACATTGGTGCCACTGATGCACGTTAATATTCTGGTGATAAACATTCATAATCGCACCTGCATCTGTTTTTAATGTTTTAAATGGACCTGTGTAATTATTTGTTTTGTTTGCTTTTGTTTGTATTGTTCTGTATTTTAAAAGGGCGCTCATGTAAAAGTAAATTTAAATAAATATATCCATCAATATAATGACCCAGAAGCTAATGGGGTTATTGATGGCTCTTTCATACATTTTTATTTTTTTTATTTTTTTGCCAATAACGGCAATTAAGATTTATTTTATTAATGGGTTACAGATGACATGACATCATTCTATAGGCCTGCATGTTGAATGAGTTAGGTTCACAATTAGGAAACTGATGGGGTCAAAAGGTCAGATAAAGGGTGAGGGTCTTTACACGTATATCGGTAAGACAATATTTAAAGGCATAATCTCCAAACATAACACAGTGTTAAACCTGATCATGGTTTGTGATCACTGAGTTTATCTGCTTCTTACAGCTGTTTGCAAGGCAGAAATTCAAAGTTGTTGTTTTTTTGTTTTTTTTTTTCCCTTTGACTCAATTTCTAGAAAACATACCATGTCATAATAAATGTGTCCAAAGTTCTACATTCTCTACTCATGTATTGACAAGACAACTATAGCACCAGTATGCTTTTTTCCTTTTTTTTTCCTTTTTGACTGACACCAAAACATCTCAATGCAATGTAATATCCGGGGCACTCCTTGCTGGATAGTTGGACAGCTCATAGACAATTGAGTTATCTCAAAAGTGGTTAATCTCTCTTGGGCCAAATACATCCATGATCTAAAATCTTCACAACCTGAAGGAGCAGCCAAGGCCCTCTCTGATGCCTTCACTGAAGGACCATCTTCTAAAGATGCATTTTTGTAATCACAAGAAAGTTAATCTTTAATCAACAGAGCATTTAAAGTGGTGGCTGTTGGTCTAGTTAGTGCTGATGGCAGCTTAGCAGATTCTGGCAGAGCTCCTGGACATGCCTCACATATGCACACAGAGAAAACATATTCTAGGAGTTTGTAGTTAAGTGTTTGCAACATCCATATTTAAAAGTGTCTCAGCAAACTGTGCCAGATTTTGAGGCTATTAGGAACTTTTATTCTGTTAAAATGTTGAATGTGAAATGTGCTCTACATGAGTAAGATGGTTTTGGAGCCATGTTGACCACAGCCTGCCTGCTGTTTTTTTTTTTGTTGTTGTTTTTTTTTTTTAAACCTAATTTGGCTAATTTAAGCAGGGACATTACTATTGTTATATGTAGATTTTGCAGTGTTGACACACTTCAATACTTCACCTGTGAATCTCCTCAAGTTCAGAAGTGTGTGATTGACAGGTGGATTACCCAATTAATATAAATATATATATATTAATTTATATATATATATATACATAAATGTATACATACCTGCTAACAATGAAAAAAGAAAGGAAATCACAGGTGACTGAAATACATCACACATTTTTGCAAAATCAATGAGCAAAGCAGCAAACTTAATCTATCAATTTTATTCAAAAAGGATATGTGACCAGTGACGTGTCAGAGAAATAAAGAAATCTGATAGCACATGAGCCTGGCTCTAAAAATGCAGAGGTATCATTCTGGACTTGAGAGGCAAGGACAATGTGACTTCTATATATAATTAGGTTACATTTAGAAGATACATAAATGTTTAACCAGATCATTCATATCTGTGACTACACTTCCAAATCGGCATATTAAAAGTGCACTGTGTAACTTTTCTGGTGGTAGGTTTGCCGACTGCTTGTCGTCATGAAGATGTTATTGCTTTTCCTGGAATTTTCAAATGTTCATTACAAATGTTTTTATTGCTCAAAAGCACCTTGGAAAACATGCATTATTACTGTGAGCAGGGTTGTCTCTCCACAGATCTGACCTGTAACTTGGCCTGGTGACACCACCTGCTTGTCTCCATATCTTAAATACCATCCTACATACACACAGTTTAATATCGTACAGACAGCATCCCTCCACCAGAAATTGCACTTTACAATGGCCATTTTGCCTATCTCTTATCAAACACTGCAGGTCTAAGTAATACTGTGATGTAATCTGAATCCCCGCAACATTTATTAATGAATGCACTTTCGTACTCTGCTGGTGTGTCACTACCCTCTTTAATTTCTCTCCTCCTTTTAAGTCCCCAAAATCAGACGCAGAGTGTGTTGTTGTAGCCTTAACAATTTTTGTTTTGCTGACAGCGTTGCTTTTGCTAAGTCATGAAAATGCATAGCAGCTTGTTATGGTAATACTTTGTCAGCTCGCGTGTCAGACCCTGATAAAGGAACTTGGGACATTATTCACCCTTGAATCTTTATGACGCTCACTAAGCAGCTTCCTCCTCAGAGTCCCTGGGAAAGGATGCGCCAAATGGCATCAGCTACGGGAAGAATAGGCAACATTAGGCTTGTATTTATGCCTCTGCTGAGCTCAAAGAGATAAAGTGTAGCTTAGCACGGCTATGTTTGGAATATGTAAGCAGTTAACAGTATCGCAGGTCTGAGTGCGTCTTAACCTTAAACTTATTCTCTGCTTATGGGATTCACTGTAAAAACGGGGATGGTCAGAGGGGTGGAGAGTTCAAGGTAGGGTGAGGCCATTCTGTACTCAGGGTTCCACTACCACAAAGAATGTACAGTGAGGTTTGGTGTGCATGGGCCAAATGTTCACAGGAAATATGAGTGTGAATACCATATTTAAAGTGAAATTAGTGTTGTAACAATGTCAGATGTTTTTGTGTAATTATTCTGAGAAAAAAAATAAAAAATACCTTCAACATCGTATGACAGAAACAGCCAACAATTTTTTTGGAGTGTAAATTATATTTGAATCAAATTTTTTTAGCTTCAAATTCATGATTATCTTTAACGCTTTAAGGACTGAGCACATTATAGACCATTATAGCTCGCCTAGACTTTTTATTTTTATTTTTTAGCCATAAAATTCATGTTTAAAGAAGTATCAGCATGTACTTTTGCCTTTTTTCACACAACTTCCTCTATTTTACATATACATCCTTGTTTTTCCTTTGACGCATCAAATAAGTGACTGGTAGAATCCCGGCGGCACCTGGGCTCTGATCAGTCATCTTCAAGGGACAACGTAAGCACATTAATGTAATGACAGTAACATATTTAAAGAGCCCCGTGCCTCTGCTTTGAGATGCAGTTTGAATTTACATGAGAGCACAATCGGTTACGGTAATGGAAAGTCCGCAACTGCGAGTCTATCGGTGGCAATAGCATCCGATGCTATAGGGTTAAAGACAACATGACTATATTATGACTTCAGTAATCACTTACAACAACTAATTCATCTTCACACACCTAATATGAAGAAAAAGGTACAATTTACAAACTCTATTGCGTTCTAGTTTATTTCCTAGATAAGATAGTATGCAATCAATCATGTAGTATAATCCTAGACCATGTATATATATATGTAAACGGACATAGCTAACGCGCTATCCACTGAGTTCCAAATAGGAAGTGAGCATGGGCACACTTCTGACTCAATCAAGTCTGGCTCTAATTCACTTTATATTGAAAAATTGTTGCCCCTCTCTCTGTAACTGCTGCAGTGAGCCTCGTCATTTTGGTCTTAAAATGTTCGTATTAACCCGCTCTACATGATCCTGGTATTTGTATTTAGCTATTGTGTCCATAAATTAAGCTATGAACATTATTAACAGGCAACTCAGACGTTACAAATATGGAACTCGGATCCAAATTCGTCCTTATGCCTGGTTGAGCTACATATGACTGGAGCTGAACGCTTTATACAGACTATGAGTAAATTATAGTAGTGGCAGTAGTATAAGAGCTACTTTGTTGCAGTCTTATTTTAAGCAGGCAACAACATTTCCGAGACCTAATTTGCTATAGAAAGAATCTAAACAACCAGGAAAATAATGATGGAGCTTAAACATCTTCGATAAATATATGCATCGCAGTGACTTCATATTACACTCACTTCACACTTTTTTACCTTCACATATTGTCACTGTGCTGAGGTTCAGTTGGAATTTTTGATTTGTCAGACTTATTTGCATTTTCAAATTTGTAAGGCTATGTGTAACCTTCTGAGTTTATTATGTTAATTGCTTTAACACCCATTTATTTGTTATTCCTTATAAAAGTGATAATTAGGCCAATAATGTGGGAGTTGACTGACAGGGCGATTGACAGCTCTGCCACTTCTAACTATGAAACACTCTAATCTTCCACCTGCTTGTCTTCACAGAGTTGTTATTTCTTCGCCTTGAATGTTCCACAATATGATATTAAACATGAAGCTTTTATTTAATTACAGATGTTTTTTATTGCTTAAATACCTTCATTCTTACTGTCAGCAGGGTTATCTCTCCACAGAGCCGACCTACAACTTAACTATGAAGCACTCTGATAGAAATGATTCAAGTATTTTTCCTGCTGTTTTTGAACATTATTGTAAATGTAAATTAAAGACGGAGAATTTAGCTAACACATAATATACTTATATCACCATGTTACCTTTGATTGTTTTGAAAATGCTACAGTAAATTCACTGAAAACAACAAATTAACACAGTTTATACATTTCTTTTTTGGCATCTCTCCTCCCTTTGCTCTCCTTGCTAAGTCACTCCCCCTTCAGAGCGCTATCACAACACGATTAGCGCGCATCCCGCTAATGAAACAACCGCACATCACGTCAGGTTTGTCAAGTTTGTGTCACGCTTTTGTATATTTATGGAGACTTGTTATGCGGGGGGATGGACGACGTAGGCTTGTGGGGTTAGCATTGTACAGAATCTTACAGCTAATTATTGAAACACGCATGGATAACACTTAAACAAACCTCTTCAGGCGTGTTTTTGATGAGGGAGAAGCATAACATGGGAGAAAGTCCAAAAAAAAATCTATTTCGCGTTATACCTCCTCTTTAGAGTTAGCAACTTTTAAGCATTTTTGGCCTTATTCCAGACAGGATCTAACTAAGGCACTTCATGAGCGCATTACGCATTTTAGTCCACTCTTCTTCATCGTCAATGTATCTCAGTCCAAGTGCAGCTAGCAGAGTTTTGAGTATTTTTCTTGGCCTGGGTAAACCTCCGTATTTAATGATGGTTGGATCACTTGGTGCATTTATACCTCATCAACACTACTCATTATGTCCACTATAAATCACTCCCCGCTGCCTCCAAGAACTGCTCAAAGTTAATCCAGATTCTCATACCCTCAAACGTATCGTAATCTCATTGGCCACCTGTTTGGTCTCGCTGTTGGACCAAGTTTCGACACATATTTGAGTAATTGTGAGTAACGTCGAGCTATTTTTGGGATCATTTTGGGAAGGAGTTGGAATGTGGGCTAAAGTTATGTGAGTGGACCATGTGTAGTGGCTTAATTTCAGACCTGTAATGAGATAATTGATGTATTGCTTGTATGTGGAAATGATTTAACGGGGAAATGCCTGGTTAATTAGATTTCAACTGACAGACCACTGCATTAAGACCACTGGCAGGTAAAGTGAAATAATCTGATTATTTTACCAGAAGCTAAAAGCTACTGGGATACTGTATGAGTGTTTTCACATGTTTCACCCTGGTGCTCTTCAGACTTGGGATCCGAGTCATTGTAAAGCAAAAACTTAAAATAAATTAAAATAAAATAAATAGATAAATAAATAAATAATATAAATAAATAAATAATATAAATAATATAAATAAATAAATAATATAAATAAATAATATAAATAAATAATATAAATAAATAATATAAATAAATAAATAAGTAAACAAATAAATGAATAAATAAGTAAACAAATAACTATACTCACTCATTCATTCATTTTACATGCTCAATAATAAAACATTGCTCATTGTTTTTTTGTTTTTTTTTTCCATTAAAAAAAATAAATAAAAAAATTACAGAAATGTTAAAAGCCTTTATTATTTCATGGCAATTATTAAAAAAAAAATAATAATAAAATAAAAAAGAAATAAATATGCCTTTTATTTAAAAATGCAAAGACATTTTTTATTTTATTTTTTGGAACACTGTAGTTGTTTGAGCCATTATGCTTCATAACGTTCTATGGACCAATCATATTTAATACAGATGGGGGGCAGCTTAAGTGAATATTGTTAAAATACAGATTTCTGTTGCAATATGGTGAGCTCGAGGGTATTGTCATAAAAAGAAATTAACAGGTTCAACATTTGTGCATTTGTCTTTTGGATATTTCATGGCAAAGTACAATGTAATCATAAGGGAAAACCTCCACCCATTATACAGTCTGAAAACCACCAACATCTCGTGAGTGTAACAGTATTTTACGAATGTGTGCGTCATGTTGTGCGTGTGTATATGGGTGGGCTCAGCTGTGCAGGTGTGTGCGGCTGGGTGAGTTTTTGACTGGTAAGCCATGCGGGGCCTTGTTCGTGATATAGTTATTATATTCAATAAAGTTTATCAGTCATCATCAATATCAAGCATCTTGGAAGTGCAGGGGTCTATTCTAAACACCCAGTCAAAGTTGCACTGAGCAGCTTTAGTCCCTACATTAAAGTAAAAATCTTGCTTAATGAAACGTGTGAGCTCCAGCTACATGAAGACAGAATTGTGACCCGGCGTTGGCTTAAACAAATGTTTGGAGGATCCAGGGCAGAGTAAAACACTGTGTCAAGATCATTCAGCCACACATACTCAAACACAATCTAGCTACTCTAAATATCGAAACACTTTTGGAAAATTTTAACTTAATTTAAACTTTAAGTACAAAGATCAAGAAAGCCATGTTTAATAAAACAAGCAAACTAAAGGTGGTCATTGTAGAACTCATGATGGGCAGAAATTGTGAAATGTATGTTTGACAAATACAAAAGTGTATGCAGTGAAATTCAGACTATCCGTGATTCTTTGTTGGGTTTGCTTCCTAAAGAGTCTGAAAAACATGTTATATGGTGTGAAGTGAAAACGCTGCTGTGTGTCAATGAATGAATTGAATTGAAATGAATGTGCGGCTGACAAACACTGAGCCTGGATAACGTGGATGTTCTGACCTTGATCGAAGCGGAGGTGTGCTCATTTGACAGTGTATCTACTGAAAGCGAAGTCTCCCACGAATCATCAAAAAGCGTCAGTAACCTCAGCTGAAGAAGTGGACACTCCTGTATTTCAAGTGAACACAAAAGCTGAGGCAGAAGGGCCTGCGCTAGAGGCACGCGCAGCAGCTTTAAAAGAAAAGCATGATTTGAAGGAGCAAGCATCACAACTGAGGCGAAAACAAGAACAACTTCAACTGGACAGAGAAATAGCTGCGTCTACTGCTAAACTTTCAGTTTTTATGAAAGAAGATGAGCGCAGCACTGCGACAAATGAAAGAAATGTGAGAGAACTGGCACAAAGTCTAAATAAAATGGTAAAAAATTCCATCCTAAGAAAAATGCCACTAGCCCAATGAACTGTTGGTATATGATGATGCACAAGCACTTTTAAACACAAGTTGGCCAACCTTGCAACGGCGGTGCAATAAAGCATTCAAAAGTGGAACAAAGGCAGACACAAATAAAGCACAAGCCTAATATATGTGTTCTGTTGACTCCAAATCAAGAGAGCAATTTGTTCAACCTGTTACACAAACAACTGCAGAGCCTGTTTTATGAATATTGTGTTCTTTATTGAGAAACAAGTCACGATTGTGTCTGATCTTATCTGATTTGCAGTACAATAGTTATGTCAAACTAAGTAAAGCTGGTTTCAAAAACAAAATGCCACCAAGAACTAGAAACAAAAAGGTAGAGCTTTATGGTCCAAATCCTGTTATCCACTGCTCAACGTGTCATTTTGTCCATGGGCAAGACACTCCACCAACTACTTCTATGCATGAAACCGTTGTAGTAATTATAGTGTTAGTTTCGAAGACTATCCACTTTACGATAGTTTTACCATGCTGTTATCTTTAGTACATTAGACTCTATTTTAAGAGTTTTATTTATTCAACCAGACGCTGAAGTGCTAATTAGCCCACGACAATATTATTGCAAATCAAACATGTAAATGAGCCAAACTGTGTAGAAGAAACAAGATCTAGTTTACCAAATTAACATAAATATTGAGTTTGAGGCGAAATGCCAACTGTATACTTGAGTCTTCCTTACATTTGCAGCTGTGAAAGTATTCCAAATGGTGTCTGGGTAACGTTATTAGTTTGGTAACATCTGCTTGTGTTTCATGCTTGGCTTTATTTGCTCTTATCAAGGAAGACATTGTATCTGATAGTGGCATATGGCGCCACTTCAAACTCATTTGAAACTGCATTTTAAAAAGTTTTGCTCATTTTCTACATTGACTCTTTTTGATACGGCGGGGTTATTTAATCTGGTGATGCTTCAAACCGCATTGGCTATATTTAAAGCAATTATTGGTCCTATTAAAGGCAGGAAGGCATGGTCTATATTCTGTGCAGCTTTAAAGTAACTACTGACAGGGCAAAGTTGGTAGAGGTTGGTAGGGGTTGGTAGAGGTTGGTAGAGTTTGGTAGAGGTTGGTAGGGGTTGGTAGAGGTTGGTAGAGGTTGGTAGAGGTTGGTAGAGTTTGGTAGAGGTTGGTAGAGTTTGGTAGAGGTTGGTAGAGTTTGGTAGAGGTTGGTAGAGTTTGGTAGAGGTTGGTAGAGGTTGGTAGAGGTTGGTAGAGGTTGGTAGAGGTTGGTAGAGGTTGGTAGAGGTTGGTAGAGGTTGGTAGAGGTTGGTAGAGGTTGGTAGAGTTTGGTAGAGGTTGGTAGAGTTTGGTAGAGTTTGGTAGAGTTTGGTAGAGGTTGTAGAGGTTGGGTAGAGGTTGGTAGAGGTTGGTAGAGGTTGGTAGAGGTTGGTATAGGTTGGTAGAGTTTGGTAGAGGTTGGTAGAGTTTGGTAGAGGTTGGTAGAGGTTGGTAGAGGTTGGTAGAGGTTGGTAGAGGTTGCTAGAGGTTGGTAGAGGTTGCTAGAGGTTGGTAGAGTTTGGTAGAGGTTAGTAGAGGTTGGTAGAGGTTGGTAGAGTTTGGTAGAGGTTAGTAGAGGTTGGTAGAGTTTGGTAGAGGTTAGTAGAGGTTGGTAGAGTTTGGTAGAGGTTGATAGTTTGGTAGAGGTTGGTAGAGGTTGATAGTTTGGTAGAGGTTGGTAGAGGTTGGTAGAGGTTGGTAGAGGTTGGCGACAGTTGGCGGTTTCAAATCCCGCTCTCGCAACATAAACATCATTGGTCAGGCAGTCAGACCCACTGATGCACAGGTTAGCAGTGCTATTCCAGCTCACAGATGAATACTGTTGTTGTGTCCTTGGGCAAGACACTTCGCAATAGACCATTATAGCTCTAGACTTTTTTTTTTCTTTCTTTTTTTAACCATAAAAATCATGTTAAAGGAAGTATCAGCGTGTACTTTTGCCTTTTTTCACGCAACTATCTCTATTTTACATATCCATCCTTATTTTTCCTTTTTGCATCAAATCACTGACTGGGAGAATCCCGCCGGCACCTGCGCTCTGATCGGTCATCTTTGAGGAACAACGTAAGCACATTAATGTAATGACAGTGACATATTTAAAGAGCCCCGTGCCTCTGCTTTGAGATGTCGTTTGAATTTACATGATGGCGAAATTGATTGAGGAGTTACGGTAATGGAAAATCCACAGCAACGAGTCTATCAGCGGCATAGCGTCCGACACTATAGGGTTAACCCACCTCTTCCCTAGTGTCTCTGTACAGTGGTGTATGAATGTGTGTGTGAATGGATGAGTGGTTTCTTGACATAAAGTGTTTTGAGTGTCTTGAAGGTGAAAAAGACGGTATAAAAATGTCTCCGTGTGATGTAATAGAGCTTATTCTATTTGCTAATAAGGATAGTTGTGTACCTGATGTAATATACTCTGTGTTCCATATGGCAAATTGATTCATTATACCGATTGTATTATTTTATTTTATGTTCCGTTCCATTTTTTTTAAAATTTCCTACACATAGGCAGAAAGACAGCACCTGTATTACATCCTAACTTTTACGTCTGTATTTGAAGCCACACGCCTCATTTTGTGACCTTTATAATAAAAAGAAAGGTTGGCATCTTCAGACAGACCCAAACTGACAATTCAGACTTTGGAGTATAAGAACTCGCAAATTGTTCCAGTAAAAGGGGTTTCGTGAGGACTTTGTCTGCTCCAGAGCTGGGTTCACAGAGTGGCTGAACTAGGTAAGCCCAGGGATCAAATTGCCGGTCAGAAGTGTGATAATCATGGAATCGAAGAGAGGGAAAATTGCATCAGAATGGAATCATAAGCCCAAGCAGAAGTGAGGATTTGCTGACCTTTGAACTTCTGTTTCTCAGCTGCAGGTTTTAAGTAATGAGATCTATGCACCGAAACAGCTGCGATGTTTGAGCGGCGCACGGACATTCGAGGAGCGCGGGACCAATGGATTTAACACGTCTGTACAAATGTGCCAGCGCAGCAGCATTCACACTGAGTCCGAGCAGGAACACCGAGGAGGAGAATGACAATATACTACGGGCATGACGCTCTGATGTGTCATGGTATGAAATAAGCAAACTTAGAAAAAATAGGAAACTGCCTACTGCTCAAAACATATGGGTGTATTGAAGCGTGAATATAGCCCAACTGTGTCTTTTTATATTGATAATGCCAGATTCTGTACCAATGCAATCAAATCTGGATTTGGACAAAATGTAAAGCTTCAAAAAGTACCACTGTGTAAAAATATTTGGCATTCAATTATCGCCAGAACTAGACCAAAACTAGAAACATGACATTAAACTAGGGCTGGGAAAATTTGCACTTTAACTGTTAACTGTTAATTGCGTTAAAATAAATTGATGCATTGATGGATTTCACCTTCCTCCCCTGCCTCCTCCTGTCTGTGCACCTTGAGGACAGCAGTGCAGTGTATGTGTCTGTTCTCGCTATGCCATACTCGACCCCTCTGCTGTTCTCCCGTGTGTGCCCGGGGCCGATCTGGAGCGCGCCCACGGAAGAGCCATGTGAGTTTCTGCGATGCTTGCGCACAACATTGTGAAACTTTGACCTTTCCGCTCAGCTGTTTGGATTTGGACACTTTGTTTTTTACGTGGAACACATAAAATTCTCCCATTGTCATTAAACGGGTCCTTCTGCAAGTCCATCAAATACAACACTGAGGTTAGACAAGCCTCTGCGTTAAAGGCACTTCAGTTTGCAGCTAATATATCTCACCAGTATTTTTTGTTCTAGTCTCTCTGTGCCCATATATCATCCCCACTTTGTCCTGTATGTTTACACAATTGTGCATATTCCATATCCCAGATGCATTGGGTTAATTTGCAAACTTTACTATAAACAATCTGTAGGTCTTAAAAGTTTTAAAATTTGGCACTGACAAATATTGTTTACTGGCAGCGAGACTGATTGGATATATCGGCTCAAAATAAATCATATCTCTAGCCTAAACCAGGACTGAATCAGACAAAAGACTACAGGGAGAGAACCTGGTCAAAAGTGAGATCAGCCCTAGTGATAATAAAGAAATAAACCATTTGTGCAGTATCTAATGAAAATAAGTGCAGACAGAAGATGGCGCTGAGTAGGACTCTGCTAAAAAAGCGCATTTTAATCAACAGGTCTACAGCCAATCCTGAGTTAAAAAGCACGTGGCGCTGTAGAAGAGTGACCGCTCTCGTGTTTAGGACAAAGCTCTGAGTCAGAACCACATCGTGTCTCTTCATGTCTCCCCGCCTTTCACGGGTTTTGACTTAAATCTGCACAATTTGACCAAAAGTCCAGCGTCTCCTTCCTTCTGCCTCTGAGTGCGCAGTGTTGTCTGCCCCCGCTCGCCCTCCCTCTTTCTAATACAGCTCCTCACCTTTTCTCCTCTCTTTCTGTTCTCTTGTGCTTCTTATCATTAGAATCCAAGATACGGAAAGTAAATGATTATTTTCTCACAGTTTATGAGGGAAAGACCTCATTTAGCGCACGACATCGCACGTGTTTCTGCTGATAGTGGTAACACGAGCATGTTTACAGGCTTAAGATATTGTGTAAACTCATTCCAAAATTGAAAATGTGGATTTCTCTGGAATTATCAGCTCAATCAACACAAAATAAAAATAAAAAACTGTACTGATCCTAACACCCCGCTCTCTATACCTGAACTCAACCTTTTTGTTTTCAATAAGATAGAAGAAACTCGATGGAAGAAGATCAAATCGAAACTCGAGATCACTCAAAATGAGGAAAAAATTGCTGATTTTTTTTTTTTTTTTTTTTTTTCACATATGGCCCAGTCCCATCATAAGAAATCATACTACAGTAATACACTCCACGGTTGTAAAGAGGGTGACAATCTGCAAAAAAAAAAAAAAACAACAAACCCTCCAACCTAGTTTGACACAACATCATTACAAAGAAATCATGAGGTTATGCTTATTTTTTTTTCATTTACTGTGTCAAGTGCATTGGATCTGTCAGTGCATCTATTCACAAATTATTCTTATGTTTTTAATCTTTTTGTTAATATAACTTATGTAAATTGATAAACACAAAGCTCTATTCAAGTCTTTGTGTAAGGCAGAGAGATTCTTGCCAACATGAGTTGTTCTCTTCCAAAATGCACAGCGTCCATTGCACTGACATTATTTAACAGGGATAATTAGGCTGAATAATTAACCTAATTGGGCCAATTTGGCTCATTATCTTGCATTCACAAATTGTCTTTGGCTGACTGCTGCTTGCTTCTTGGACAATTACTGCTGGAAACTTTATGGAAACTGAATGAATACGTCTTTTTAATCTCGGTAATAATTATGAAAGCACTTAACCGCTTTTAATACCTTTTAACGGCTGCAAATCTGTATTCTGTGAAAATTGTTAAGTATATGGAGCGAACTAAAATGTATTTTCTATCATGACTTGTTGAGGTTCCATCGCCTTTTGTGTCAGTGGAGATTGTAATTGACTTGCCTTAAAAGTTCCTCAGTATTGCATTAAACAAATCTATGTTTATCGTGTTATCATAACTTGGTAATGCAACTTTACCGAGTTTAGATCTGTTGAGAGGTCCGCCCATTCACACAATGCATCATTCTCAAGGTATTTTTGAAGCAAGAAAAAGATCTGTATATGAATGCAACATAAATACGTATAATGCCCTACTAAAATATTCCAGGCAAAGCAATAACATCTCCATGGACAGGTGCAAACTTAGAAACGTTTCCTAGTGCAGTTTTAAATCGACTATACCCATTTTTTCCCCATATATTTGAGCTAAATTAGTCTTGCCCCAGTACAGATATATTGCTCTGGGGGTTAAAATAAGTCGCCGCACGCTGTCTGGATCTAACTAGAAGGTGTTTTATTGCCGATAATCAGGAAGTGTGCGTTAGCATGCTAGTTGTTTTTTTCTGTCACACCAAAACACCTGTCTCAGAGTTGTGAAAAGCGCTTCTAAACTCATTGCGGTGAGTAGTTAGGATGCTTGGAGTGCATAGGGAAAGTGAGGAATATCTTTGGACCACTGCAAGCTGTTTAAAATGAACTAGTTCTGTTTTTCAGGCTTTTAAGAAAGTACAAATCCAGTACAGCGCCTTAAATGTATAAGTACTGATAGTGTTGAAATGCAAACCAGTTTTTGCCTGCTGGATATTGGGAGGAACACAACTCCCATTGATACAGCCAGCATCAGTATTCACCAGGAGCCGCCATTGTTCTTGGCTTGTGGACGGTGGTGGACGGTGGTGGTTTCTGGCAGGTTGCGTTTATTTGGTGCTTTTGGCTTAAAAACAACCGGTTTGTGCTTTTGAGGCTGATTACACACCAACTCTTATCCCTGTGAACCAGAAAAATCAAGTCCAACATGAAAACAAAAACAGAGGAGTCAAACAGTAAGAACGGTCTTTGTAGAATTTCTAATATTTATGGTGTTAAATCGATGGAATTGTGGCTGTAACAAGCATACTTTTGGTCACACTTTTGGCGAAATGATTAACGTAAACAGCACAAAATCCAGTTCAAACTCCAGTATCTACAAAAAGGAGGATGTTGGCAGTTTTATAATCATTGGTTTGCCTTTTTCACCGGCGTTTGGTTATGCAGATGGATCAAACGCTATTTGAAGTATGAAAGACCTCTTTGGAGTGACAGGTGAAGCAACCGGTCCAGTCACTGCCACAAACACTTTTTCGTTTTTTTTTTCACCCGCAAAGTTTTCAGCACCTGACAGGGGAAGTAAAAGTAAGTTGACAGGAAAGTAACAGTCTCAGAGTCTTATAATAGTAGGTTATGTGTGCATCTTTTTTGCAACTCTGCATTTAGTTTGATTTTTATGTGGGCTGCCAACATGCAAAAGGAATAGAGTGTAAACTGTTTGATATTAGCATGATTTATAATCATAGACTGTATATATAAAGGGACATAGCTAACCTGCTAGCCGTCGCGTTCCAAATAGGGCCACTTCCGGCTCCATCTAGTCCATTCACTTTACATAAAACTATCGTCGCCCCTCTCTCTGTAACTGCTGCAGTGAGCCTCCTCATTTTGGTCTTAAAATGTTCATATTGACCCACTCTATGTGATCTTGGGGTTTCTATTTTGCCATTTTGTCAGTAACTAAAGATATGAGCATTAATTACCGACAAATCAGGCACCTTCTTTCCCCGAAATCGCTCCCGTTAGCATTAGCTGCAAGTTAGAATTGTAGCGTTGGGCTAAATCAGCGGTGTGGGCGATAAGGGGTGTTACCTTCAACAGCTTCGCTCCAGATTGGCTCTTTGGTTGCTATGATACTCGCGGTTGGAATTCCAAATATGGAACTCGGCTCTCCCATTTCGCCTCTTTATTTGCCTCGATGAGCTTCATTTGAGTGGAGACGAACGCTGTGCATAATATCACACTCCCTTAGTCCGCTTCTTTATACAGTCTATGTTCATAATACTAAATTTAGAAGTCACAATTATTGTTTTAAACCTAATTTAACATGATTTGTGCACCAGCAGAGGCCAATACTATATATAAGGTTTTATGTTTTTAGGCAATATAATGTGAAATGTGACTAACTTTCAAACTTCCTACACCAAAACTAAAAAGTGCACTCATAATCACACAATTTGGCTGTTGCGCTGCATTTGAGAAAATGGCACACACCCCATACCTGCTCCCTCATCAGGGCCAGAAATCTCCGGCCCGACCAGCTGCCAGGGCATCTGAAGTACAGGAGCAAGAATCAGAGCTTTTCTGTCATCTGTGAATGAGCGCGATCCCTGGCTAACCAGGAGACGCGTTTAGGCTTTTAACTGTGTGCCAGGGGCGTGATTGGAGCGGTGTGGAGCAGGTTTTTAAGGCAGGATTATTTCCAAAGAATGTGGCACTTTGTAGCAATCACTCAAAAACAGAGTGAACGGGAGAGAAGGAGAGAGAGGAGGGAAGAAAGTGAGAAAATGAGTAGAGGGTTATTGAGAGCAAGAGGGAGAGTGATGGAGGAAGGTGAAAGAGAGGGAAGGAGAGAAAGAGAGATAACCAAAGAGAGATTGGGAGAGAATGAGAGAGACAGAGGACAGAAAGAGAGGGAAAGAGAGAGGAGATGAGTACAAAGAGAGGGAAATAAATGTGTGTAGAGAGAGATGTGCAGGGAGACTTGCAGAAAGAGGAGAGAGATGTGTAGCGAGAGAGATACATGGAGAGAGGTGTTTTTTAGACTGAGAGAGAGAGAGATTTTTGAGTGAAGGGTGACTTTTTAGACCAAGAAAGATGGAGAGAGAGATAGAGGGAGAGAAGTGTACAGAGAGACTTGTAGAGAGGGGAGAGACATGTTTAGTGAGAGAAAGACATAGAGAGAGAGAGAGACATGATTTTTAGACAGAGAGAGGGAGAGAGAGAGATGTGTAGCAAGAGATAGAGGGAAAGAGAGAGGAGATGTGTATGGAGATGAGAGAAAGAGAGGGAGAACTATATGTTGAGAGAGAGAGGGGAATTTTTAAACCGAGAGTGGGGGAGAGAGATGTGTAGAGAGAGATATGTAGAGATGAAGATCTATGTAGACAGGAGGGAGACTGACAGAAAGAGAGAAAAAAGAGAGATGTACAGAGAGGGAGAAGTGTAGAAAGTGAGGGAAAGATGTATGTAGAGAGAGATGTGCAGGGAGACTTGTAGAGAGAGAGGCAGAGAGATTTGTGTAAAGAGAGAGGGAGGCATGTAGAGAGAGATGTGCAGGGAGACTTGCAGAGAGAGGAGACAGATGTGTAGAGAGAGAGGGAGAGAAAGATGTATGTATAAAGAGATGTGCAGGGAGACTTGCAGAGAGAGGAGAGAGATATGTTGAGAGAGAGGAGTAATTTTTAGACCAAGAGAGATGCAGAGAGATAAAGGGAGGGAGAGATATGTAGAGCTAGACTTGTAGAGAGAGGAGAGATGTGTAGCGACAGAGAGAAGTAGAGAGAGAGGTGATTTTTTTTTTTAGACTGAGAGAGAGGGAGAGAGAAATGTGTGAGAGAGAGGGATAGAGGGAAAGAGAGAGGAGAGGTGTAGAGAAAGAGGAGAGAGAGAGAGGGAGAGCTGTGTGTCAGGAGAGAGGGGAGGGACTTGTAGATTGAGAGAGTGGGAGAAAGAAGTAGAGAGAGAACAAGAGAGAGATATATGTAGAGAGGGGGGAGACTGACAGAAAGAGAGAAAAACAGAGATAGACAAAGAATTAGTTGGGCAAAAAGAGAGATGTACAGAGAGAGAGAGATGTGTAGGCTCATTCTCTGCTCTGGCATTTCCGCTCACGACATAAATCTCAACTTTGCCATTTATGGTTTGGACTTTGGAAACTGGTCTTTTCGTCGCTCCTTATGGGACTGGATCTCGTGCCCTTAAAATATATCTGGAATTTACTTATAGCTGCTTTTGTGCTGTGTCATCTTAACAAGAGCCAGAGTGGCGTTTTTAATTATGAAAAGTAAATACAGAGGACAGTGAAATTGATCCTGGCCAGAGCTGATCCATCAAATCTATCATTCATATGTCTTTTTGATAATCATTCCTGAATACACAAGCGTAATTACATTTTGGTGAATAACCCATGTACAATAAAGCCCCCCTCTGGGATTTTCCTGCCCCTGACTGTGGTGGACATTTGGAAATGACATTTAGTCTGCAGAGGAGCGCAGATTTAACAGGGATTGTTGTAGCTCACAAATCAATCCCAACATCACCGTCTGACAAATGAGCCAATGACCTTTGCAAACTCATTTTTTCATTTGATCCAGTGCGGCGGAAGTTTGAATCTGCCAGGGATCATTTGAAACTGACATTCCGTTCTATGCTGGAATTTTGATAAAATTTTACATTTTCACAGCTCGGGTAACCAAAAATAAAACATGAAACAATATGGTAATGATAAACATGAAAACAAGATACAAGAACTAAAATAATAACCTAAAATGACAAAGGTTATAACCCCCAAACCATCCCTTTCCACCCAAAAAATAAAATAAAATAAAATAAATTAAAAAAAATAAATAAATAAAACATAAAACCCATAAAAAAAAAAAATTAAATAAAAAAATAAATAAATACATAAAAAAAATGCATAAGTCAAGAACAAACAGATAAAAAAAAAAAAAAAAAAAAGTAGTAGTAGTCCAGCATGGCCATTTTAATGTAATCTTTTCATCATGAGCTTAAAGCATGGTAAAGGTCAATTATTTCAATCTTTTAAGTAAAGTAAAATGTGCATAGTGTTTCTGGTTGCTTGCTGCTGGGGGTTGTTGCTCCTATGCTGGTAATTTTCCACATACCTAAATGTATTTGTCTTTAATTTCAAATGAAAGACAAAACCATGCCAAGCTGAATAAATTGTATTCAGTCTGACATGCTTTTATTACTGTGGAACATGTCAAGCAATGCATAATCTCCATGGAGACGAGAAAAGTGCACAACAGCATACCGGCAGGGGGGTTGTTTTTGTAAGAAGACCCCAGTGAAAAGCCATATGGGAATCCTAATAAAACAGTATACAGAATAATTGACATATTTCAACACATTATTCCAGCAATGTTTTATTTCATTGAACAGACTATATTTGCTCTAGCATTCTATATAAATGCCATTATCCATAGCCACGATCGAGTTATCTATTCCCCCTGTTGACCAAACGAATGCTGTAAATATAGACCTCCTCCCTCATTGAACTCTGGGTCAAAGCTTCCGGTCAATACGTCACTATTGAATAAAACTTAGAGCGACTTCCACAGGCATCATCTGCTAATTCTCTCTCCATAATCAGCCTTTGCTCTCCCCGAGGACCTCTCCACTGTCTGATTTAGCTGACCACAGAGAATGCCTGCTTTAGTGACTGCTATGCTAGTTAATCTCTAGTGTGTGGTGGTGCTGTGAACTGCCCCAATAAGCAATAAACACGCTTGATAACACCAGGGGAAGTTATGGTTTACCGATAATGGGACTTGTGTTTGATGGAAATGTGATATCTTGATAACTTTTAACCCATTGCTATGTTTGAATCTATGCAGAATGAGATCAATGTCTGTTGTTGCTTAGGATATTTTAATAATTATCAAAGGTGAAACTTTTCTGGTGAGGGTGTCTGCTACTTGGTTGTCTTCATATGATGTAACTGCATTGCTTGATATGTTCCACAGTATGGCATTAAGCATACTTATCTGGCATTAAGGTGTTTTTAAGGCTGTCAAGGCTGTGTCAGTTCCATACTGTATATATAAATGGACTTTGCTAACCTGCTAGCCGCCTCGTTCCAAATAGGAAGTGATCATGGGGGCTTTTCCTGCTCCATCGACTCCAATTCACTTTACATTCGAAAATTATCGCCTCTCTCTCTGTAATAGCTGCTGTCAAGTGTGTCATTTTGGTTTTAAAATATACATACTGAGCCACTATACATGATCCTGGTATTTTTATTTTGTTATCATGTGTCTAAATCTAGATATGAACATTAATGAGACAAATCAGCTGCCTTCTTTTCCCATGGTCGCTCTCGCTAGCGTTAGCAACAGGTTTGATTGACAGCGTTGCTAAGCACCCGCCCCCTGACAAACCAGCTTTGCTCCAGATTGGTTCTTTGGTTGCTATGCTACGCGCAGTTGGAATTCCAAATATGGATTTCGGCTCCAAATTTGCCCCTGTAACTACCGCACTCCCTCAGTCCACGTCTGTGTACAGTCTATGGTCAGTTCAAGAATTGACCAAAATGGACAAAATAGAGCAACAAATGAACAAACATGGCAGCACCCACAGCAGTTTTTAGATCTTTTGGGACAGAGCCAAGAAAAATGAGTTGAGAGAAGCATTTATTTATTTTGCAGCTTGCTCTAGTCACTTTTAAAAACTTTAGCCTCCACTATGGAGCTGGGTTCACTTCTGCCCCCAGCAATTAGCTCATGTACAGCTACTAAGATTCCACATGTTCTGCAGAGAGGGGCCAGATTATAGAACCCTCCATCCATATGCGTCTAGAACATAGAGCGTAAATGAGCCTTTACTGTGAGCATGGTATCCCTGTCCACAGATCTGACTTGTAATTTGTATGGCGAGGTAGGTACTTTCATCCGTTCATTCTGGCAAAAGCAATATCTCCATGCAGTTACAAAGTCCATCTTTAACATGTAGAATGATCACTTTATAGCCGTATACAAAACAACAAACACAAGATTAAAAGAACTAAAATTTTGTATTTTTCTCTTCCTGGGTGTGAAATCTTGCAGCATTTTGATTTAGCAAGAATACAGATGATTTCAAAGACCTATCGCCCACCTCTTATATCCCTGCTTTAGACTCCAAACCCTCCCTTTCTCTTTTGCAGGCAGCATGTTAAATCATTTATGCATTCACTTGGATAGACTCCAGCTTGATATTTCCAATGGCAACTGTTCATTTTTGCTTGCTCTGTACTTAGTAATTGGAGGCTCTTATAGGAAAACCATTAAAATATTAAGAGGCTTTGCAAAAACAGGTCAACAATCACTCAGCTCTCTCAACACTAGCTTTTTAAATAGCGGTTAGGTCAAGTTATAGGTCTGGGCCTTGGATCTAATGGGATAAAAGTGCACGCATTATATAGCTCTAATAGCATTACAGGCCAAATGTAGAACTCATTTAGACACAGTGGGCACTTCATTAGCAGCAAATACAAAAACATTTCTGTAGCGGCTTTGTAGTGGTTCAGTGTATGAAGCTTTATCAGTTTATCTCATCTATGCGACTTTGGCACCTGCTTATTTATGAGGAGATGTTATTGCTTTGCCAGGAATGTTCTACAGTATGGCATTGAACTGCTATATCTTGCATTTATTCATTTATAGATGTTTTATTTCTCAAAAACACCTAAATGCGCATGTAAGTGCCATATGAACCGTCTCGCGCTCTGAGGACTTCAGTTACCGGCCTCCTGCTGGTGCCCAGAGTCAGGACTAAACAAAATTGTGCTATACTGATAAACCTGCCTCGCCTTGCCTGCGAATGCGCTCGCCACTTCACCGATCCGACGTGTAATCTGGCTCGGCCGCGTCACTCGTTTGTCTAGATAGATAAGTGTAATGCTCTACACACGAACCGTTCCCAGCAAAGCAATAACATCCCCATTCAAACAAAGAAGCGGCACGTCGTATGCACTGATAGCAATGCGTCAGGGAGGGCATCTCGTACCAAAGTGCAAAAGGAGACAAAGGGAGCAGCCAAAAACGCACATTAACAAGGGCGCTTACTGAAATGTTTTTGATTGAGAATAAAAGCTCTGGTTTTTCTTTATTCTTCGAGTTTAAAAAAAATGGCTTTACACACTGCAGTATATGAGAGAACCATGAGGAAACAACTGTCAGGGTCCTGCAGTTTACAATCAGGCGTATTGTTAGATGAAAACCATGTGGAAATGACTAGCCTTGAGTATCGCAGACATTCGTTTCTCTCTCATGGTTCAACATTAGAGTGAAAGTAAGGACTAAGTCATTTTGATTTTTTTTTTTTTTTTTTTATGGTTTGTTATTTGCTCTACACAAAGTAAAATCTTGCATCAGAGAAAGCCTAGATTGCAGTTCGAATGGAGTAGAGGATATTTCTGTAGAGCAACTTACTTTCGATAAGAAGGAATAGACTCAATACTTTGCCGATTCTGATACCGTGATAGCAATAAAAAGCACTATTTATGTAGACAATCGAATGTGATTTTCAACATTAAATCATAGTACTTTCTTTTGCATTACCATATTTGTGTAATCCCAGTGGTCCATTGGCGTATATTAGCCTATGCAGTCTTATACTTGTTCTGATACACCTCAAAATCGTTGTAAAGGTTTATTTCTGTCCTGTGAATGTGCCTTTTTTTAGCGTTGCTACCTGCTCAAATGAATATCTAGCTTCAGTACTTTTGAGAAACAGCAACAGCATCAAATCTAAAATGCTTACATTTCAACACTTCATCTGACTTTTGGAGCTATTTTCAGGGTTGATTCGATGTTCTGTAGCAGCGGGCATCAGCGTGTAGGTGCGGCGACCGAGATCGTGGGAGGTAGAGGAAGCAGGATGAAGGCTGTTACAATCAGAGCAGTATAAAAGGAGCAATAGAGCTTCGGACGCCGGTCACTGCGAGTATGTCCAGCTTCACACTGGGATTCGATAGGCATTGATCTGGTGGCATTAACCCCCCACAAAACCGCCCATTCACATCGATAAGTCTGACCACATCATCTGCAAATGTACACGCTTTACCTAATAGCTCCACTTTCGTCCATTTAGCTTGTAGAGATGAAAGAAAATCTGATGGTATCGATATTTGTACATGTTCTTAACGATTTGTACATTATTTGGGCGAATTACCCAACATGCCCTTTGAAGTAATCCTCTCATGTATTTGGATCGATTAAAGTTTTAGTAATTGCTGTATCCACGATAATTATGATCCATGATAGACCTATCTTTTGTGTGGATTTTTAGGTTTTATCATGCCTTAACAGATATTCTTGTTGTAAGCGAGGTTGCCTCCCACAGATCTGACCTGTAACTTGATAAACAAATTATGTGCCTTACACCAGAAGCCCTTGAAATAAGCATTACCAAAGCTCATTTGTAACTAAATACTGATTAAATCTCCTTGGTTTTATCAGTGCCTAGCAGGGGCTGTACCAGACATTTTTGGTTGGAGGATCTATGGGGGTTCTTCAGTGGAGACGCTCACTTAACATATTAATTTAGAGTCTTATATGGATGAGAGTGCAAGTTTAAATGCAATTAGCCCCTGTACTGATTTACTAAAACCAACATGGCATTCTTGTTTTATTTTAGTCTCATTTTGAACTTTGGTTGCAATTTGAACATTTTAAGTTGAGATTGGATGAGTTATAAAAGTGGGGAAAAAATCTTTGGGGGAGCAAAGGCCATTCTCAGGGAAGCTAGGGCTCCCTCCCCTGGTGCCACCCCTTGCGCCTAGTATTCTTAATCGAGTTCCTGTCAATTATGTATAATGTATGTTTTAATAAATCTTTTTTAACTTAAACTTCCAAAACAACAAACATACCGAAATAAATCGTATATTATGACTATACATTTAAGAAAGAAGTACATTTGCGTCCCCTACCAAACATATACTAGCACATCAAAGTCTTGCCTTGAAATGAAAAACATAGGATATGAATAAAAAGTCCACGTCTGCTGCAGAGAAAGTGTGAAACCACATTTCTCTGGCCCATTCCTCTGTGCTGCATTCTGCCAGGTGCACTCACTTGTCCTTGGATGTATTGGTGTAAGGGGTGAGCCAGCACGCCTCCTGCCTGGACCTGTGCACTGATTCTGGGCCAGGCTTGAACCCGCTGGCCTTCACGGACTTCCGGACTTGCTGGATTGGATTCTGGTTCATAGCCCCGAGCAGCGGAAATATATGGCATGTTAACTCACCTGGCATGCTGTGTAGTGTGGAAATAGTTGGACTTGTGTATGGGCTGTTTAAGTAGTGGTAAGGGGGCGGAATGTTAAAATCGATTTACACATTTTTACTTTTATCTACCTTTTTAGATCGATTTTACTGGACAATAAGCAGGCCTTTTTTTTTTAGCTGCAGTACGTGATTTTTACTCAAGAAAAAAATCCAAATAACTGACGTAGTTCATTTTTAACAGTTCGTCCACATCCTAATCCTAATAATTCACCGCAGTGAGTTCATAATCGCATATCACAACTTTGAGAGCCGTCACACCACTGCTAACAACAACTAGCATGCTAATAGTGCACCATCATTACTTTCTACTTTGCTGATGATTTAAAAGCTTTATAATTAGATGCAGGCAGCACATATTTCTTAAATTTTGACGCAAGATAAGTAGCTAGTGGAATAACTAAATAAAGTTTAGCTCTGCAGTGATCAAAATGAGAGCTTTGTGAGGTTGTTTTTTGGGAGGTGGGGAGAAAGAGAGAGACTGTAGCTGTTACTTAATATGTAACATTTGAGTTATCTTGTATTTTTCTGATGACGTGCCACGGTACCATTAATAACTATAGCATTGGGCCTTTAAATGAACTGAATTAGAGAGATATTGCTATAGGAACAACAAGTACAAGCACGTACACGGCATCATTTACATGCTGTGTACACCTGACCTATGTAATCGTATCCCAACCCAAACCAAACCGTAATACCAAATGTAAACACGTCTTTTGTTTTTCTGCCTGTGCTGTATACATACATGCATGAAGAGTCCCGCCTCCTCCCTCCTCTGGGACCAGACTCGTCCTCTCATTACCACACTGTTGAGACAAGGTCGCGATCTACTTGATAATCATTTGAATTTTTCCACCAACACAACAGCGTTTACCCTTTCTAAGTGTTTTCATTTTGGCTTCTTATCTCTGCGGCATGTGCTGTCACTCACCCGGTGGTCCCAATGAGTTGCCAACACAATGCTGCTGTACAAGTAATTTTCTGAAGTGCTTTGAAGAAATAGTTTGGACAAAGGAGGACCGTGTCAGGAAGAAGATGTCTAAAATGATTATGTTGTATAGGTTCATCCAGCCTTGTCAGCTATAGCTCTAATCACATGCAAATAGCCGGCTTTGATTCACTGCATTGAGGATGAAAGAAAGGTCTGGCAAGTACTCAAGTAGCTTTAATCCACTCTTGCTTTGACATATCATGTTAGCAGAAAAAAAAACGAACTATATGATTTACTACATAATTCAAATTGGATATGTTGGGATAAAATAAAGAATGACATCTCTTTCTTTTCATTTTTTTATGCGCTCTACTTGTGTGGAAGAATTCCTTTGCACAGAATGTTTCATAAAATTATCTATCTCCATGGACACAAATAGATGCCACCAAGCCAAGTTATAAGTCAGGAGCCTCATTTATAAAAGAATTGTACTTGACAGAGTATCTACAGACAAACTCGGATTTCATGTATATTAAAACGTACTGAGATGTATAAAACCCTCCGTGCTCACTCCCTCACGCACTTTCTCCTTCATAGATCACGCCTGCAGCAGAAATCCGCACACATGATCCCGCCTCATGCCACGCCCCCTTTACGCCTCGATTTCACATTAAAAGGACAACGCTAAGTGAGTTCGGAATGAGATTTACCAAAACATGAGCCGATAATGAGCAGGTTTGATTGACACACGAGGGTAAAAAGGGAGGGGCTCAGGGGGAGACGCAGCGGCAGAGGACACGACGTACAACTTTAGTGACAAGGGAATTCTACTACTCTGCCAACAAACTGACTAATCTTCTCCTTTCAGCATTTAAAAAATAAGTGTTTCACAGGAACGACTGATAGTGTGACTGCACATGTCTGCGTGAAGTCAGCGAGTTCATGTGTGGAGGGGGCATGGGGAATACATGGATGTGCTCAGTTTGGCCACGCTTTAGCGACACACACATGGGTTTGAGACAGGAAAGGCAATCACAGAGCTCTGGTGTGTGTGGAAAGGAGGGTGTGAAGTCACATCTTTATTCCAGCACATTGTAAAATTACGATATGCAATGAATAGTGTATGCTTCTAACATGCAGGTGTTGACAAATGCTCACTGTTCAATTAGATTCTGGGTCTTTTTCTGAAAAAAAACCCAAAAAACATCCAAATGAACCGTTTCAAATATCCACTTTTAGAAACTCTCCCATCACGGCTCCTCTCTGAGCTGCGTGAAAAGTGTGCATCGCGTACAGCAGCGATAGAAGAGCACAATGGTTCACTTTCAGGTCGTTTTTTAGCGAGTTGCGTGCACACATTTCAAACATCGATATGTGCGTACACAGGCTTTACAAATGACGCCCCAGATCTGTGCAGAGCAACCCTGCTCACAGAAAGAATGCATGTTTTTTAAGGTTTTTTTTGCGCAGTAAAAACACCTGTAATTGAATCCTGCATCATGTAATGCCATACTGTGGAACAATAACCTTTTTCTTTGAATGTGATTTCAAGTCATTTTTACATTACTTGTGTTTACATTTAAACCAGATGCCTTTCCTCATGCAGCTCTTTACTTTATCAGACATGCGATTGGATCAATTTGCATATGTAAACTCTAACTTTAGTTATACTCAAACAGTAACTTGTAAAAGGTTACATAATTTGGATGATATCAATACAGAGAATACACAAAAAGAAGTACAGCTGTGAAGAATTGGGAACAAAGCAGGTTCTGTGTAAGGGAGACGACGCCTGTTCTCATGAGCTTGTATGTGTTCTTCCATGGACAAGTAGCATTCCTAATCACAGCTTTGTAACTACCTTTAATCACATGCAAATGCTTTGGTACACATCATTGAGAACAAGGCAGAGATGGGACACACATAAAAGTTGTTAGTCGCACTGTCGGCTTGGCTCTCCCGGCGAGTCCTCGGGGGTCTCTTTTAATCTCGCTCCGCCTTGGGTTAACTGCAACCCAGCCCTAAAGCATCGAAATGGGATAAAATGAACACAATCAATGGCTCTTAATTCTCTTTGCGCAAGTTGACAAATTCCCTGGTTTTCTGTGGCGTGAAGTGATGCAGTTGTAATCGCCTTTTGAGAGATGTTAAGTCATTAGCCAGATCAGATACTTTGAGTAATTGTGCTCACTGGCAGCAAGATTCATGTTGTTGGTTCTTCTGAAGACAAGTCTGGTCAAGAGCTGTGGTCTTTTGGTACAATTTGCACAAAAATGAAGGAGCTTAACAGTCCCGCCCACCTCTCGGATTGCATGAGTAATAGTCTGATGCATCTTTCCCATAAACGTTTCAAAGCAGAATGTAATTAGATGTGTCTAATGTGGTTAATAATGACCATAAGCCACACGATATATTATTCTATATGTTTCATGACAAAAATGAGTGGGATTTTACTTTTTTCTTACAGAATCTGAGAGATGGGCAGGACTCGTGATGGGAGTTTCTGTTCTTTTATGAAATCCGAATCTTTCAGAGCCGTTCAAAACACTGGCTCTTTTACAATTTATTTATATCCCAGAAGCCAATGTGAGAACTAATTTAATCTAAAAACTAATCACAGAGAGTGTTTCCCTTTGAAATTATGCATAATCTAAATAAAACGTTGCACTATAATAATAATAATTTAAAGCGTAATTGCTATTATGATTATTGTGCACACAGCTCTTAGTTGTGCTGCCTGCTCTGCTTTTGTACCATAGACTGTAAAAAAAATCTATATACAGTCTATGTTCTGTATTGATGCTTGTGTCGGTTCAGCGTTAATCTGTGTTAAAAATGCATAAAAAAGAAAGAAAAAGATTTGGTTTAGCTTTTAAAAACTGAGGTTGCAGTCGTTTCACGTTAACTCTATAGCGTCGGATGCTATTGCCATATGTAAATTCAAACGGCATCTCAAAGCAGAGGCATGGAGCTCTTTAAATATTTTACTGTCATTACGGTAATGTGCTTACGTTGACCCTCGAAGATGACCAATCAGAGCGCAGGTCTTGCCGGGATTCTCCCAGTCAGTTATTTGATGCACCAAAAAAAAAATAAGGATGGATATGTAAAATAGAGGTAGTTGTGTGGAAAAAGGCTGTACATGCTGATACTTCCTTTAACATTATTTTTATTGTTAAAAAAAAAGAATAAAAGTCTAGGTGAGCTATAATGGTCTATAATGTGCTTAGTCCTTATCATCTAATTAACTATATGTGTGAAGTCTGTGGGGGACAGGAATGTTAGACCTTAGAAGTAGTTAATACAGTAAGAACTGGGAAAGCAATAAATGGGGATGAAGGTGAAAGGTTAAAAGGCTGTAAAACCTGAACAGGAGGTCAGGAAATGTTTGTGCGGGAAAATACTGATTGCTGTTGTTAGAAGGAGGAGCTGAGTTAAACCATGTGTCAATGTTTTGTCATGAGCCTAAATAAAAGAGAGCTCTGAGAAGAGGGAAGCCGAAGAAGGCGTTGGAGACAGAGACACACTGTCTGTGACTTCTTCCCTCTGATCAGAGAAGATCAGAGTAGAAAAAGTCTAACACTTGTCTCGAGTCTTTTTGGTGGTAAACTGCGCGTTGAGAATGGAGTTTTCTTAACATTTATTCATTTATTTGTTTTAATGAGCCTTTTTCATGAGTCTTTTTTGTACAAGATTGTAGATTGTGAAATGTGAGTGCAGTATGGGAGAGAGACATTCAGCAAATTGCCAAAGCCAGGGTTTGATCTCACAACACGGGGGCCGGCACAGATCCTTGTGAGCTGTAATGACACAGTGTGGCTATACCCATTTTACACCCATGCACAATTCCACAGAAATCACGGCATTTTTCTCAGACGGATTAGAAAGTCACTCAGTACACCCCGGGTTGGTTGGTGGTTCAATTCCCTCAACTGACATTACACACTGCCATTGCGCCTTTGGACACTTCCCTCCACCTTGACTACATAAATGTGTTGGCGCCATCGGTGGAGACTGAACTGATGAAAAGTATCACTGTTTTTGTACCATATCACATTTCACGGTGCTTTGAATACTTGTAAATTCTCTCACTATTCTCCAAAGGAATTGGTCAATTTAACTTTAAGTATCTAACTCAATCCTTCAGAAAATCTTTGATATCTCAGAAGTGATGACTAGACTGGGTTTCAGAGCCCATTTCCTTGTCTCCTTTTGAGTTTTCAGCTTTGATCCTCCATTACAGCAGTGCTTGGGGACATCTCCATCTGTCTCAGGGCTACACACCGCCTTCAGCTGTTCTCCACAACTTCACAGACTTATAATGTCTATTGGCAACTCTTAAAAAAGCTTCTATTCTTTTATTTCAACCATGACAGCCTTACATGTGGGTGAGGTGTGGAGAATAGTATTAAACTGAAAGGAACCACCAAATTAAAGGAGCACTATGCGACTGTTTTCTTTAAGGAGATGTTATGACTTTGTTATACATTAGAGTAATAATATGGTCATTTGTTCTCCATGGAGACAAATCTGTGACAGCAAAACACAAAGTTACAGCTCATATCTGTGCAGAGGCAAGCCTACTCATACTAGTAATGCGTGTTTTTCAAGGTACTGCAATTGAATACATGCAATATCGATTCGTTTGATGATATATTGCAGAACATTCCAGGAAAAGCAGTATTATCTCCATGGAGACAAGCAGTTGGTGGACCCCCTCCTAGCAAATTTACACAAATCACCTTTAACAGTAAAAGATAATGTAAACTATGGAGCGTATGGTATGTTTGGAAAAAAAAAAGTCTTTTTCAGACTGGTGACAGAAATAGGAGGAGATGAAGTGGCTTATCTACAGCAGTGGCAAGGATGGGACAGAGGTAGTGACATATTGTAGTTCTTTGAATTTACACCCCAGCTATATAATCAACACTCATTTTTCCAGACTAAAAGCAAGATGGATACCTACCATTAACATTCATGTATTCTATTGTTTCTTGATGATTTGGTTAGATCATTATAAAAAGCAATATTTTTCCAAAAGCGTTTTTTTTTATTGAAGTTGGGCTCATAGCTTGATATTCAGATCAGGCAGAGTACTGGGCTTGTCCTGTCTTTATCTGTTTGACGAGTGTCCGTGAGTTTCTTTTCAATAATTGTGTCATGTGTTATCGGATCCCTTATGACAAAGTGCTAAACATTGATTTATGACCCACAAATAAAACCCATGGAGATGCTTTTAAAATTTGGCACTGGATCATTCTTGTACATCAACATAACACTGGGCTCTCTGCATATTCATCAGAGGATATGCGTGTATTTCTGTGCAATGTTTGTGGCTCATGCATTATGTATGGTGAAGTACGATGGCAGCGCTTCTGAGTAGGATTAGTTCTATGTCATTCAGAGTCACAGCCTTAAAAACTATATTAGAGGAGCAGCTTTGTAACATGCGGGGTTCTGGCATGTTTACGCGGTATAGTCTGGCAGTGTGGTTCGTACAAAACTTAGTGAGTTCAGGGTTTATAAGATAGTCATTTGGTCAGTTCTAAAGTTAGAAAGACTTCTGGATGGTAGTTAAAGATGCATTTTTCTGGCGAGGCATCTGCCACTGCATTGCCTCCATGTAGAACATTCCACTGTATGGCATCAAAGCATAACTGTGAATAAACTTTGTATTATCCCTTATTTCAGGGAGATCGAGATCTCTTTTACAAAAGATGTCTCCATTACAGGTCAGCTCTGTGGAGAGTTATTAATATTGCATTTTGATAATTGAATAATGCCATACTGTGAAATATTGCAGGGAATAGCATCTTGACGGAGAAAGGAAAGTGGCAGACCCTTAACTAGAAATCAAGTGGGCTTATTTGAAGTCAAATTGGTCAAAACTAGGGTCTTAACCATAGACTGTATATATAAATGGACATAGCTAATTCATGAGCCGCAGCTTTCTGAATAGGAAGTGCTCCGGCTCCATCGACTCTGGCCCCAATTCACTTTACATTGAATAATTGTCATCCCTCTCTCTGTAACTGCTGCAGTGAGCCTCATCATTTTGGTCTTAAAATGTCCGTATTATCTCTACATGATTCTGCTGAGTGTTCAATTTTGTCCGTGATTCAAGTTATGAACATTAATAACAGACAAATCAGGTACCTTCTTTCCCCGAGGTCACTTCCTCTAGCATTAGCAACAGGTTTGATTGACACCGACAGGTTTGAGTGCGCGCTCCCTGCTAAACCAGTGGGAAGGGCCTTCAACAGCCTCGCTCCAGATTGGCTCTTTGGTTGCTGTGATACTCGCGGTTGGAATTCCAAATGTGGAACTTGGCGCCAAATTTGCCGCTATAACCGCTAGTCTCCATGAGCTTTATTTGACTGGAGCTGAACACTATGGTGACATCACACTCCCTAAGTCCACTCCTTTATACAGTCTATGGTCTTAAAGAAACTAGGAAAGCAGTTCTAAATTACAACGGGTACCAACAAAAACTAAACAGAACTAAACAATCAGATCTAACAAAGACTAAACCAGGACTAAACCATGTCTAAACCATGTCTAACCAGCACTAAACCAGGACTAAACCAGGATTAAACCAGGTCTAAACCATGTCTAACCTGGACTAAACCAGGGCCAGCAAGTGCATTAATGTATTGTTGGTTGGTCTTGGTTTTGACTGTCTTCAACATAGTGGGTTTGGACATTTAACGCATTTTGGCTCCAGTCCCTCGTAACAGAAAAAGGCTGTGGGGAATATATTAATGGTCTGTTTATTACCACTACCATGTGCTAACATCGTAAAGTGCATTAGCAGCATTTTAGCTTGAAGGATCACTTACTTAATGGCCATAATTTTCTCCCACAGTTTGGCCTAGATGCGCTGGAGAGATGTCTACAAGATGCAAAGTGGGTCATCAACCAATTACACTCACAAGGCCCTTAAATATAGATAAGAAGTATGCAAGTAAATATAAAGTTCTTTCAAGTTTCAAAACAAACATTGTCAAAGGTGACAGGATCTTAGGAAACTATAGCAACCAAAGCATATATGGCAGCTTAAATATTCTGTGAGCTTCTTTGCAAATATCACACATCTGAAAATATCTGCTCCAATAGATTTGAAAATAGAAATAGTATCTTTGTGTTTTCTCAAGAGGAAACACAACTGATTTAAATCAAGAGATATGCTGAGACACATACCACTGCATATGAAAGATACATATTCATCTCCTAGTAATGCAAAAACAGACTTCAGATTTCATGTTTGATTGTTGAAGCGACACAACAACATAACTTTATACTCCAATTAAATGCCTGGGAGTAAAAACTATGTCAGTGTTAAAGGTGAATGATGTAACTTCTTTAGTGCCACCAGGGCAACTTACAGGTCAGATGTGTGCAGAGGTGATTGCATTCTCTGTAAGAATGCCTTTTTTCAAGGAAAATTTGAACAATCATCCATTTTTTTCCGCTTATCCGGGGCCGGGTCGCGGGGGCAGCAGAATAAGCAGGGACTCCCAGACTTCCCTCACCCCAGACATGTCCTCCGGCTCCTCCGGTGGGACCCCAAGGTGTTCCCAGGCCAGCCGAGAGACATAGTCTTTCCAGCATGTCCTGGGTTTTCCCTGGGGCCTCCTCCCAGGGGGACATGCCCAGAACACCTCCCCAGGAAAGCATCCCGGAGGAGCCACCTCACCTGCCTCCTCTCGACGTGTAGGAGCGGCGGCTCTACTCCGAGCTCCTCCCGTGTGACTGAGCTCCTCACCTTATCTTTAAGGGAGCGCCCAACCACCCTGCGGAAGGAAACTAATTTTGGCCGCTTGTATCCGCGACTTTGTCCTTTCGGTCATTACCCAAAGCTCATGACCACAGGTGAGGGCAGGAACATAGATTGACCAGTAAATCGAGGGCCTTTAGACTCAGCTCCTTCTTCACCACAACAGTCCGATACAGCGACTCTGCACTGCACACACTGCATCTCTGCAGACACTGCACCGACGCTGAACAATTATTACACCTTTAATTGAACAAGTGTAAGATAGATATGTTTAATGCCATATTGTGGAACATTCCAAGCAAACCAATATAGAGATAAGCAGGTGACAGACCTTCGGAAAACTTACGTAATGAATAATTTTGAAATACAACAGAAAACATGAATACTGGAATAAACATCTCAAAATTAAATGCAAAAATAATGCAAAGATATGCATTAGTAATATGTCTATTTGTAGTTGGGGAGGTACACGCAATCGCGTACCAACACTTTAAAATGACTTTGTAAAGTTTGGAAAGACTAGCAATATAAACCTTTAAACATCCAATAATAATAAATCACATTCAATAAAGTAGTTTTTGAACACACTGCCAGACTTTGCTAATCAGTGTTTATTAAATCACATCACATGGGTTTTCTCATTAGTGTCTGGTAACCTCAGCGTAACCCTTGATCAATTTTCAACATATTTTTAGGTGCTTGACAAGTGCCTGAAAAGCCACATATTTCCCGCAGATTGGTTTCATGTTTTTATTAGCGATAGGCCTGCACAGTGAATCTTCAGAGGGAGGAGGTGACAGGCCGATCCGCAGAGAGGGGGACATCTCTCCAGTCTGACACTTTGGATATGAGACTTATTTACATCATTAGGCTCGTGTTGCATACTTTCCCACCTGTATACTTCAATACTACAGGTACATTTCTGAAAAAGGTCAGGGTAGCATATAGAAAATATGTAAAGTAAATAAAATGTCAACAATTTTACAATATAATTTAAGTTATATTACAAATTATGAGATGTCATAACAGTTCACTTTAAATTCCAGGGTGGAAAATCTGCAACTGTGACTATATTTAACCTGAATCACATTCACATTTGTCCTGGTTAGGTCGAGTTTTGAGCCCAGTTTAGTCCTGATGTATTATTGGTTTGTTCTTGTTCTAGTTCTGATTTAGTCCTGGCCCAGTCCAGGCTTAATTCCAAGTTTAGGCCAAGCTTATTCCCAAATTGTCTTAAAAAAAAAAAAAAAAAAGTTATTTATTATTTATTTATTTATATATATATATATATATATATATATATATATATATATATATATATATATATATATATATATATATATATATATATATATATATATATATATATATATATATATGTGTGTATATATATATGTGTGTATATATATATATATATATATATATATATATATATATGTGTGTGTGTGTATATATATATATATATATATATATATATATATATATATATATATATATATATATATATATATATATATATATATATATATAATGGAAATGTAGTGTAACAGCATATACAGCATAATTAACAGTGCACTAAGTAACTTTCTGGTTGAAGGGCTCCTCTACCTGGAAATGCTGTTGCTTTGCCTGGACATTTCCATAATATTGCATTACAAATATCTATCTTGTAAGTGTTTTTAGACATTAAAAAAACCTTGAAACACATAATTCTTATTGTGAGGCATGGGGGGTGGTGAGAGGTGTTTACATCTTCACAGATCTGCCCTACAACTTGTTACCTGTCTCCATGGAGATTGCACTTATTCCCACTCTCTTCTGCAGAATTATTCTCACCAATGTTTTTCTTACCAATGCAGATATTGTGTTCAAAATATCCAGGGCCAACGTCGCCTGCGCAACAAGCTTTGAGTAATTTGTTTTAATTAATCTGCCTATCCATCAAAGGTACTTATTTTTACACGAGTTTTCAGCAATCAGATTACTTCATTCTTTTTGTGATAATAAAACGTGCATAAGAGGCTGTCCCTTAGAGAAATACGGCCACTCGTGATTACAAAAACGAGATGTGAGCAAAACAAATAGTGAATAATGCCCGCAGATGGAGCAGAGCGCCCTGGCTGTGTTCTGGGAGCCTGACAATCCTCACTAATACTCTTTCATATTTGTTTATTCTGTGCCGCTCCGCCTCAGGAAATGGTAATTGTTGTTTGTATATGCATGTTTGGGAATTTTGATCCACAATGATATTTTCTCTCCTCTATCCAAGGACAATTACAGCACGGTAGAAGAGATAACAGTATTGGCTGGCAGCAAAGGCATAGTTTTGATTAAAAAGAAATAATGGAGAGATATATTGGAGACAGACACAGCTTAGCCGGCGCTGTTGTGGCTGATCCCTACCTAGAGCTCAGGATTCCCGCTGCATGACTAATATTACCAACTCAAAACCAAGGTCAGATTTAACTTTATGCTACAATACACTGGACTGGAAATAAAAAAAGTGCAGTTTAGTAATTCTCGTTTTATGATTTAAAGCTGCACTGTGTAACTTTTTGGTGGAGGGTCTGCCACATGCCTTTCTCCATGAAGATGTTTGGTTCGACTGTTTGACCTTAAACTAATCTATATCTCTGTGGAGACAAGCAAGTGGGGGAAGCAATATATGTTTTTCAAGGTATTAATTTAGCAATATAACACTTAATGCAAGAAAGATAGCTTTAATGCCATACTGTGGAACATTTCGGGCAAGGCAATAACGTCCCCATGGGAACAAGGTGGTGGAACCCCCTCTGGAAAAGTTCTACAGTGGAGCTGTTAACATTATTTGGACCACATTTCATGCTTATATGATTAACTGAACACGTTTTGCACTTAACTCTTCGGATTAGCAGTTGTGCAAGTTAAATTATTTATGTGCAAATATGACATTTTTAGGCAAAACAATAGCCTCATTTACACATGCAATCTGACCCGGGAATTTACCTGCATTTTGCCAGAGCCATGTGTGAACAAAGCTTTAACTGATTTTTGATCTGATAATTTCCTGGGTAAATTACTGGGAATATGCAGGCAATGATTATGTGTGAATAAAGCCAGAAAGTTACCATTACCATTTCCATTGGTTTCCTTGGTTACAAACTTGGTTTCCTGGTTATGTGAGAGAGAGCCAAATGCCAGGTTTTGTGTTAACTATAGACTGTATATAGAAGTGGACTAAGTGAGTGTGACGTTACCCATAGCATTTGGCTCCAGTCAAATGAAGTTCATCAAAACTAACAGTATTGGGAGTAAAACTGGAGCCGAGTTCCATATTTGGAATTTCGACCATGAGTATCATAGCAACCAAAGAGCCAATCTGGAGCAAAGCTGTTGAAGGCAACGACCCTTCCCACCTGCACCGCTGGTTTAGCAGAAAGCAGGCGCTTACCAATCAAATGCTGTCAACCTGTTGCTAACGCTAGGTACTTAGGGGACGTAAAGCGCCTGATTTGTTTGTTATTAATGTTCATATCTTGATTTACAGACACAATAGCTTATTACAAATACAATACAGACATTTTAACACCAAAATGATGAGGCAAAATGCAGCAGTTACAGAGAGAGGGGCGACAATTTTTTTATGTAAACTGAATTGGAGCCAGCGTCGATGGAGCCGGAAGCACGGCCATGATCACTTCCTATTTGGAAAGTGGCGACTAGCACATTAGCTATGTCCATTTATATATACAGTCTATGGTGCGAACACAGCAGACCCGGCAATGTTCTGGGACTGGTGCATGTGTGAATTGGGGTCATTACTGAGTGCTCTGGCATTTTGTCCCCAGCAATTTTCTGTGAACTATGCGCTCTCCTCTAATCTACTCCTTTTATTCTAATGCGAAACTTTTTCACAACAGAAAGAACAAACCATAAGTGCATCTGACTGTAATATGTGCTGTGTAGTTCTCCAACATCAGAGTGGTATGTCATTATTTTGCACATTTATGCTGTTATTTTAAACTACATAAATCGCTGTCTTTTGTTTTGTTTTTTTCTCCCTTTGTTCACCGAATGAGCAGAAAGCAGTCTTTTGTCTTTGAATGTGAACCACCAGATGTGCTCTGACTTGGTGTGGCTTGTTATTCTTGACTTGAGTGGGATGTGTGACTGCTGTAGTTACTGTACCATATCCAGCACAGTGGCAGCTCCTTTTGATCAGTTCTGGCCCAGTCCTTCAGATCTTTTTACACTATATCTTAAGAAACAACTGTCTTCTCATTACACGTAGGGCTAGAGCAGGAGTTAACCACGTTGTTGAATTCCTTGGAAAATCCATCAAGCCGTCTTGATAATAAAGTTTGCAGTTGTCATTTCTGTATTCAGTGGTCATACAAATTACAACAGAAGAGGTGCTCTAAAATGCTCACTTGCACATATGGGGATACCTTCTGTCAATGTAGCATTAATGGCCTATGTTAAATGGTCGTATTTTTATATAGCGCTTTTCCACCTTCAAGGCATTCAAAGTGCTTTGCATCAAGGAACCACTCATCCATTCACTCGCACATTCATACACCAGTGCACACAGACACTGAGGGCGAGGGGGGTTATGTGTGTTGCCCAAGAACACAACGATTGCATTCATCTGTTGGAGCCGGCATCGCGCTGCCAACCTGTGGGCCAGTGCATCGGACCGCTCTACATATAGCTTGATTCAAACGACAAACTTAGTACTGATGCTTTTATTGCCTTGGAAAAATGGCATTCTTACTTTGGGCGGCGTCACCTCTCCACAGATCTGACTCATATCTTGGCCTAGTGGTTCCATCTACTTGGAGAAGGATGATTTTAACAAAACATCTCCCAGGAAACAAGCAGGTTGCAGACTTTTCACCAGAAAAGTTGCACAGTTCACTTAAACACTATAATATTAAATAAATACTTAGATACTAAAGCTGTAGTCTTTTTGTTGTTTAGTCAATTAAGCAGCCGATGGTATCTTGGTTTAAAATTTCTATTAGGCGATTAGTCGAGGTTTATGATTTATTTTAGAAGGTAATTGTTTCCTGGTGCATTTCAGTTTAAATTGTTGATTTTGCATGAACTCCCGTGCAGCTGTAGTCTTCCTAGTCAGATCATAATAGTTCTGATCGTTTTTGCCATACCTACCTTTACTAATCTAATCAACCTTTAGGCTTTAGTCAACCAAGAATTTCTTCACTTGTTCTGTAAATACTGTTGCCCTAAATAGACATTAAACAGTAACTTGTACAATTCTCATTTTCCAAATCATTCCTAGATTGATGTAATGCACAGCTCTATCTTTAATAAATACGACCAACAGCTCATTCACGCATGACAATCTGCACTGGCCCAGCATGTGTCCGGCCCTAGCATCTGTTAAGCCCACACACCAGCAGTCAGATAGAACTCTTTGCAATGCCTTCACGGCCTGTCAGCGCTGTGTGCGGTGGTCCTGGCCCGGTCTAAAGGGGTGGGGCAGTGTCTACAGCAGCACAAGCCCATAGGCGTAATTGGCGCGGTCAGTGATGGAGCATATGGCGATTCCCGGTGGGAGGGCATCTGACAGACGGACGGATTCTGCCCTTCAACTCATCAAGTAGAATGACCAGCAATTACTCCAGTCTTTTCAATGACTTTACACAGCCTTCTGCAGATTAGAGTAATAGAATGGGCACACTATATAGTCATTTGGACCGTAGTCACCTTCACCTGTGAACACCGCTGTAAAAACATAACTGGACCATTACCCCAACCTTCACCCAACTCCTCCTGATAGACTCTGCACAAATTGGACTATTACATGTAATAGTTTTTGGTCAACTGCTTAGACTGCACAAAGGAACCATTTTCAAGGTAATTTCTATTTCAGTGTGTACATTATCCTTGTTAAGGCAATGGTCATTTTACGTTCTAAATGCAATTACCAGTTCTGGCAACAGTATAAGATTTTTATATTTTTTTTCCTCATAGTTTATTTTTTTTTTTCTCCAAGTTTATATACACTATATTAAGAGACACATAGCTTTTTTTTTTTCTCTCACATGAAATCAGACTAAACTCTTCCTGTTTTAGGTCAATTAGGATTACTAAAATTATTCCTATTTGCTAAATACCAGAATAAGAGAGAAGCATTTTTTTTGACAATTTTCCATAACTTATATATATTTCATTAGTACATGGTACCATTGCCTTTAACCTGTATGACTTGGGTCAAATCTTTTGGATATCCTCTGCTGATACATTTTCAATAGGATTGAGATCAGGGCTTTGTGATGCCCACCCCAAAACATTGACTTTGTTATCGTTAAGCCACTTTGTAACCAATTTGGCAGTATGTTTCAGATCACTGTCCATTTGGAAAACCCATTTGCTCCCAAGCTTTAACTTCCTGATTGATGTCTTGAGATGTTGCTTCAGTATTCCCAAATAATGTTCTTTCCTCATGACTTCATCTATTTTGTGACAGGCACCAGTCTCTCCTGCAGCAAAACAACCCCACAACATGATGCTTCTGCCTTTTTCCTCCAAACATAACAATGCTCATTATGACCAAACAGTAAAATTTTAGTTTTGTCAGGCCACAGGACTTGTCTCCAAAAATGAAGGTCTTTGTCCCTGTGTGCATTTACGAACTGTAATCTGACCTTTTGTGTTGGCGTCTTTCTGGCAGAGTGGCCTTTCAGCCCATGTTGGTACAGTACTCGTTTCACTGTGAATAATGACACACTACACACTTACCAGCTCCAGCCAGCATCTTCACAAGGTCTTTTGATTTTGTTCTTGAGTTGATAGTTGCGCTTTTTGCACTAAAGTATGTTCATCTCTGAGACACAGAACCTGTCTCCTTCCTGAGCAGTATGATGGTTGGACATTCCCATGGTGTTTATACTTTATACTTCTTTAAACAGCTGAACATGGCACCTTCAGGCATCTGAAAATTGTGCCCAAGGATGAACCAGTCCTCTCAACAGCCACAATTCTCTTCCTGATACCCTGATACCACTTTCCCATGATTTTACACAAAGAAGCAGTGTCTTTCAGGTGTACTGTGAAATACATCGGCAGGTAACTCAAATGTTGTCAGTAAACCTATCATAAACTTCCAAAGACATGACATCATCTTCTGGGTTTTCCCAAATTGTTTAAATGCATAATAATCTTACTGTATGTAAACTTCTTACTTTTAAGAAAGTAATGAAAAGATCCTTCTAGAAATAATTTTGGTAATCCACATTGACATAAAACAGAAAAAGTTTACTCTGAGAGTTTAGACACTGACAGTCAGACAGTGAGAAAAAGAAGCATATGTGTTATATAGTGTATGTAAACTTGCAAGCAGATGGTGGTGCCCCTACCAGAACATAGTTGTTCTTGTTGAGAGATACTTGTTTAAATTGCATGAGGTGTGCAACCACATTAGCAAACATCAATATACCATTTGGAGCAGTGCAGCTTTAACTTGAGAGCACAGTCTGTCATTAGGATGCTAGGCTCTGGTCTGGACATTTAAGCTCGTCTACTCTCAGAGCAGCTCCCCTGATAACTCCTGGTGTACTGTGTAACTTTTCTGGTGAGGCTTGCCTCCATGAGGATGTTTCTATTTTGTAATGCTCCACTGCATTGCATTAAACATACTATCTTGTTTTTGTTTTTTTCCAATTGCTTTTAGTTAAAAAACACATTAAAAAACTAATTCTTTCTTTGGTTTGCCTCTCCACAGAACTGACCAGTAACTTGCTCTGTCATTTGGACAGAATTACTTTCCTTTCTCCATGGAGATGGGTATGTTTAATGCCATACTGAGGATTATTCTGCGAAAAGCTATTGAATCTGTATAGAAGCAAACAGATGGTGGGCACCCCATCAGAAAAGTTCCACTTTTAAAAGTCCTATATTACGCATAATGTATTATTGTGAGCTTTAAGCCATGTTATAACATTGCTACCTTATCAAAAACATATCTGGAGTTGTGTTTTATTTCATTCACACGTTTGAGTAATCCTGTGTTATTTGTTTATCTCCAAAGCTCAAAATGCTCCGTATCACCTTGTTATGTCATGAAGCCGTAGTTTCAGCTACCTTTTACCTTTCAGTAGTTCAACAGAGACTGGCAATTTCAGTTCTCTTCTAGTGAAGGTGTATGGAATTTAAAAAACACAGGATGTTTTCAGTTTGGGATAATAACTCCTAAATATGCAGGGTTTGTGTGAAAACATTCATTCACACATTAAACATGTGTGAATGAAACAAAACACAACTCCAGGTATATTTTTGATGAGGAAACATTATAGCAGAATAGAAAGTGGCCTAATATGATCCCTTTAAGTTTGTTGACAAAAGGGTACTTGTTGAAACCCAAAACGCTTGTTTAATTTGCATGAGCTGTGCGACAACATTAGTAAACATCAATATGCCTTTGGGGAGAGTGCCGCTTTCACTTGGTCCATGGCCAGTCATTAGCATGCTAGACTAGAGTCTGGAAATTTAAGGTTATACTCTCCCAGGGCCAGCTCTCCTGATCGCTCCTCACTCCTCCGGCTGCACCTCTGAATCTGAGACTAGATTTTGTTGTTACTTGTCCCGACCATCCAGCACTATCGCCATGGGTCATAACTTCTACCCCAGTCTTGAAAGCGTTTCGGGGGTCTACAGATGTTGCTGCATACCCAATAAGGCCGAGGAACACGGCTCCAGCATCGCAATCTAATTCCTCCTACCCAAGATGCATCTGTTTGGCTTGTATTCACCAGAGCCCCATGCTGCTCTATACTTTACAAAGTCACTCCGATCGGGCTGCAGTGGTTGAAGGAGAGTCAGGCCAAGGGGAAGCGGTGGGGTGGTCAGACAGCTCAGTGGGGCGGGCGTCTTACACAAAACAAATAAATGCCGCAGATGGAGCTTGTTTGTTTGAGTCATAGCTCGGCAGGGTTAGCAGGTGTAGCCACAGCAGCGGAGGTGTCAATCATCCAGGATTCTTTTGTGGTTTGAGGTTTGTCCGTGGGTCTGCGGCCAGTAGGGGAGATGGGAGAAAGCAACTTTCAGGGCATCGCTCAAAACATTTCTTAAAGGTGACATACTCTTGGTATTTTCTAGTACTTAATGGGCCCATGCTGCAGTATTTCCTAATCCATGTTATAATGATGTTTCCTCATCAAAACTATACCTGGGGTTTTGTTTTTTGCACATGTTTAACACACAAATCCTGCATATTTAGGTTGAGTTCGTCAAACTTAAAATACTCTGTTCCACCTTGTGATGTCATGTGGTAATACAAGAAGTGCCCCACTGTGTTTTTAAACTCCACACATCTACTGAACTAAAGGTAAAAAGGCAGCTGTGAACTTGAAAACTACCACTTCATGACATCACAAGGTGGACACAGCATTTTGAGCTTTGGAGATGTAGACAGACTAATAAACCAGGATTACTCAAACATGTTTGAATGAAACAAAACACACCTCCAGGGATGTTTTTGAGGAAATAACAACATTATAACATGGCTTAAAGCTCATAAGAGACAATTTTGCATAATATAAGACCTTTAAAAATAAACTATAACATACATAGATCATTATTTTACATTTTGGAAACCCACACAGGGGGAAAACGCCGACTTCTTCATAGCTGTATTTTACACTGGCAACCAGCAATTTTCATTTACATTTTTTTGAGCGAGGGCTACACACTGTTTGAACCCTGAATGTATGATCAGGAGTCACACATGTTGAATAAAAGCAAGTTAGTGTAGAGAAGTGGGCAGGGATAAGAGATAAGTGAAAACAGAATGTCCTTAAACTTTAAATACACAACAAAACATGAATACTCAAATATGCATGAATCAATCGAAATACAGCTTTGGGTAATTTTATGGTTTGATCACGGGTTAGTCCTGATGTAGACTTGGTTTGGTACTTTTCTAGTCCAGATTTAGTACCAGTCCCAAGTTTAGTGCCAATTTACATATTCACATATGTTTGGGTAATGTTTTATTATTAGTCTGTCCACATCTCCAAAGCTCAAAATGCTCTGCTCCACCTTGTGATGACATAAAGTGGTAGTTTTCAAGTTAACGGCTGTCTCTTACCTTTAGTTCACTAGAGACGGGCAATTCCAGGGTTGAACTCATCCAAATGATTCTAGTGAAGACGTATGGAGTTTATAAACACAGTGGAGCACTTCCTGTATTATCACATGACATCACAAACATGCAGGGTTTACGTGTGCATGAAACAAAACCCAGCTCCATGTATGTTTGTGATGAGGAAACAGCATTATAACATAGATCAGAGATGCAGTTAGATACATTCTCAAAATTGTTCAAGCCGACCTATCACTTCTCCAGTCATGTCAATAGTGCAATACACATTTTGCGTGCGTGAAAATATTAAAAGAAAGACACTATAACTTAAACCCTGAAGATTCCTGTATAGTATTGGCACACACATGCCTTGACCGGTCTCCACAGATAATATGAATTGATGTGTCTCATTTTGGCACACGTCCCTATTGTATCACCTGACCACCACAGCACTCCAGGTTACATCGCACTACTCAGATTACTGTCATAACCGAAGCTCCCCAGGGAATTCTACCACTATCAAAATGAAACGCAAGTCAGGAAAGCGAGGCTAAAAAACTCAACTTTATTAAACTCAAAACTGCAGTGCTCCCTGTGTAAATGTTCATCGTATTATCCAATTCAAATACACCTCTAGCCACAAACTAAATAGATTGTGACTTTTTCTCTGCAATGCTTTTTATGCTCATAGCTGTATATAAGGTTTCTGTGCCTGGAGTGGTTGGCTGCCCCACTTTCCCTGATCCATGGCACCTTAAGGCTATGCGCAAAAAAAGTAAGGAATGTTTACAGATGGGAGCTTAAAAATCTGATTTGATTAAGTTTGCACGTTAAAACAATAATCCAAGTGAGATATGTGAGTGAGATGCCGTTGAGAGCTTGGCATGTGGGTGTTGTAAATGTGTTAGTTGTTAAATTACATTGCACAGAGAGACCATATTTCAAAGCATCATTGTCGACAATTTTGATGATATCAAGAAAGACAAAAATAGCTGGCTATAACTTTTTGTCAGTGGTGAAAAAAAGTACTGAAAAGTTGTACATGACTTATAATGTCTAAAATTATACACTGCCAAATATGTACTTAAAGGGCATGTACTTTCCCCCCCCCATGCATTTAAGCAAAATGTGTCTTGCTCCAGGACCGATATATTATTTAAGCAGCTCTTAAGGTCAAAATAAGTTTGCTGTGTAACGTCTGCATCTAATTAAAGTTTTATATTGTCGAAAAATTAGGAAGTGCACAGTTAGCATGCTGGTTGATGGTGTCTTTACAGTGATGGCAAACCGTCGCACTGGCTCTGAAAGTTGTGAAAAGCGCTTATAGACTATATGAATAATTAGGATGCTCGGAATGCGTACTGTAAGTGAGGAATAACTTTGGACCATGTCAAACTCAGGCCCGAGACCATATCAAATATGTATTAGAGTGGGCCCGCCGGCTGCCGCTCCAGTATAGCACCACTAATACTACGAATCCCAAAATGCTTTGCAAATGTGTTGGCGCTGCCCCCCAACACTTCTGTTGACACTTATTAGCATCTGCAACCTGTGGCCTCACTCAAATTTAATCCACCCCTTCTGAAAAACATGCAGATATTCTTGTGAAAAGTTTCATAAATATTTAGTTTGGCCCGTGACTTAGCCCCAGTTTTTAATTTTGGCCCTCTGTGAATTTGAGTTTAACACCCCTGTTTTAAGACGATAAAAATTCAGGCAAAGTAAAAGTTTAAAGTATACATGGAAATACTACTCAGAGTACTAGTTATAGTTCTTTTTTTTGTTGCATTTATGTAAAGTACGGAAAATCTGCATGCCTTTGTAGGTCTAAAAAGACAACCATGGACTGGAATAATCAAAATAGCACTGATTAAACATTAATGTAGGGGACAGTGACTGATTGGTGCATTCAAACAAATATATTGCATTTATTATGGAATAGAATAGACTTCACACAGAATCATGCAGCTTCAATCTACATGTTGCATTTCTTTTGTTGTCTGCAGTCAGTGTTTAGGGACTGATGCTCTTTTTGATTATTCTCTTAGTGGTTTTGATCATATCTAGACAGACCGCAGAGTTTCGTTTCATCTTGATCTAGACATATATATGTGTATATTACATGTTTATTTATTTATAGTATTTTTGTACATAGAAAGAGCAAATGGTGGAGGATAGTGGAGGCTGAAGATGATGCAAACTACATCAGCTCCATGTATTTAACACTGTGCTGGAGGAGGATAGCGCTTTTAACTGTGTATAAAGAAGCTATTGTTTAGAGAGAATCCCATATGGACTAGTCTTATCAGCGTGTGTATAGCAGCTGTCAACAACCAGAGGAGGGTGTGCACGCCATGAATTTGTAAAGGAGTATTATGCAACTCGTTTAGGTGCAGGTTCCGCCAACTTGCTTTGCCTGGAATGTTACACACTATGAAATTAAACGTATTCATCATCAGAAAGGATTTTTTTTTTTTTTCCTTTATGATGAATAAATGCAAGACATGTACATTTCATGCCCATTTGTGGAACATTCCAGACAAGTAATAGCATTTCAATGGAGATGAGCAGATGCCCCACCCTCCACACAAAAGTTATATAGTGCACTTTCAAACTCAAACATAGAAAATGAATCCTGTACCACTGCCAGCACATAGCAGACCAAAGTTGGGAACATCAAGACTAACTGACACAAATTCGCTCATTTAAACCGGGGCTGTGTTGCCTCTCTTTGAATCTTGTCCCTTTTTGCTGCTGCTCATGTCAGCGGTGGGCAGAATCAAAACACTGATCTCTTTTGAGTTGTAATTCAAACGCCGTGTATTAACTGAAATGTTAATCTGGTTTCGCAGGTGATTCTGATGCTCACCAAGTTGTTCGACTTCAACCTCAACAGCGTGACCGAGAGTTCACTGTGGAGGTAAGCTCGTCATGTCACACAAGCTGCATGTTCTACACAATGCATTAACCTAAGGACAGCGTATTCTGTAGTCCTGCCCCAACAGCTCGGAGCCAGAGCTGTGAAGTCCCATTGGAGGTTATAATGGGAATTAATAAAACATACCCAGCTTGAAAAGAAGTGATTTTTCAAACGAGGAGTCTGAATTGGTTGCTCTATACTCAATTGGTTTAAATGTCTGTGGGCAGTGACGATGGTTCACTTTTAAGTCGCTCATCAATGCTTGTGAAGCTATAGAGATATCCAGCAAATTACCTTGACCAGCCATGAATAGTGTCGCCTGCTTTCTGATGTAAGTGTGTCAGATGGCTCTGAGCAGCTTTCAAAAATGTTTTACAGCTAAAGAACATTTGCAAATTGTTATAGAAATAAAAGCTGGGTTGTAAATTGGACCGAAATGAACTCGGTAGCCCAGTCACGCAAACATGTTGGGGACTTACTTTCACTGGAGACTGGTCCTAACCTTAACCATAGTCGTTTTTTGCCTAGGCCTGTCATGATAATTACTTATCGTTCTATAAATCGAGGCTGGAACAGTATTTTTTGGGGTAAATGGCTGCGTAATCCCTCAGTTGTTTATATCATTTCATAGGCTTCTGAAAACTATACCATTTTATTTTTATTATTGGTGATAAACTTGTGAAGGGGGTCGGTTATTCTAATAAGTACAGTCCAAATAGAAGATAAAAGTTTTTACATTGAATACAGTATAGAGGAAATTATGATACTCGTGCCAACACACTTATAAATTGTGCTTTCTCAAATTTCTAGTACAATTATTAAGCTCTCCAGCCTATTTCAGATTGTTTGGAAGCTGATTCCACTCTCTGATGGTTTGAAACGAAAAGGCCGCCCGAGCAAAAGCCAAAGATCTTTTTGGCCAATTTGTCAAAAGTCCAAGATTGGGACAAGGCTTGACAAAACTGTGAGCTATTACATACTGAAGACTATTCTGAAATGCTTTCCCACTTAGGTCCATTTATTCAATATCCCCCTAAAATTGTAATTGCACATAAGAGCTTGAAATGTGAAACTTGAAACTTGGTCAAATATAGCAGGATTAGGGCGGCGAATGGGTAATAAAATAGCCTGGGATGATTCGTGCTGATGTAACGCAGTGACTTTGCCCCGTCATTTTGGTTTGGATGTTTCAGTCGATATTAGGCTTCCTCTTGGCTCATAGGGCTCGTGTAATGCGGTCAGTGTTGAAACTCGTATCAATATTTCAGGTCGGTTTATAATGAATCTCTTCCTTGCTTTTTGCCCAGGTCTGGCCCTCACTCCAGACAGCTGATAGATATGTGGAGAGGCGGGTTGCAGCTGGATGCATTTGTCAAATACGAAGGACACAAAGGGCATAGGCAGTGAAGAGACTAAGACTATGAACAATACAAACAGTGGCTATGTTTCCATGAGAGACTGTATATATAAATGGACATAGCTAACCTGCTAGCCAAATAGGAATGTGAGTATGGGCGTGCTTCTGGTTCCAATTCACTTCGTATTGAGAACGTGTCGCCCCCCCTCTCTGGTCCTACAATGTTAGCGTACCCGCTCTACATGATCCTGGTATTTTTAATTCCCTATTGTGGCCTTATCTCAAGATATGAACATTAATAACAGACAAATCAGGCGCCTTCTTTCCCCAAGGTCGCTCCCACTAGCATTAGCAACAGGTTTAATTGACAGCGCTGTTAAGCCTCTCTCCTAAACCAGTGGTGCAGGAAGAAAGGGGTATTACCTTCAACAGTCTTGCTCTGGATTGGTTCTTTGGTTGCTATGATACTTGCGGACGGAATTCCAAATATCATCTATAACTGCTAGACTCGATGAGCTTTATTTAAGTGCAAACGCTATGAGGGACAGGTATGGTTTCCTCACACACCAAAAATCTGATTATCTGATTTTGGGAGTTATCAGATTATTGAAACATACTACTGTGGCAAAGACAAAAATGAAATCCTTAATTTTCTCGTATTTATATTGTCTATTTAGATCAACATTCTTCTAGTTTGTGAAACTGCATGGGAATCAAACTTTCTTTAAAGTGAATGTGACAATGCCAGACAAAAAGTGCTGTGACTTTTGTGAGGTTAATTGTAAAATTGTAGTCCTTGCGGATGTTTAGACCTAGTTTAGACCTGGCTTAGACCTGGTTTAGACCTAGTTTAGACCTGGATTAGACAGTTTAGACCTGGTTTAGACCTGGTTTAGACCTGGTTTTGACTTGGTTTAGACCTGGTTTAGACCTGGTTTTGACTTAGTTTAGACCTGGTTTAGACCTGGATTAGACAGTTTAGACCTGGTTTAGACTTAGTTTAGACCTGGTCTAGACCTGGTTTAGATGTGATTTAGACCTGGATTAGACAGTTTAGACCTGGTTTAGACCTGGTTTAAACTTAGTTTAGACCTGGTTTAGACCTAGTTTAGACTTAGTTTAGAACTGGTTTAGATCTAGTTTAGACTTGGTTTAAAACTGGTTTAGACCTAGTTTAGACCTGGTTTAGACCTAGTTTAGACTTAGTTTAGACCTAGTTTAGACTTAGTTTAGACGAGTTTAGACGAGTTTAGACATAGTTTAGACCTGGTTTACACCTAGTTTAGACTTAGTTTAGACCTGGTTTAGACCTAGTTTAGACTTAGTTTAGACGAGTTTAGACATAGTTTAGACCTGGTTTAGACCTAGTTTAGACTTAGTTTGGACCTGGTTTAGACTTAGTTTAGACGAGTTTAGACATAGTTTAGACCTGGTTTACACCTAGTTTAGACTTAGTTTAGACCTAGTTTAGACTTAGTTTAGACGAGTTTAGACATAGTTTAGACCTGGTTTACACCTAGTTTAGACTTAGTTTAGACCTGGTTTAGACCTAGTTTAGACTTAGTTTGGACCTGGTTTAGACTTAGTCTAGACTTGGTTTAGACCTGGTTTAGACGTAATTTATATGTGATTTAGACCTGGTTTAGATCTACTTTAGACCTGGTTTAGATCTGGTTTAGTCGCAGTTTGGAGCTGGGTTAGTCTCAGTATAGTTCTGTTTTGGCTGTGACTTGACTGAGACTTTGTTAAATCTTGTTTATTTAAGTCAATTTCTGCATATGGCTTTGTTTTTTAATGCCAATACTGATCATGACATGATAAACAGTTCTGGTGACATCTAAAAAGCTCATAAGAAACTGCACTTTCTAAGCACATTTTCAGAAACTAAGACGCAACATAGTCCCCGGTGTACTCCGGCTTCACTCGGTGTGGTGGTGAGAAGAGGCTGTGCTTTGTGACGGCTGATAGCATTTCAGATGAATACATGAACGTGACATTTGCCAACTTCCTTTTAGATTCTCTGACATCTGGCTGTGGCAGATTTCAATTCCATCCCAATGTCACATAGAGACGTAGTGGTGCCAATGAACAAACCTCATGGGAGCAGGAAATTATTTCATTTTCAAATTGATTTATATGCCCCCCCAAAAAAATGTGTTTTCAAATATAACTTTGTAAACAAACCAGACCACCACAGGCCGAGGCTACAGTGAAATCCAAATGTATTCTTGGTGCGTACGACCGATTTGCTTCCTCTATAGACAGACCAGGGCAGTGAGAGCTATATCTTTGTGGGCTAAAAGTCTGCCTCGGGCTACTCCAAGTTTAAGCCGCTATACTGTATCTTCAAAAGGCAGTCCACTCAATTTAACCCCAATGGAAGATGGATCTTCCAACCTAGCATTTAGCATCACATAGCATGACTTTACCATGGCAGTGAATGATCGAAAAGGCCTTTTGGGGCAATGCAGTCTATAAAGTGGATCTTTTAAGGTGTGACTGTGGGGATATATTTATCAAATGGAAGTTTTAGAAAAGTGTATGCCCCCTATATGAAACTGAAAGTGTTTTGTGAAAGAAAGTGGAGTTTCCATAGGGACAGGCCCGAGGCTGTGGCTCTGGCCCCTCTTCAGTAAACGGTGTAGGTTTGACTTATTATGGGCTTATTCTCTGTCTGGTGATAGCATTATCGTGGAATACACATCCATATGTCCAAAATTAAACTGAACTAACAGCTTACATTACATAAGGCTAATAGACTTGCATCATATAAGAACAATAGAGATTCTAATAATGTACAGATCATTAAGTTGAAGTTAAGCTGACAATCTTTTAAAATGATAATACATGGCTTAAAACATACGCAACATAAATCAGACTAACTTGACCAAGCCTAGTTCAAGATCTGGAGATGGGCCCTCTTGCTGCTGGACTTTGGCACTCACTGCTCCTGACAGGTTGCCGCAGTGGCATTGAAGCATGGGCCAAATGCAGAGGACATTTTTCCCCCTAGAGCATGAATAAAACATATTTTTTTACCAAAGGCTTTTAATACAAACAATAGCATGATTTGTCCATGTTAGAAACACATTTTGTTGACTGTTAAACCAAAATGTGTTTGTTTCTAAAGCGTGTTCTCATCAAAAACATCTGTCGTGGAATTGTGTTCTGTCTGTGAGAATGTGTGTTTCCTTATTTTTAAAATTCTCTTCTCTGGCCTGATTCTGATCATCACTTAAATGCTTTTCGGAAATTGCTTTTTAAATTTTTTTCAAACTGCTTCACTCTTCCGCACACCAGAAGATAGTGACCAGAGGTTTTCAAGACAAAATATTTCACTGCTCTGAAACAATTCCTTCCAATGTAATATTGTAGAGATGGACTGATGTGGGTTTTTTCATGGCCGATGCTGATCGTTTAGAATAAAGACCAACCGATAGCTGCTATGCTCTACCGATATTTATGTGTATCGATATGTAGGGCAGATTTTGATTAAAATGGTCCCTCATTTATCATGGGGCTTACATTCTAAAAATAACCCGCAGTAGGCGAAATCTGCATTATTTTTTACAATTATTTTATATGTTTTAAGGCTGTAAAACCCCTCACCACACACTTTATACACTTTTCTCAGACAGGCATTAATATTTTCTCACTCTCTTGTTTAAACACTCTCAAAGTTCAAACCTATTATTAAATTATATCTCGCTTCCTCGGTGATCGCTTTAAATGTGTTCTTCATGTGCCTCTGCTCTAGCGGTATCTGCAGAGGCTCCTCTCCATACACAGAAACACTTTTGAGTCCAAAGCGTGTCTGAAATTTGTCGGTGCAGAACGTTTCATCGATATTGTGGGGTTTGTCGAGGAGAAAACTTGCAAACATACAGCACTTCAGAGTCACATTGCGATCGAACAATTATGTAAATTTGGCTGAACACATTCTGTCCTGTACAGGAGACACGGCACGAAGGAGACTGATGGACAATGGTCTACAGTCCCTCAGCCAATCAGGACGCAGAACACATACCCTGTAAAAAAGCATGCAAAATTGCATTTTAAAAAATCCGCTAAACTGCGAGACCGCGAAAGGTGAACTGCGTTATAGCGAGGGACCACTGTATTATTTTTTTAAGGATGTAATTTAAATTTATTACAAACTCACCCACAGCACACTGCACTAAAGTGTTCAAATAAAGCGTTATGCATATTCTTTATGTAGCTAATTAGCCAAAATGAAATATTAGCTTGTGCTGGAGATTAAAGGCTGACAGTGATTGGGCCATCTCTAAAATATTAATCAGAACTAGACCTAGACTTTTCACTGAATAAGAAAGATGCTATGATGGACAAGACAAAACCAAAAACTATGTCTTGTTCCCCTCCTGATGGTTGTGATATAATATAATGTTATGCCTGTGTGGTTTTTGAGAGAGAAAAAATATGAGTATGCCAGATCTTACCACGCATGTCAGCATTTCCCACTGAAGCTGTAGATAAAGGTGTTTCACGTTGTCTCTTGGCCTAGCCTCGCTCCTCCGGGGACAGTCAGAGACCAGACACATCAGCTCATCCTGTCCCTGAAACGCATCACCATGAGGTAACCGCCTGAAACTTCAAAAATCCATATGCTTTCGAATTATGTCAACAAGCACAACTGTGACGAGTGGATGGCCGCGAGTTTAGCACAAAACAGATGGGAAAATGCTGTTTTAGTCAGGCATAACAAGGCACTTTGTATTCATGGGTTTCAACTTTCTGTTTATTGGTGACATTTGAGGACTTTTGCCCATTGAAAAGATGTAATAGAACACTTTATAACTGCACCTGATTAGACTTAATAAAGCAGGAAGAAAGATTTAATTCATAATGAACATATAGTTAATTGAGAAAGGAACAGGCTTAGTATCTACTAATTAAAATCCTAACCCTTGACATTTAATTAAGCAGTTATAATAAGTCCTTAATCATTCTTATTATGAATTAAGTTTTTCTTCATGTTTAATTAACGCTACAGCATGTAACTATCTAGAATAAATAAATAAATGAGAGGACGGCCTTTTTTTTTTTTTTTTTAATTTGGGATGTTTTTTAAGGGACTGAGGAAAAAAAAAATCCTTTCTGTGAGCTTGCATCTTCATACACAAAATGTGCCTTACTGTACCTGTAAGTGTAATTAAGATAAAGCGTAACTACAATGTTAATTACTATGGCACCGGCGCTAGATCATTCTGAAACCCACTTGTTCACACAGGCGATATATGAATCTGAAATGTAACAAGCTACTACAGACCCAATAATCACTGCTTTGTAACACAGCATCATGTATTTAATCCAGTACATGATGGTAGATTATTACACGGATTGCCATCATTTGAGCAGGTTTTAAAAGCATCATGAATATTACTGTGTGAATACAAGTGTTTGCCTCAATCTGACCTGTGTGTACCAATGGACAAACAGCAAACCCTCTTTCAATGCATTAAGCCATGTGATTATTCAGTACTTTACACTTTAAATGCATTGTAATGTGCTCTGTGGGTTTTGTCATGGCTGTCACTAAGAGTCTGAAGCCAAAGCACATAACCAGAGCTGGAACAGACACAACTGTACTGCCTCGGGCTGTTGGACTCCACGCCTCAGTATGTCTTATTCCTCAATGTATGCTCCGATATTGTTGGCTTATTTGAATGTTTGTGTATAACTGAATGGTAGCTCAGTAAATTTTAAAGACAAAGCCGCCCCAGTTGACTTTCAGAAACAAGGCCGCGCCAATGGCCTCCCTGACCACCGCTAATCACTCACCACATCCACACAGGCAAGGTGGGAGGAACATGTTGCCCAAGGACACAACAAGTCCACTTCAGTTTAAATGATTTGCTCAAGGACACAACAGCAGAATGCATTGTGGAGGTTTCAGGCAATCATTGTTGAACTATAAGATTAACATAAAAAAAAAAGTGTTCATTATAAGCTGCAGTATAGCTCTATTGAATATGAATATTTCAAACTGCGACTAAGTACAGGGATGTGGGTAGAGTTAGGAGGTAGGTGAAAACAGGAATTATTTGAGCACTCAAGCTTTGAATGCAAGACAATACTAGATTATTCAAACATGCATACATGAATTAATCTAAATACAGTGGTGGAAGAAGTACTGCATTACTTAAGTAAAAGTACAGACACTGGAGCAAAAAAAACAACTCAAATAAAAGTATCAAATTAAAAAATCTGCTTAAGTAAAAGTATTAAAGTATTGTAAGATTATACATGTTATCTACCCTCTTACTAGCCAAAGAAGCCAAAGCCAAAGAAGCATCCGATGGGTATAAAAAACAAAATAAACTTTTGTGAGCTTGTCACCTTTTTATAGACCACACCATCGCAGATCTGACAGACAGCACCTCCTCAGGACAGACAACAGGCAACAACCACAGTGCAACAGAAAACATTATATCGGCAAGGCAAGTTTATTTGTATAGCACAATTCGTACACAAAGTAATTCAAAGTGTTTTACAGAATAAGAAAGACATTCAAACCAGGCAAATCAAAACATAATCACAAATAATCATCATAAAATTACAATTAAAAGAGGGCACAATAAAAAACCTTTCAGTCATATGCACAGCTAAACAGAACTTTTTTGAGCCTAGATTTAAACATTGTCAAAGTAGAGGCCTGTCTCACACCTTCATGAAGACTGTTCCAGGTTTTAACTGCATAAAACTGAAATGCTGATTCCCCATGACTCTGGGCACCAGCAGGAGGCCGGTGCTGAAGTCCTCAGAGTGTGAGATAGTTCATATGACACTAACATGTGGGAGATGTACTTTGGTCCTAGCGCAGGGGTGACCAACCTTTTTGAAACCAAGAGCTACTTCATGGGTGCTGAGTCATACGAAGGGCTACCAGTTCAGTTTTCCCTTAGTTATATATTATTAATAATAATTAATGATAATCATCTCTGAAGACACTGATCAAGTTCATGATTTCTCACAATCAACAATGACAGCAAGGTGGGAAACAGATATCTGTATTCAGCACTTTAACTTTATAAATCTCAGTACTTGTTAAATTTTCAGATGATCACTCACTTCTCAGTCCCATTTTCACAGGCCACAGACAAACCTTTTTAACAAAACAAAGTATTTTGCACCATGTTTCAAAAAGTTATCAATTATGTAATGTTAAAGAAAAATCAACTTGCATATTTTTAAATAAATCTCTGTTGCTTTTTATGATTTTTCTTTTCTCTGGTCTCGTGAAAAAAAACTGTTGTTTACCCAAAGCTGCCTTTAGCACACATGCCTTTCCTGCTGTAGTTTATGTTCTAGTGGTAGTTTACGTCCTGGTGGTAGTTTACGTCCTGGTGGTAGTTAGCGCAGTAACTTTTGTGACACGTAGTGAAATGTCCCTCCACATTGTGCCGCTTTGCCATCGCCACAGTCGCGCCGCAGATGAGACACACGCAGGTTTATTTTACAGTTGTGAAGCTGCATTCAGCGCTAATCTTCACAGCGGAGCACTGCTTTTGTCACGCGCACAATACTGACCGTTGACCTGAGGAGGTCAGAGTTCACCTTAACTTTTCTAAACTTGATGTATAATGAATATATTTTTAAGATGTTGTCATTTTTAAATCTATATAAATGTAAGGGTAATTTAAAAAAAAAAGCGACAGAATAAAGTTAAATTTTAGATGCAGCTCATTAGTGAGTTGTTATATTTTTAGAAGCGGCCTGTGGCCGCCTCATGTGGGCCTTGGGGGCGACCTGGTGCCCGCGGGCATAGGGTTGGTGACCCCTGTCCTAGGCCATGGAGAGACTTGTTCACAAGCAGAGCTGCTTTGAAGTCTGTTCTCTGAGCCACAGGACAGTGCAGTGACCTGAGCACAGGACTTATGTGCTCGTACTTCCTGGTTCTAGTCATGACTTCTCCGACGTAACTTTCGCCCGTCCCTCTGACACATAATAAGATGGTCTGTAGATATATAATGAAAATCCTGATAGGAAATCACCACAGAAATCCATTTGATATAACAGCGGGTTTATTATATCTGTGCTAGGTCTGCTCTTGTCTCCGCGATGACGTATCACGTATAACGCGTCAGACATGTCACCCAAACATAGACCCACAAGCTCGTGAAAATGAGCCAAAAACAAAAGTCTTTGGAGACCTTGTTTACAAAGCGTAAAAGGCCAAACTGAGGAGCCAGAAGAGGAACCTACAACCTCCAAGAAAAAGAAAGTACCAGGAGTCCTACTTAAAACATGAGTTTGTTTCTACAGGTGAGTCTCACGCGGCGAGTCCGCTCTGCGTAATGTGCGGGGGAAATGCGAACGAGGCAATGAAACCTTCAAAACTGCACTGGCACATTAAGAATAAGCATCTGGATTAAAAGTTTAAAGTTAAGTTTTTTAAAAGAAACAAAAGTGAACAAGAAGGAAAGAAGAAACAAGAGCAGGTCTCCCACTGATTCAGTGATTTGTATTTTTATACGTTCACCCCCTGGCCGCAGTAAAATGGTCAAACATTGACCAGTCCGCAGTGATAAAAAGGTTAGGGACCACTGGTCTAAACCATTAAACCCCAGACACAGGTAAATTTAGCTGTAGGAAAATGACTACAGAATTTACTATTACACTATTTACAATGATGTACATGCAATTAATATTGCAGTGTTATTTTAGCATTAACAGTTCTTTTTAATATAATTTAATGTATTTAAGAGAATTTTATTTAAGTAAAAAAAAAAAAAAAATCACACCAAATGCTGTGTTCACACCGCGGCGTCAAAAACGCGCTGGCCGCCTCTATTTTGACGTGTGTGCATCTGAGGGCAGACGCTTTGGAAGCGCATCCAAGATGCGCGTCCAGAGAGCGCGTCTCGAGCGTTGAGTGGTTTCCTGCTCCTTTTGTGCACAATGACAGACCATGTTGAGAGAACAGCTTTGGTGTATTTACTGCACAAAAGTCATCAACGGAGGCGATCGGCTCGGCAGCGGCGTGTCTGGGTTCACGACATAATTCAGAGGCGTTCGGAGTTTTGCGAGTTTCATCACTTGTTCCAGGAGCTCCGTCTGGATGATCAGCACTTCCACCGGTATTTCCGTGTGACCCAGGCCCAGTTCGATGACCTGCTGTCCCGCATTGGTGCGGATAACGTCCCTGTCCCCTGTCCCAGTCACTGTTTGTGTTTGTGACTCTAGCGCTTCCGAATGACGTCGCTGTGTCACTGGAGCGTGGTCTCTGATTGGTTGACGCTGCGCGTCGACCGCCTCAAAAGTTCAACTGGGTTGACGTTTGACGCTTGGATGCTCTGAACGCGTCGCCTGTATGCTCAAGACGTGACACGCTGACGCCAGATTCGCGCCGCCTTGACGCTTGAAGACGCGCCACAAAAACGCCGCGTCACCAAGACGTGCGTCCACCATAGACTTTGAATGTGAGCTTGACGCATCTGACACACCGGTGTGAACGCACCATAAACCTCAGGGCGGCAAATTTTTGGGGTTTTCTTATTTATATTCTTGTTCAAACCACAAATGTGTTAAAATAAATCTTTTCAGCAGGTCTAGGACAATAATAAAAACATATGTTTATTTTTCAGTCCTGTTCAAAATGTAATGGAGTTGAAAGTACAGATACCTGCTCTCAAATGTGGAGATCTACTTTGAAATGTACTTATGTAAAGCACAGATAGAGTACTTTACTACTTTTAGTTTTATACCATCCTCTACTGTCTAAATACAACTTTAAGTAAGCTAATGATCGGCAAACAAAAGCTCATACAAGACGATTTTGCATAATATGTCCCCTTTAACAGTACACAGTTAAAGCCCAGATTTACCATTGCAAACTCTACAAATAGTCTCCTAGATCACTAATCAAACCCTGAGTCTCTGAGAGTCTAATACATTTGCCTCAATGTGGGACTCTCCCCTGTCACACTCAGCCCTCTACGAACTCACACTGCGCCCATTTAGCTAACAAACATACCAGTGCTAAAGTACAAGAAGAGGGGGTGGGCTATGGAAGTATCCCACTTAACCCAGACCATGCTTTTTTAAGTTCATCAGTTACAGTATATCTCACTAATTCAGGGGTTTCCAACCTTTTTCCTCTGATGAGCTACCTTTGCAAAACGAAAATGCCAGAGAGCTATTCATTTTAGTGGTTGCAAGAAATTGAGTGTATGTAAGAGCTACGGCAAGCCTTTGATGGGTACTGTTGGATGCCTATAAAACATAGACTATTATCCATGATTAGTGCACAACGTTGGGGATCAAAATGATACAAGCTCAATGGTAAGGGGGATTTAATTAATCAAACTTGAGTTATTCAGCACAATATGTATAATTCAGAAATTCTTTGAAGAGCAACTTGGAAAGGGGTGGAGAGCTACTCGTAGCCCCCAAGCTACAGGTTGGTGACCCCTGCACTGATTCCTCTAATTGGCAGACTTCAATATTTCATTTAAGAGCTTGTGTCAGAATCGTAATGATGCAACAGTGGCTCACATTGTAAATCGGTCATTCTTGTAATCAGATGTGTGGTAATAATAAAAAAAAAAAACTAAAAAAAATCGTAGATTGTAGACATCTTTTGAAACAGTGGGTCTGATTTAAGTTACAGCTGACAACAGACTTCTTCAAAGACTCCAGACTGCATTAGTCAAATAGTAGTTTCTGAACATGTGTTTTCTCAGATCTAAACCCAAAACAAAGCATTACCTCAAAACTGCTTCTTCTTTGCTTGAAACTGAAATTGCACAATTTGACGGCCGAGATGATCCAGTGATAAGAACACAATGTTTACTCAGAATTCTTTTAAAACTTGAAGAAGACTGCACCAGAAGATTACCCGATGACCCAATGAACTCCATGACCCTGTGTCTCCTCTGTTCTTTCACTGGTCAGTAATTATTTTAAAATGATAATAATAGATTTTTTTCAAAAACTTTCTTCTGGCTCTGGCCATGTTACTCTTAAGTAGCATCTCAGTTTTTTTTTGTTCACATAATTGGCTTAAGGGTTTGGTATGTGCAGTAAGGTCAAAATGAACCCAAGGCAGGTATGGAGCTGTTTTGCTTTCCAGTCTCTCTCAAAATACAATCTCTGTTTTTTTATTACACAGTTAGAAATAAGGCAAAACAAGAAAAAATACAGAGAATATCCCACATGCATCAATAAGATACATTCTGATCAAAATTAGCTTAGAGGTCCAACACGGGAAAGACACCAACATCCTAAACTGAGAGACCAAATAGCTACCACTGAAACCTCTTTACTTTACTTTCCTGGATGCATTCTCTTTTTCTTCTCCGACCTATCTTTCACTCGTCCCTCATGACACGCTAATAAGCTCGTCCGTAGATATATAATGAAAATCCTGATAGGAAATCGCCACAGAAATCCATTTGATATAACGCCGAGTTTATTATATCTGTGCTAGATCTGCTCTTGTCCTCCATGATGACGTATCACGTATAACGCTTTTTGCAAAGGGGAAAAGGCCAAACTGAGGAGCCAGAAGAGGAGCCTCCAAGAAAAAGAAAGATCAATTTAACAGACAACACCAGGAGTCCTACTTGAAATATGGGTTTGTCTCTACAGGTGACTCACACACGCCGAGTCCGCTCTGCTTAATATAAAAGCGAACGAGGCAATGAAACCTTCAAAACAGCTTCGGCACATGGAGGCTAAGCACCCTGGATTAAAAGATAAGCCTTTAGAGTTTTGTGAAAGAAACAAACATGAACAAGAAGGAAAGATTCAGTGGTATAGTGAGTTGTATTTTTTATGCACTTTACTTATTTTTGCCATATTTATCTGCCACACATAGAGGGCCGATCTGTGAAAATAAAACCTACATTATTGCGGTCAAAAAGGTTGGGGATCCCTGAGGTAGATGGTTACACCACGAGGGGCGGAGATGGATTTATAAAAAAAAAAAAATAAATTCTACATGAATAAATAATTATAGATGTAAATTTTTGGAGGTGGCATGCCGCCTGCTTAATGCTATGGACAGAAAAATTTTAAACCATACTTCGGAAGATTCTCTGTTTTTATGACATACTGTGGAATATTATAGCCACAGGAAGATTTCTATTGAAACAAACTGGAGGAGGCCCCAAGTAAGAATCAGGTCTGTGCAGATGCAAGCCCACAAAGTTGTTTTTTTTTTTCTTCTTTTTTTCCCACTACAATAAACCAAAATGAGTCTTCGTCTTATGTTTAGTCTAAATGACATAGTTTTAATACTGCTTTAAATACAATTATAATAGATTAACACAGTGCCTTCCATGTAGTAAATGTTAAACTTCTCTTTGAGACTTTGTGACTCCACCATTGACCTCATGTTAACTCTACTCAAACACAGCCCCCAGCCTCTGTATCATTACTCCCTGCCCCGGAGTGAATATAAAACCAGCTTATATACAGTCTACTCCCTATCGCTGCTCAGTCCTCTCCAGAAATTATAATTGAAACACTATCTAATAATGCCTTTAATAACTCACTCAAGACATCAGTGCAAACTGGTTCAGAGAATATAGAGTTCAACTAAATGAGCTTTTAGGCATTTTGTGTGGAAATAAGAGATTGGTAGACAGAATTTCAAGACCAAAGAACAGCTAAATTATGTGACTCTTTTACTCTAAGGCGTTGTCATTTAATAGACATTATTCACACTAGAGCGCATTAGAATACTTGTCTCATTACCAGCACCATCCCTGAGTTAACATTCTCTGCACCAGAAAAGCTTCCTCTTCTCCCGTGCATGAGTAAAAAGTATAGTTCATCAAAAAAAGACACTTTTTTAATGTATTTTTTTTATTATTTTGAAACTTGATAGAAAGTACAAAAAATAAAAGATTATTTTAATTAGTGGTAATCTGTTTTAACGAGGCCCAAGATACACCTAACCTTGGCAGCTCTTAACTGCGTTTCTTCCTTTATAAAATGTGTATATATCCAAGATTCACATTAGAAAAGCACATAACAAATGTGACTTTATCCCTGTTTCCATCTAAGCGAGCGCATTACGGGGCGTTGGTTACCTGGTTTCTGGAGTCATGCCACCGCTAATCCTACAGAGGGCGCACCATGCACAGTCTGTTTTGTTTGTTTTCGCTAGAGACGCACTTTCTCTGTCATTTAGCCGCATTTTGCTGCATAGATTTGTGCTGTGCCCAAAACTTAGCATATTGTTTAAACTTTAATAATGCTATAGACACGTTTTACTCCAAAGTTAAAGGCTGCTGCCAAACTACTGAACTGAAGGTGAAAAAGAACGACCGCTGAAGTCCCGCTCTTTGTCCACAGTGTTTGACAACGATGAACGTTCCCACAGTTACACACTAATGAAGATTAGACAGTGTGTATATGTCTCTGGGCATGTTATTAATTGGCCATCATCTTTTGTTTTTTAGCCTGAACCTCACAAATTACGCTAGTGCAGCAATGTTTGTTCAGCTGTAATTCTCTGGAGGATTTAGGGCAAACAACCACGAGCATGACAGGACTATTCTGGGTTTGTCCATCACCTGCATCCGCTCTGGTCAGGTATGTCCGATGGTCACGTGGGTTTAGTATTCAGTATTATGACCTTTAATCGAATAAGCGAATAAACTTTTATACTGTATGAATGAAGGATTGTAAATGTGATATTAGTGCATTTCCAAATCCTGTTCCTTAATCTTCTAATTGTGCAAAATGCTAAACAACGAATCGATTAATTAAAAGGATAACTAATAGATTAATTGGTTAGTGAAATAATCGTTAGCTGCAGCTCTACATTGAAATCATTCCGACTGTGTTTGGCAGGGCAGGACTTTACCAATAAAACTCTTCAAATGGAATATTTCATGGTCAAACCGCCTTCACAAAGCTACAAAGTGTTGCTTCAAGTGAGAAAAAAAAAACAACCAAAAAAACAGCAGAACTATCAAAATGTTAAAACAATCCATATTCTTTTTCTTGTGAACTTGGGGTGCCATTAGGTCACTGTATTCGCATGAGGACAGCTCGATAGCCCTTTATATGTTCTCGTTCCTCCCTGTGTGTTTAATCCAACCTAAGCCTGCTCCGCACTTATTCACCTCACATTCCCCTCTCACACATAGGACGCTGTCAATAACCTCCACGGAACACGTCTATGTCCCCATCTGTCCTCGCAAAACTATCATTCTCACTTTAGCGCATCTCTCACACCTCTGGGTTGTGTTTAAATAAATAAATAAATGAAAGATACGCGCACAAAATAATCATATGCTTTAGTTGTTTTTAAAAAGTCTGCTACATGGTGTTTTTTAGGGATATCGATCGATCCATAATTGGCCTGATTTAACTCACGATTAATTGCTTTTAATTTGACTGTGTTTAATGTACATTTGAATAATGCATTTACCTTTTTTGATTTTTTTTTCTCTTTTTCTTATTACTTACTTTTCTAATTTTATTTATGTGTTTCATTTATTTATTTATGAATGAGTCAAATGAAGCTCCTCGAGGCGAGCGGTTACAGGGGAGAAATCGGAAGCCAGTTCCATATTTGGAATTCCAACCACAAGTATCATAGCAACCAAAGAGCCAACCCGGAGTGAGGTTGTTAAAGGTAACGCCCCTTCTCGCCTGCATCGCTTGTTTAGCAGGGTGCGGGTGCTCAACAGTGATGTCAGTCAAACTTGTTGTTAACGCTACGACATCAGGCGAAGAACGCACCTGATTTGTTATTAACGTTCATATCTTGATTTACTGACGCAATAGTGAAATAAAAACACCAAGATCATGTAAAGTGGGTTAATACAAACATTTATTTAGATTTTTTTTTACAACGTACTTTACGTTAACACAATACTAGCGTGGTAAAACTGAGAGCCCTTTTTAGTATGCTTTTTTGTTTTGTTCTGTTAATTTGATAATAATATTTTTTCCATTTTCATTTATTTATTTATTTTGAGCACATGTATCGGGTACACTTAAAGCACATTTCACAAATTAATCCTTATATTAGCTTGAAAAGGAGTGGGAAGAAGAAAATAAATAAATAAAACATATAATAATGATTAAACAAAAAACAACTATATGTTAAAACAATAAATTTAATTTTTTCTTTTTTTCCTGGGAGCCATTAGGTCACTGTATGTGGCCATAGTTAGTAGCCTTTCTCCCTCCATCTCTGTCCTTGGAAAACCATCATTCTCACTTTAGTGCCTCACTCATCTCTCAGGCCTCGGGTGGGCTTTTTATTGGACTGTGTTGAAAGTTGCAGTGACACTAAAAATAAGTCATAGGCCCCTAAATCATGTGTTAGTGCGCCCCCTGTGTGCGGGTCGATGCGGTGATGTCAGCGTCCAGCGATGGGAGGTGGTCAGACGGCAAAGTGGAAGGTCTGATGTTTGATGAAAAGCATAAGAAGTTATAGTCACGATGTATTGATCTCAAAAGGGTAGTAACCGAGGAAGAATTGCTGTGATTATTGTTGTGGAAAAAAGTGCAGTGACAAAAATCACTCCCCTACATGTAGTGTCTGGAAAACTCCCCAACAGTGTTAAAGAGTGTTAATATGACAACGCATATTTGCAATAAATCACTCTACAATGTCATAAATATGTAACTTAGTACAAATGTATTAAAGAAGACCTATTGTGCTTATGTTTGCTATATAGTTTAAATCTATGACATCCGTGGATCATTATCAGTAGGTTAAGTTGCTATATTCATTGAAAACAAACCGCTGACTTCCACTTAAAAAAATTAACGTAATCCTAACCCAATGGGAGCTGACGACGCCATAAACATCATCACAAGATATTCAGTATGTATTTAAGTCCTCCTTATAGTGGGATAGGCTTTTTGGCCCAGAGGAGAACCTATTGTACATGTTTTTAGTGGTCAGGGAGGACATGCAAACACAAAAAACACAAAAAAGGCCCCCTGGAGTTGAACCCAGGATCTTCTTGCTGTGAGGTGCAAGCACTACTCACTGCGCCCCCACACCTCTGAGATGTTATGTCCAACTGAACCAGGTAAAGTACTGCTCAACAGCTCTACACAAATTATAAATTGTAAAAGTTGCTATGAAATTTTGAACCTAAAACCTACAAACTGAAAAAAAAAGAAAAGTGCAGACCACAAACATGGTTGGATGCGGTGCTTGTCTCGTTCGAAGTCATGAGGGGTTTTCTAATGCTGTCTCTCTCAGTTTTTATTTGGCTTTCCAAGAGTTAGCTCTATTTTCCTGTGAAATGAGCCCTTAGTGGAGCCTTTCAAAATAAATCAGACCTGACAACTGAAATAAGTCATTTGAAGTTTTGCAGATGCTTCAGAATTGAACAGATTTGGGATTAGCCCGTGACTAACAGAGCACATTTAACTAAAGATTGCACCGGTATAATAGTTTTTATCTAAGATTTTAATTGTTTGGAGTTCACTGTGATTATTAGGCGCAGTTATATCACAAAACCGTAATATCTGTGCTCCTGGCGAGGGTTGTCCTGATACAATACTGGTATTGCTATTTGCCATTGATCGACGCATCAGATTTAGTGAATAGATCCGGCTGATACAGTGTATAGTGTCACGGAGCCTCACGACGAAGTCCGGCAAAGGAGCACTAACACACCCTAAGTAATAGCTGCCTGAATTATCATTGCCTTACATGATTAGTAAATCATTCTCACATAGCATAATCATTAATAAGTGTTTGAATTGATACTTAAACATGCATTTACAAATACACGCACAAATGGTTAGTTAAGGAGTAACTAAGTAAGTATGAGTAACTATACACAACACAAGCCAATTAATTGCTAATTAAGTGTTTATTAAGGTCATAATTAAGTAGTTATTAAGCCTAAATCACTGTTAATTAAGTGTTTGTTCATTATTAATTAAGTGTTTGTTCATGCTTTATTAAGGCTAAATTGGGTGTAATTATTATCAAGTGTTACTGTAATATGGTGAGAAACAATCCCTTTAGAATGAGAGGCTAAATCATCATGTACTGTGTCTGTTCTGAAGCTGCTGTGGAGGAGATTAAAGTATTATTTTGCAATATTACAAATGCTTAGGCTGTTTTTAAGTAGACCTTTTTATATGTAGTAATAATAATTCAACTAAATGAATAAATTCACCACTTAATTATTTATAAAGACACAGCCTAAATTGTTTAAATCCATACTCCTAGATAAGTATAAAATTCATAGTATTTAAGTTTTATTGTTAAGTTTCACCTAGTTCAATCTTGATTAACTTAATTAAAACAATATAGCAATTTGCCAATATCGACCCCAAATGATTTAGCCAAATTTCAAACTTTAAATATATTTTGGTCTTGGTTTGTTTTACTAAAATCTATTGCACCGTGGACATTATAGCTGAATAGCCTCTGTTGTGTCATTCAACTTTTAAAGCTACCATCCATAAGTTTATTTGGACTTTTTAGCAGTAGACGGCAGACGTGACACCTGCCCTCTCCCCTCCTCTCACCTGGACTTTGTTTCATCTCACCTGTGCTTTCTGGTCTTCATGTCGGGGTAAATAAGTGAAGCAGGACTTCCACAAAACCCGACCGTTGCGTGATGTCTTCCGTCTGCATCTAATAATTAAGTATTTTATCAATCGCAAACCCAAAAGTAAGAGCTGGATGCTTGGAGTGGATTGTCTGAGCTATCGATCCATATTGGGTTATCTGATTATTCAATATATCATTTCAGTTGTCTTAGTGTTCGCTCTGAAGTTGAGCTGTTGTGCCGCTGGGATGTGCAGTTTGGGTTTTGGGAGGAGGATGAGTGTGACTTGGCTGTGGACTTGTCTCTAAAAGGTGCTGTGAGGTGGAGGTCAGGACACATCTGAACGGAGCTCTGTGAGGACACGGTCCGGCCAAAATGTCCGCACCCCTGTGGCAAAGGCAAAACACAAACACGAACTTTACCACTAAGATGTGAAAAGTTTGAAGCAACAGCAACAATAAATCACTTAGGTCCATATATAATGTTGTAATGTTTAATTCAGGCTGCAATATCAAAACATAAAGTTACCATTCTGAAGTCTTTATTCACAAGTTGTTGAAGTTGAGATTCGTCATTTTTAAAGTTTTTATCTATCTCTTTTTAATACAATTTTTTTTTTTTACTTACACTGGAATCATGCACATGCTCATTTTTAACCAGGAACCAGTGTCGGAAGAAGTACTCTTTTTTTTTTTTACTTAATTAAAAGGACAGATACTGAAGCAAAATAAACTCAAGTAAAAGTACACAGATTTCAAGTAAAAGTATCACATGAAAAAGATCTAAGTAGCCCTATAGCGTCGGATACTATCGTCGACTCGCTGTTGCGGACTTTCCATTACCGTAACTCCACAACCAATTGTGCTCTCATGTAAATTTCAAACAGCGTCTCAAAGCAGAGGCATGGCGCTCTTTACATATTTTACCGTCATTACGGTAATCTGCCTCTGTTGTCCCTCGAAGATAAAGAATGAGAGCGCAGGAGCCTCGGGGATTTTCCCAGTCGCTTATTCAATGCGTCAAAGAAAAAAATACGAATGGATATGTAAAATAGAGGTAGTTGTGTGGAAAAATGCAGTATATTCTGATACTTCCTTTAATATGATAAGAATAAAAGTCTAGGTAAGCTATATTGGTCTAAAAGTATTAAAGTACACGTTTCAAAATGACCTTAAAGAGTAAAAAGTATTTCATGCATATTTTGAGGTTATTATGAGGCTTCAAAAGTAAAGATTAAAGATTTGAGCTGAATTTTGGTCGATAGAAACTGAATCGATAGTTTTTCCTCATTTTTATTTGTATATTTTTGTTTGCTCAAATTTTCAGCAGGTCTGATAAAAATACTTTTACGTTTCAGTCCTGTTCAAAAATGTAGTGGAGTAGAAATCACAGATACCTTCTCTTAAATGTGATGAAGTAAAGGTAAAAAATATCCACTTAAGCAAAGTGCATATACATTTTACTTAAGTACTTCACTACTTTTACTTCATTACGTTCCACCACTGCCTGAAACTACATTATTTCTTCCATCCTAGTCTTTCCATTTCAAGTCAATTACTCAGTAATTCAAATCTGTCAAAATGTGAGCAAGTGATGCTAAATAATCATTAAACAGAAGAATCCAATTTCATATTTCACATTCAAGCTATTTCGTTCTGAAAAGTACATCTTATGATCCTTGCCCTGCGGCTTCTGCGCTGAAACGAAAACAACTGCTGTTTACTGATGTTATATTCTAAACATACATGCAATCAAATGTAATGGAACCCTCATTTTCAAAAAACATTTGTGATTTTATCCCTGCAATTTAAACATAAATCTTACATTGTGTCTTCATTAATTCTTTATTGGTCTAATGAAGAAGCTGCATCTTAATGAGCGCAGTTTTAATTAACATTCATTGGAGTTGTTTGTGGCTGATAAACCCGGCAGCTGAAGGCAGTGAACAGTGACCGCAGTGCCATGGCCCAAGAGTCATGCCCAGCCTTCCCCTGTCTCCCTCTCCTCTTTGTCTCCCCTCTTTCTGCCAGCCCTCTCTCTTTGCCCCCCACCCTTTTTCCTCTCTCTCCCCTTCTCTCTCCCTCTCTACTGCCCAACCTTCCCTCAATCTCTCCCATCTCCTCGCTCTGTTGTCTCTCTTTTCCTTTCTCACTCCCCCTCACTCCCTTCTCTCCGCCATCTCCTCTCTCTCTCTCTATCCCCTCATTGCCCTCCAAACTGTTGCGTCATCGGCCTTTACCCCTCTTTGGTCTGTCTCATCGCTGGAAAGTTTTAATTATCAGAGCTAATTCATGGAGCTTGCCTCTCTCTCTGTGGTTGTTTCAGGTCCACGGACTATGGAGCCACATACCAGAAGCTCAATGACAAAGTAGGAGCCAAGACCATCCTCAGCTATCTCTACGTGAGCCCCAACAACAAGAGGAAGGTAAGGCACTGGTTGGCGTAGAGTGAAAATGTAAATTAGTGTTTTATATAGCCTGTTATATAAGCTCCTCCTACTTTCTTTTTGAGAGCTGGAGGCTGTAGTGCCCAAGTTATCTCTCAACTATGCCTCCATTATTAAGAGAAAACCTAACAATTATAACTTCATCAAATGATCCATGTGCGCTTAAAGGGACTGTATTAAATTTTTTTACCACGTATTTAACCAAAATTTGCCTTGCCTCACACCACCAATAATAACATAAATCTCAAACAAAAGTCTAAGTGCAGCTCAACAGGTAACACTAGGGTCATCAGTTCCAATGTCAGGGCAGTTCGAGGGAAGTTTACATCCTCTCTGTCCTGAAGCGCAGGCATCACAGTGGCCTACAGGGGGAGCCAGGTGAACTCTGGAGGCACAACAAAAAAGCCTCTTCTAAGCCTCTAACTCCGATCGGTGATGAGATGGGCCTCCCGTCAAAGTGTTTCCCGTGAACCGTCTTCTGTCATATTTGGTGTAGAAAGTCTGTTGCGTTGTTGTAACTCGTCCATATAGGGTTGCCATAGACACAAGAAAAACGAACTGCTCAAATCACACAGTCCAGGTTAACTCTATAGCGCCGCCGATAGACTCAGGGTTGCCTTTGAATCCTGCTGCACTTCTAATTTGGTCAAAATCCTACAATGTCAAGTTAGAAATAGTTAAGTGTTAAGTAACTATAAGTATGTTAAGTTAAAAGTTTTAAAACGGCTCAGTGTGCAAGTCAGTTAGCCACAAGGGACCATGGCAACGACCATGTCAACCACAAATTACTTTACTGTTCAAAAATCAGGAAGTGCATATTACCCTGTTAGTTGATGTTAGCTTTACTGTCATGACATAACTCTGCTCTGGTCTCTGCTCTGGTTATGAAAAGAATAAGTATAAACTAATTAGGCTGCTCGGTAACAATGAACTAGCTCTGTTTTTCACGTTTTCATAAATAATTAAAGGCTGTGGCTCAGTTGGTAGAGTGTTTGCCCACTACCTGTATACTATAACCTATTACTGCTTGTATGTCTTTGGTGTCTTCTCCTATAGCTTTGGCTCTTATGACCTCGCACAATCTGTCACAATTCACTGAAGATTGCCACCTCTCTCTTTACAAGACCCTAATAAGCCAGGACCAAGTTCTCATGACCAATTACGTTTAAAATAATGAAGATAAAATGTCAGTGGCGTTTAATTAAAGAACTCTGACCGCCACATGATCCAAATGGCCCCCTATGATTGGCTAACCCTGCAGGTTGCTTGGGGTGACGGGCTTCAAATTAAATGTGATGTACAGTTGGGAACAAAGCGTCTGGAGTAGTTATTGAGGGAGGATTGAGGTGAGGAACCCCACAGGTATTCCTTATGAGGACTGCAGATCACTTTGAGAGAAATGACATTGGGCAAAACACTACAAAAAAGACAAGGTTGGAGGGACGTCGCCATGGAGACTGCAGATAAACACTGAGATGTATTTTGTTGCAGTTGTAGCTGGTGGTATTGTTCCTATAACAATGGTGCATATGTCCACAGATTTTACTTTTAACTTGTAACATCAACTTTTTGTCTCAATGGAGATAACTTAAATGCCGTACTTCGTAACACGTGAGGCAAATAAATCATGGCATCGCATCGCAGACAAGAAGGTAGTGGACCCTCCATTTGAAAAGTTATACAGGTACTTCTAATGCAGCTTCTTGAACTCATATTAATAGAAGCACAGAGGGCATAGTGTCTTGCTCAAGGACATAATGGCAGCGTGCAATTCTGGCATCAAAGGTCGATTCTCCAACCTAACTCAAATGGCGCAACTACGGAAAGAGTTCCCACGGATTGAGCTAAATAGTGGTTCGTGATCAGGATTTCAATCAAGGCAGAATTACAACTTAAAATATGACCAAAAACTCTCAACAAAGTAACTTGAAATACGTGATAGCAACTGCCCGTGCTGTCAGTGCTTTGTGAAATTCAGGTTGTGACTAATTGCAATTGATTTTAAGAAAGCGACTCATTAGACCATGGGAGATAGGCCTGTCCTTGCTCTTTTTGCCAAACTTAGACAATCTATCTTCAGCTACTAGATTAGGTTTGGCACCGTGATAAGCTTTTGGGATGAATGTGTTTTGGAGAAGGGTCAACAGGAAATCACAAAAAGCAGTCCAAAAGTCTCTGGCAGCGGAGAGTCAGATGTTTAAGAACAGAAGAGGAGAGCAGATGAGGACCTGTGAGCAACGTAGAGCTTGTTAAAGATGTTTTCTCTCACAAAAACACAAACTAATGAGCGCTTTTCCCCTCTGTGAGTGCAATGTCAGGTCTGGATGCAAGTTTAAGTCGTATATATTTGGCTGATTTAAAATCGTTCTGAACATAACTCCTCAACATGACGTTTTTGCAGTTACACGTTGACTCAGCTCGCAGATTTAAAGGTACAGTATGTAAGTTTTATGGAGGAGGGTCAGCCACCTACTTTGCCTGTCTTGGTGGAGGTGTTATAGCGTTACCTGGAATGTTCCACAGTCACGGTATGGCATTAAACTTGCCTTTATCTGCAGAGACAAGCATGTGACGCAACCAGGCCAAGAAGTTACCGGTCAGATCTGTGGAGAGGCTAGTGACTTGCAATAGGAACGAGGTTTTTAAATGAATGTAAGATAGGTTTAATGCCATACTGTTGAACTGTCCGAGCAAGACAAGTACTAGTAATATTGTCACGATACTGAAATATCAAACTTCATTTCAATACTAAGGAATAGACTCGATACTCAGTTCCAATTTGAATAGCGTGACGATAAAAAAACAAAAACTGTATCTGTAGACAAAACCCACCATCACAGGAAACAACAGAATGTGATTTTCACCATTAAATAATAGCATTTATAATAAGTATGCCAACATTTTGTCATTCACAGACTTTTTCAGGCCCGTCCTGTCATTCTCCACCCCTCACAATTTGAATAATTTACCAGGTTTATTAACTACTCCCCTCATATTTATGCTTGTCTTGAAGCTGTCTGAAAATATTGTTTTCCAAGTAGGGTGATTTTCTGGCCATTGCACACCAAATGACAGTCTCAATTTCACCTTGTCTTTGTGTTTGACAAACTTTCATCACCTGCTGCACCATAACTCAAAACTGAAGCAATAACATCAGCTCCTGTCTGTAATGTGACAATGGAGAGGGATAATGCATTTGAACAGTCTCGAACATTTACTTCCACTGCTGTTCCATGGAGACGTAGACTGCGGCATAGGGGCTCTGTCTGCCTCACCAAAGTGGCTCTGCATTCACAATATCACACTGGGACTAAGCTTATGAACTCTATTGTAAAGTTCTAAGGCACTATGTCACTTTTCTGGTAGAAGGTCAGTCACCTGCTTATCTGCATGGAGATAATATTGCTTTGCCTATGTTCCATTCACATTAAAGTTTTCTATCGCCATGAAGACAAGTCCAAGTTATAGGTCAGATCTATAACCCACACATAGTAAAAGCCAAAGTTAAATCTGTCAACTGCACAAAGTTGCAAGAGTGAAGACGTTTTGCTGCTCACCCAAGCCACTTCTTCAGTTCTGGTCACATTGCTGATGCTGCCTTATATCTGACTACATACAATATAATCCACACAGTAAAAATGTGGGTTATGTGGCTGCCTTGGCCCAGCTTTGGCAAGGCAAGGCAAAGCAAGTTTATTTGTAGAGCACAATTCGTACACAAAGCAATTCAAAGTGCTTTACAGAATAAGACAGACATTAAAGTCACAACACAACAAATCAAAACATACATAATCATAAAAATAACATTAAAAGAGAAGAATGCAGTATAAAAAACTTTCAGTCATATGCACAGCTAAACAGAACCATTATGTTCCTGGATTTAAACACTGTCAAAGTAGAGGCCTGTCTCACATCTTCAGAAAAACTGTTCTAGATTTAGCTGCGTAAAACTGAAATACTGATTCCCCATGTGGGAGATGTACTTTGGAGCTAGGCCATGGTGAGACTTGTTCACAAGCAGAGCTGCTATAAAGTCTATTCTCTGTGCCACAGGAGGCAGTGAAGAGACCTGAGTACAGGACTTATGTGCTCGTACTTCCTGGTTCTGATCAGGACCCGAGCAGCTGTGTTCTGGATGTACTGCAGCTGTCTTAAGGCCCGTTTGGAGAGGCCAGTGAGCAGGACGTTACAGTAGTCTAACCTAGAGAGTGAGACAGAGAGAGACAGAGACTGTTAACTGTTGAGCACAGACTTTAGAAATCCAGTGGGTAACACATCAAGGCAGAATGTAGATTAACTCAGACTGGTGGATCCTTGGACAGTTTTGTCAGTTACAGGTGCAAAGTGAGTAAGCTCTGATGCCCTGAACCTTGGGCAGACAACTTCCAATAATGTCCGAAAAATACCTCTCACTTGTTCTGCCTATGCTGTGGTTGTACATGTGCATGTTTTCTCTGTAAATCTCATAATGAACCTGGAGCTTTAACTTGCACGATTCCTGCTCGGCCCTCCGGCGCTCCCTTTTTTGTGCCCTGACAGAGTCATCATTCTTCCATGGCGCTTTCTGCTTATCTTTAACCATTTTAACCTTCATCGGGGCAATGGGGTCCAGAACATTCAAAACATCCGAAGTCACAGAGTTCAACAAATCATCAACATTAGAACATGAGGCATTTTCAAAGTGAATCATTTCCATGAACAGTGCACCTGTGTTATCATTTATGTGTCTCCTTCGAACAACTGCAGGACCAGCCGCTGGTTTGGGAATAACAGACAGGTTAAAGAAGACACAAAAAAAGATCAGACAGAGCAACATTGACATAAAATAAATATTTATATTTGTGATGAGCAGGTCCAGAGTGTGTGGGTGGGCTCGCTGACATGCTGAGTCAGACCAACGGATTGAAGGACAGCACCGGGTTCTTTGGCATTTTTGTCGTACATATTATCCACATTTACATTAAAATCACCTTTAATGACTAAACCATCAAAGTCTGTGCATACGACTGAAAGCATCTCAGTAAAATCATCAATAAAACTATTACAGTGCTGGGAAGGTTTGTAAATGAGTACGGAGGGGGATTGTTTTTGCTCCATTTTAAAGAAAACATACTAAATTACTTATTAAATCTCTTAAAAATGGCACACACACCTCCACCATTTTTGTTTGCTTGTGTTTCAGATTGAAATTTGAAGTTGGCTACAATCCTGCATATTTATAGGTACATGTTTTTTTTAGTTGCTTTTTTTTTTTTTTTTTTTTTTTTTTTTTTTACATTACCTTGTTTTTAATAGGCATTGTCCCTTTAATAAATAAATGCAAATACAAACGCATGTTATTCAATGGATATATATTAATAACTAACATAATAATATGTTTTGCTATTAAAAAAACTAACAAAAAACTGTAATGTGAGATGGATGTTTAATGACATACAGTGGAACATTCCAGACAAGCCACTGACATCTCCCTGGAGACATGCAGGTGGTGCACTATTTGCCCAAAAAACACAGAGTTCAACATTTATGATGCTAAATTACACGAAGTTCTATCCACATGCCTGGAGTGTTGTTTTGTGAGATATTCTATGTACTGGTTTGTCTGATATTTGGCAGATATGGTTGCCTGCCTTGAAGCTCTGGAACAGAACAGTAATTGTTGGGCACCTGACAGTGTGGGAAAGGCATGAACATTTGTTTGAATAAAAGTCCAGCATTAGCGTCAGGCCGTGAGGGGATCTGCACAAAATGAAAATCATTGCTTATTACAGAATGTTTCTTCATGCAGAACAGAGCAATGTATTTTCATATCATACAAATCTGGGGAAATTGACAAAAATCACTGCCACACGTGTGTATCCAAAAATGCTGGTTGACCTCTAGATTCAATACAACTTTATGAATCTCGCTGGTGAAGTTTATTCAGGGACAGTTTACAACACAGCTCCATATTTCAAATATTTTTACCCACGCACAGCCACGAGTCCCTCCCACTGCGTTAGATCCTCTTGCCCTTTCTCTCTGTATCTCTCTTCTCCCTCGCCTTCCCTCTCTATTTCCTGTATCTCTTTCTCCATCCCTCATTCTCTCCTCTGTCTCTTTCTAACCTCTCCCACCTCTCTCTCTTTCCTTTCTGCTCTTTCTCTCTCCTTTTCCCTCCCTCCCTCTTGTCCCTGTCTCCCTGTCTCCCTTTCCTCCTCTCTCTCTTTCTCTCTCTCACACACACACACACACAGCCAGAAGCAGGTGAAGTTTTTTGTGGAGGTGTATTTTGGAGGAGGAGGAGGAGGCTCGAGGCTCGTCAGTCAGACTGTCACCCACGGCACTGCAGCGTGTGACCTGCTGCTGGGGCACAAAAGGGCCCCTCTCTGCACTCACTGTGGAAGTAAATCAACCAAATGTGGGAGTCTGCAGAGAGAGAGAAAGAGATAGAGAGGAAGGGAGAGAATGAGGGAAGAGAGAGAGAGGATGAAAGAGAAGAAGGTAAATAAATAGAAAGATAAGGTGAGAGAGAGGTCTAGAAAGCTTTCAGGCTAGTGGAAGTAGTAGAAGTCGTAATTGTAATAGTAGTAGTAGTTGTGCTTGTAGCTATAGTAGTAGTAGTTGTTGTAAAACAGCCAAATGTTGGAGTTTGCAGAAAGAAAAGTGAGGGAGGAAGAGAAATGGAGATATGTAGAGTGAGTAGAGGAGAAAGAAGAGAGTGGTATCAGCACAGAGTTAGTTGTAGTTGTAATAGTTGTTGTAGTAGTTGTAGTTCTACATCAAGTGAACATAATAAAGTTTGTAGTTTGTTAGCAGAAATAATCAAATGCGCTAGTCCATGTTGTTATGAATGGAGGTAGTATGCTGTAAAAATTGCAGTTTTACCATAGATAATTGTTTTTGGTGGCGATATTTCTAATCATTATTAGTTAAAGTGGACCAAACAACATTTTGACCTTGACTCTGCATTGTCATGGATGCACTTTAGAAAATACTGTGTCATTTTTGGCCCAAAAAGTATACATTAAATTCGAGAGGTGTGTAGAGGTAGATGGCGTAAAGTGGCAGAGCAAATAAACAGAATTGCGTAACAGTCCAGAGGTCATCCACAAAACCACATCAATGTCTCAATTACCTCCATTTTCATATCACACTGCACAGAGAGGCCCAACGCAGGAGGGGGGCTCTCAAACACATTAGGGGCTGATCCAACCTGCCGCAGGTTTGGGATGAGAGCTCGTCATTACAGAAGATGGACTGAGAGTGCCATTGAAAACACAGCCTGGTACAAATGAGTCCAGACGGTTGGAAACATAGTATTTGGACCAGTGAATGACAGGGAGATTCAGTGGTGCAAACAAGTAAATGCAAGCACAGTGTTTTAATTCATTATATTTATTTTTTTGTTACTTTAACAGGTTTTTATTCTTTCTTACTTTACTATATTTTTATCAAGATGTCTGTATAATCTCTCAGTCGTCCAGGTCTGATCCAAAGCAAAAGATGAAGTTTAAATCTGTCAACTGGACAAATTGTTGTAGGAATGAAGATGTTTCGCTGCTCATCCAAGTCGCTTCACTGAAACTGTAAACAGCTATTGTCTCCAGTTTCAGCCTTTATAGCACTATTCAACCTTTAACGGCCCTCCTATTGTTCTCTTTTGTCAGTAGCTCTTAAATTTCCTCTTTTGCTATATTTTATCACTTAATTTTCCATCAAGTTAAATATCTATTTGTTAATTTACGTGTTTATTTATTCATTCACTGAGTTTAAGCTCTTTAGTATCATAAGCTTACTCTACTTTGATATTAAATCATTAGTTGTTGTTTTTTTTTGATCAAGGTATCTAATAATATACATTAACAAATAGAAGTACCTGCTTATTATTTCTGTTTACAGCATTGCTTCATGATTTAGAGTTCACCAGTGGTGTGCGGTCAGGGCAATCATGAATCTACATTTTGTGTTTTAAGTGCATTACACATTACACATCTGTAGAGCTGTCATATGTCACTCAAATGTTTTCTTGCAAAATGATAATGCAAGAATATAACATAGATAACAATAATACTGACATAGATAACAATAATACTAACATAGATAACAATAATACTGAAGGCCCAGCTGCATAAATGAGGTGTAGGAGTAAGTCTGTGAAGAAACAAATAAACCACAGACGACTGTATTTGACGAGTGTCAAATACAGTCCAAAATATTAATAAACTTTAGGCCTAGACTTCGCTAATTCCAAATGGCTCAGCATATATGTATTTAAAAAATGTTTACTAATTTGCAATATAGTTTGTATAAAAAGTGGCGTTATTACATTTTTATTGACTAAATATTGATGTCCACCTCAGTTCTGCTTGCCTACCCATAAAAGTCAATGCACGTCACTGTTCACCAAACATCAGCCCCCTGAAAGCATGTTTTTATTGGTCTGTCCAACTGCACTTATGGCTCAAGTCCTGAAAACTAAGTTTGACGCAAGTACTTCAGTCATTTTGTGCTAGCATTTCCAAAAAGATCAGGAAAGAAAAGTCAAGTGCCAGTGCTAAATGAAATATCTCAAATATCAGAGAGCGGGCTCACGCTCAGGACTTTAAGCCACAAAACTGGTTGTCTTGTGGCTTAAAGTCCTGACAACTGGCAACAGTTGTACTTGTGTGTGAATAATGCTGCAATCATATAAATAATTACACATATTAAAGGTGCACTATGTAACTTTTCTGGTTGCGGTCCTCCATCTGTTGCCACAGCCTGATGTTTCTGCGGATTGGGTCATTGAGACGCCCTTCTCCAACAACTTCCCAGTTCTCTCCTTAACCTCCATGGTCTATGGTCTATTCCAAGGTACTGTAGAGGAGAATCCGACGTGTAGTCGAACCTCGGATTCACAAGCATCAGCTTTCACACGGCTCACAGAACACTGGACCAGGTCTATACTTTCCAGCGGGTGCGAGGGTTTATGGGAGTTTGCCCAACCAGTCCACATGTGCTTTGTGGGTTTGGAGTCCCTGTACGACCGGAGCAGGAGCTGTGTTCACATTGCCCGCAGTAAGTCAAACCTGTTCCCGGTGCATGTTGGACTCCGCCAGGGCTGCCCTTTGTCACTGGTTCTGTTCATTGTATTTATGGACAGAATTTCTAAGCGCAGCCAGGGACCCGGGGGGGGATCCGGTTTGAGGACCACAGGATTTCATTTCTGCTGTTTGTGGATGATGATGTCCTGACGGCTTCATCGAACCAGGACCTGCAACACGCACTGGGGAGGTTTGCAGCCAAGTGTGAAGTGGATGAGAAGAAAATCAGCTCCACTAAATCTGATTCTTAAACTTTTGTTTATTGCATTTATTCAATTGATGGTGTTTACCACCAGTCTGACCTGTAACTTAGCCTGGGGGTGTCACCTAGAAAGGTTGCATCGTGCATATTTAACCATATTGTCCATAAATTATGATAAATTATATGCATTTTGGCATTTTAACTGCAAATTTTACTGACCTGTCCTAAAGTTTTATTTTTTATGCATGGGCAGTTTCAAAACTACCCATACATGAACCCAACTTGTCACCCTTTTCGTCCTACTGGAGGAGCATATTTGAGGTCTTCAGACACAATGATGTCTCTGTGTACTGTGACTTCAACAACACTTGGTGGGAGGAATATGAATGTGCATAGTTCAAAGACTTGTTGTTCATCGTAATGCCTTTGAAAAACACCAACATAAAAGTGAAGTTTCATATTTAATTCTGTCAACTGTGTCCTCAACCTGCAGATGACAAAAAGAGGGAAAGTTTCACATTTCAAACATAAATATGACAATGAGGTTTTCTTGTGGGTGTGTTGTTGATTGAGTCACCTCTAAAATGTTGTCTATGCAAAGTGAAGTGACCAGACAAATTTATTACCCGTCTTTGTCCTCTGTCCTTGCCACAAAGACCCAATACATTTAAATTTTAATTAGTTATTTTTTGAAAATATAAATTTGCAAACAGTGACTGCGCCAGTGTAAAACATGTTGTGTTGTTGGTGTTATCCAAGGGTTTCAGAATGATAAAAGTTAGGCCATGGATACCTGATTCTGAATGAGCTATATGGTCTTTATATTGTGCACTGTACTATAAATTCAGATAATTGAGAAAAAATAAGACTAAGAAGAAAGAATATCCCTATGGATTTCACAAAGCCTTTTTTTTGGTAATAGTAGAGAAGCTACTAACAGGGTCACTCACTTTCATCCAGTCAGAGGACATTGTTCACTAAGAATCATGGGGAAAAAAACAAAAAAAAAAAAAAAAAAACAACTGCCTAACACTATACCATGCAGGTGATTTTCTAGTATTAACAGGGTAACATTTGATGGAAACCGTGTTGAACCAAGTACAGCAGACAGTTGTTTGCCAGTTGTTTTTAAGTAATGGGGCAATATCAAATCGTTAGAAAGGTACAAGTGGGTGGGGCTACTGTTCACACTCTTTGATGATTTAAAACGAAATATTATATCTTTTGGATTGGAAAAAAAAAGTCCTCAAAATGTTGCTTATAACAGGAAGCTGAAACACATGCATAGCTTAAATGTGGACATTAGCTTGTTCTTCAGTTATTCCGTTACGTAGGATGGTCATAAAACGATAACTGTATGTGCGTTATTTAAAGACACAGGCAGAGGCTTTGTTATATAAACTGACAGCAATGTTAACCATCTCATTATAGCGAAAAACAAAGACATGCATTTACAAACTGACACACAAAGGGGCTAGATATTACATTTTTTACGTTACTCTTATTGGGCAATGGCTTATGCATGCTTTTTTATTCTATCCAAAATCTCAAAGCTGGGGGCTGGACATTGTGGCAGAGTGGTTAGCATGCAAGGGGGTTGTTGTTTCAATCCAGGCCGCCCACATTATTGATTGCAAGACCTCAGCTGTAACACTGAGCAGCTGTACAGTGGTTGGCAATTTAGCACTTCTCTTGGATAGCTGCTCCACGTCGTGCCTGTAGTAACTCTACTTATAGGGGTATGTTATTTAAAGTAATCCTGCAGTGCTTAGAAAATGTCATCCAGAAATTAATAAACAAAATATTCTGCTTACGACTGTGAAATGAACAGGAAGTAAATGGACCTGTGTCTTTTACTAAGCAGTTTTAGATTAATATTGTGGTTTACAATGAACAAAATGTAAAGTAATGATCTATGTGCATCATAGTTTAATACAAAATACCTCCCAAAAAGCATAATATCATCTTCTTTAAAGAGGGGGTATTACACTTAATCCCCCAACCCATTGCTCAGTCACTCTCCCGTCAGAGTCCCAGCACAATCAGCATGAATTTCACTAATGAAACTGCCGCATCAGGTTTGGGAAGTTGTAGTGTACTGTTTGTATCGTGCTTTTTGTTTTTTGAGCGTGGGTGTCTTTGTAAGGCTCATATTGCTAACCCTAAGGAGGGTTTAAATTGTGCCTGGGAGAGATTGCAAAATGAGTCAAACTGCAAAGATGCCATACAGTATAAAACCAGTTCAGGCATGTTATTTGATGAAGGAACACATTGGTCCATAAAGTGAATTTTGTATAAAACCCCATCTTTAAAGGGAGTTGTGTCAGGATCACTCTAGAGCAGCTGAGAAATGCTACTGCACAACCTTATTGCAATGAGTGAAAGATGACTGGATTCCATGTGTTGTCAGATGAAGCTGTCAAAATGCCTTCGAAAAGCATCCAACGTCAAGCCTTCTATGCAATATAAAACTTTCCCCTTTACTGAAGGGGCTGTTGGGTGCAGGATGCAGCAGTGGAGCAGTGATGAACGTCTTTTTAAAAAACTTATAGCATGACAAACGCGTCTTTATCTATTTCCTGGGACCGACCTTGTGCCCAAACGCATCACTCTAAATCAGACATGCTGCTCTGGACACTGGTGCACACAGCAACGCAACCTGACGCAAGCTAACAAATGAGGGCTCAGGCTGGAGAGAAGAGGAGGAGGAGGAGGTAGGGAGAGGTGGTAAAGGTGTGAGGGATGGACAGAGAGAGAGAGAGAACAAGGTAGGTTAGAGAGAAGGAAGAGAGGAAGGAGAGAAGAGAGGCGGGAGATAGCGCAAAGAAAGGGAGACAGGAGAGGATCGGAGAGGAGGATGAGGGCGTGGAGGATGGTGAAAGGGCAAGTGGGAGAAATGGGGGGTGAAAGAGGAAAGAGAGAGGGCAAGAGAGAAGGAGGAGAGGAGAGAGGGTGAGAGAAGAGAGGTGTGAGAGAGAGCAAAGAAAGAGAGACAGAGGAGGTGTAGAGACAGAAGAGAGGATCAAAGAGGAGGATGAGTGAGTGGAGGATGGATGAATGGGCTGGGTGAAAGAGGAAAGAGAGAGGGCAAGAGAGAAGAGGAGAGAGAGAGGTAAGAGAGAGGGAGAGAGAAGAGAGACGGGAGAGAGGGCAAATAAAGAGAGAGGAGAGGAGGAGTAGAGACAGAAGAGATGATCAGAGAGGAGGATGAGGGAGTGGAGGATGGTCGAATGGGCGAGCGGGAGAGATGGGGTGAAAGAGGAAAGAGAGAGGGCAAGAGAGAAGGAGGAGACGGGTGAGAAAGAGAGACGGAGGAGAGAGTCGGTAAGTAGTAGTAGCAGAGTAGGTAAGAGAGAGGACGAGATGGCGGGAGAGAGGGGGAACAAAGGGAATGAGAAGGGGGATAGAAAGGAAAGAGGGTGAGAGAAGATGAGAGAGGGACAAGAGAGAGAAAGCGAGAGAAAGAGAGGGCAGAATGGCCTGGTGGGGTAGTGAGTGGAAGGCGAGAATGCCGCAACATCTGTCTAAGCCTAAGGCACTGTCTCCAAATGGCTGAGCCCGGAGCTAGAGACAGAAAAGCAAGGGAAAGATACGGGCAGAAAGAAGGCAGGAGAGTGACAGTACTGCACGACGTGTGGATGAAATAAAACGGGAGGGCATCCAGTGTTATAAAAGTCCTCTCTGCGATGGGTAAATCTCGGTGAGCTGTGGGAATCCATCAATATTCTTTTCCGCGCCTTTACGCCACATTGGTTTGGCTGGCGGCCTCAGAGCGTGTGAGACGGTACAACTGAGTAACGCTAAAGCTGCCAGGATCCGAGACGTGAAGATACTGGGAAGCACCGCTGACTCCGGCCGTGATCGGAATGAAAGAGTCCACCAGAATGAGGGCTGAGAGATTCAACAGTGACCAGGCACACATCTTCGTAAAGAGTTGGAGAAGTGTATCGTCTGGATCCTAGTCACATGTGTTGCTGTAATGTGGCCAGAATTTCAAAATGGTCCAATCCAATCCACTTTATTTGTATAGCACATTTCATACACAAATTGTTTCCAAAGTGCTGCACAGAGACAAAGTGACAAAAAATAAAAATAAAGAACAACAATCAAAATAGATGCTCATTTAATTTGACTCATTTTACAAAAGTAAAACCAGTAAAATCAAATAAGAGCAACTCTAAAGTGCAATAAATAAATAACTCTACATAAAATCAATAAAACACATAAAAATAAATAAAAAACAGAGAGGACCACACAACTCACGCGGTGTTAAAAGCCAGAGAATAAAAGTGGGTCTTAAGATGAAACTTAAAACACTCTACAGTGGGAGCTGTTTGAACATGGGGGGGGCAGGGCCTTCCACAGTTTAGCTCCAACCACAGAAAAGGCCCTGTCCCCTCTGGTTTTAAGTCTGGTCTTAGGCACCACGAGCTGGAGCTAGCTAATTTGGATGAGGTCCGAGATGTAATCCGGGGCCAGTCCATTCAAAGCTTTAAAAACAAACAATAAAATCTTAAAATTAACTCTAAAATTAACAGGAAGCCAGTGCAAAGATGCAAGAATTGGTGTGATATCATCGTGTTTGTTGGTTCCTGTTAAAAGTCGTGCAGCAGAGTTTTGGACTAACTGCAGTCGGTAAAGAGAGTTTTGCGAAATGCCAGAATAGAGTGCATTGCAGTAGTCCAGGCGAGACAAAATAAAAGCGTGCACGACTTGTTCAAAAAGTTTAAAAGATAAAAACAGTTTGACTTTGGATAAAAGCTGCAGATGATAAAAACTAGATTTTAAAACGCCATTAATCTGATTGTCAAATTTAAAATTGCTGTCTATGATGACGCCAAGGTTGTTGACTGTGGGACGCACATAATTTTGAAGAGGTCCCACATCCGTGAGGATACTGCCAGAGCCAAACAGTATAACCTCGGTCTTTGCTTCATTCATTTTTTTTAAGTTTTGGGCCAACCAGGCCTTGATGTCACATAGACAGTCAAGTAGGGGTGTCAGGGGGCAGTTGTCTTTTTTAGAAATGGGTAAATAAATCTGGCAATCATCTGCCTAAAAATGATATAAAAGGCCATGTCTTTTAAAAATGTCCGCAAGCGGGAGAAGATAAAGTGCAAAAAGAATAGGCCCCAGAATTGACCCTTGGGGGACTCCGCTCACAAGTGGGGCGAAGGATGAGGTAGAGTCCCCCAGCCTGCCTGTGAAGGACCGCCCTGTTAGGTACGACCTAAACCAGTCCAGGGTAGTCCCCCTGACACCCACACAATATTCAAGACGGTTTAAAAGAGTTGAGTGGTCAACTGTGTCAAAAGCTGCAGTCAGATCTAAAAGCACTAAAATGGCAGAACTACCAGAGTCTGTCATTAAAAACAGGTCATTTAAAACCTTTAAAAGTGCAGACTCTGTGCTGTGAAACGCTTTATAGCCTGACTGGAAAGTGTCTAAAGTTCCATTTGCATCTAGGAAAGGCTGCAGCTGTGCAATGACAGTTTTTTCTAAAATTTTCGACACTAAAGGGAGTTTAGAAATTGGTCGATAATTAGATAAAATTGTAGGGTCAAGACCAGGTTTTTTGATCAAAGGCTCAACAACAGCTTTTTTCTTACAAAAAGAAGGAACAACACCAGAAAACAGACTGCTGTTGACAATCTCTTTAACAAAATTTCCAATAGTTCCCCAAACCTCTTTAAAGAACCAAGGTGGGACTGGGTCTGTGGGACAGGAGGATGGTTTAAGTTTATTCACTATCCCTGTAAGCACACGCTGATAGTTTTTCCAGCTGTATTTGAGTATTTGATAATTCACCTCCAATTTATTATCTTTTATCTTGCTCAGCTTTACGGCACTCACGTTGTGCTGCGCGTGTGGTTTCATTTAGCCAGGGCTCTTGTTTTGATTTTGGACGCAAGCTTTTCAAGGGGGCTACATCGTCCAAGACGCAAGTACAAATGGACAGAAATACATTCATTAGTTGCTCCACATCCATGTATGCGGAGGTGGGGCATGTTAACAAATATGCCGTAAAAAGAGGAGAAAAGGCAGCGGCTGTGTCTGACTTGATGACACGGCTTTTACGCACAGAAGAAGGCAGCGGCGTGTCATTACACCAGGTAAAATCAAACATTACTGGCCAATGATCAGAACCGCTGGGGCGGCCCGGCTCAACGACCGGAGATTACCGGGGGTCACACCACCTGAAGCCCGGCGAAAAGAGGAGCCGCTCGGGCACAGCGCGCAGACCTCCTCTAGCTGCCTGACGATGGGAAGCAGCCAAGTGCCAACCGGAGCAGGCGTGCGTCTCGCGAGATATCGGCGAAGACAACTCGTGTATTCCTGTGAAAATGAGGAGGACCACACCCTACCAGGAGAAAGTGCCAGCCATGCTTTCAGCTTCACAAGCCGCCCAGCTCGTATTCCACGGCGTTTACGCTTCCTTGGCGGGAGCGCGTTGACTCGGAGGAGGAGGTAGAAGGACTTATTCGCTTCATAGATTGAACATGCACCAAGGTTTTGCCCAATGTTTAACAACTCTTGAATTGAAATGGTCTATTCTTCAGAGTTTTGTGAATATCCAAACATGTCAGAATGATGAAAACCATTGTCGTTGCGATACACAAATTATCTTAACTAAATTTATCTTTTGAATGGGAAAAAGGTTCTTGAAATGTTGCATAAAACATGAACCTGAAATCCCATAAATAGCAAGAATTATCAATCACTTTTTTGACTGTTCTTGTTATTATTGTAGAAATGTGGAGTGTGATGTCTTTTTAAATGAAAGAATGGGAGAATGCATGGTTTGATTGTAAATGAATGGATACTTAGATGGATTTTAATTGTTTGTAACCTCCCTGGGGACGGCAGATGGAAACTAGCTTTAACAAAATCTGGTGTAAAGCGTCTCTTCTTTTATGAGATTAATGTGTTTGCACATGGTCTCTGTTAAAACAAACCAATAAAATAAACTATTATGTAACAGGTAAGTAACTGTGTTATCCCTCAATTGTCCAGGTAAAGAAAAAAAGATGATTCTGTCACCTGGACCCAGAACTGAAGAAGCAGCTTTGGATGAGCAGCAGAACGTCTTTGCTCACACATGAAAACTTTTTTATCCAGTTCACAGAATTGACTTTTCTTTTACTACTACATAAAGTTTAAATTTAGGACTTAGAGAGGTTCGTTACGTGTCATTACATATTGTTACATTGTGCTTAATAGGGTTGTATATTGAAAAAAAGTGTTAGAGTCTGCGAGAAAATGTATGAACTGATTCCATTGCTAAACACTTGCAACTTTGATTACTCAACCTTATATTTTTAGAGCCTTTTTTTTTTAAACCCTGGCTTCAAATGTACAAGTTTGGGTGTAAGTGATCTATATTTTATTCTGATTTCTAAAAAGTTATGTCTGTCTATTGCTCTATAGGGATTAAATGTGAAGAACTCTTGTTTAATGCTAAGAATGAGGTAGAGGTTGCCTGGGATCCACAATTCACACTTCTCCAATACTTTATGTAAGTCCGGTCATCTGTGAATCTCCCTGTTTTCAAATGGGCGTGATTGACAGGTGGATTAGCCAATCAGGGACACGCACGGTCCATCAGTATCAGAGATAATGAAGTGAAAAAATAGAGTAGTAGAAAAACATTGTGGATTTCTGTGGAATAAATGAGCGAAGCACTAAACTGTAGGTGACCAATGAGCTCCTTCATTTCACATGTGTCACTGAAAAAGAACGATCTGCTCGCACGGTCACGTTTGACTGTGCTTGAGATGCAACAGAGGATGTGGGAACCAGACTGATATGACTCTGTATAAAAAAATACAGAGATATCATTCTGAATTTGCCAGACAAGCCTAGAGGAGGAGCAGAATTATGCTGCAAGTTGATGGTTTTGTGATTTCTTAATATATTTTCTTATTTCTAAATGACTTGCACACATACGTTACTTATTAATGCTCTCATCTTATCATTATTCCGGCGGTGCTCGGAGCCTAATATCTGAACTAGAAAGTTAATTAACCGAACACATCTTGACCTTGTCTGATCAGATGTGATGGATTATGAAGTGCTAAGATTTTTTCAGCTGCCTCTACATAATGCCGTCTATCACTTCAGCTGTGGAAATGTTTCCCAATTACTCAGAAAAGGTGGAAACTCACATGTCAGTCTCTGTCAGATCTTGGCAGAGGTTGAAATTTTGCCCAAATGTCAGGCAATCTTCAATTAACCCCACGTAAATGCCTCAAGTCAATACTCGCAGAAGTTGGATCTAATAAGATGGCTCAAATATATAAAAGCGCGGATGCTGCAGAGCGGACAAGCTTATGGGAGAAGTCATAATTATAAATACGCTCTTGGTCTTTCATGTCCGGCACTTAGCGCACAGGGGCTGATCAGGTTTGATAGCAACAGTGCAGCGTGCATATTCATGAGAGTGATGTGATATGCTACGTGCCACTAATGCAGCCATTTGCAGAGCTTAAGTGAAGACACAAAACTTTGAACCTGGTGCACTTCAACTCAGTTTGCCTCTACAAAATAAGGCATGCGATGTACAATAAATCACAATCTTAATTCAGCTATTATCACTGAGATTCGTTTTAAATGGAGCTGACCAGCAATATTTTAAATTGGCTAAACAATTACTTTTAGCAGTTTTTAATAGTAACTCTCTCAGTTACTGTGGGTCCAGAGTGTACCCCAACATGATTTATTCAAGAGGCAGCAGCACGAAGAATAGTATATACAGTAGGACAATATAGAGCTCAAACTCAAAATCTTTGCATTTGTCAGTACTCGTAAATACATTTGAAATTGGTTTAATGTATGCTAACTTGAAACTGTATAGTAACGGCACAATCACGAGATCTATAGCTACAACCATCTGCCTCATCTGCCAGTTTCAAATGCTATGATTGCATGCATACTGATGTTCAGAGCCTGAAATATTTAAATCTTACCCCAAAAAGTACTCCACAGCGTTTGCTTCGGTTTCTAACTCTTTTCTTGACCTTCTCTTGATATTTACTATGGTCAAATATTTGTGACTTTTCTCTGACTATCAATGAGATTCAAGGTCCTGTCCTCATTTAACTTTGCTCAAGGTTTCTAACAAGGATGTCCAAACTTTTTCCCCACCGAGGGCCAGTGTGAAAATTGTCAAGTGGGCTGAGGGCCAAACATAGTCATGTGCCCCACAATTAAAACTATATAAGACTCAGTGACGTGTACTTGTTTTTAAGTTTGAGAGTCACACTGAAACTCATTCAGCTCCAAGGTTGAGAGAAGAGTTTAATATCAACAGCACTTTTTCCTAAAGTCAACAAAACATACATCCAACTCTCCGTTTAGGTTGCTCACAAGTAATGCATATTCGTTTACTTCTCTCAGGCTGGGGATGTGAGCTACGCTTCCTGGGATGAAAACGTAGCAAACCTAAGTTTTGCCCACAATAACCATTACAACTACAATAAATTAAAATTTATAAAATGAGCAACCGGACAAGTAAGTGCACATAAACACACGATGGCACGCCCCAATGCCAAACACAGACAGTGCAAAGCGGAGACCGCATTCTTAATAAAGACATAAACCTGTGCTGTGTAATGGTGCGTTCACACCGCGGCGTCAAAAACGCGCTGGCCGCCTCTATTTTGACGTGTGTGCACCTGAGGGCAGACGCTTTGGAAGCGCGTCCAGAGAGCGCGTCTAGAGCGTTGAGTGTTTTCCTGCTCCTTTTGTGCACAATGACAGACCATGTTGAGAGAACAGCTTTGGTGTATTTACTGCACAAAAGTCATCAACGGAGGCGATCGGCTCGGCGGCGGCGTGTCTGGGTTCACAACATAATTCAGAGGCGTTCGGAGTTTTGGCGAGTTTCATCACTTGCTCCAGGAGCTCCGTCTGGATGATCAGCGCTTCCAGCTGTATTTCCGTGTGACCCAGGCCCAGTTCGATGACCTGCTGTCCCACATTGGTGCGGATAACGTCCCTGTCCCGTCATTGTTTGTGTTTGTGACTCCAGCGCTTCAGAATGACGTCGTTGTGTCACTGGAGCGTGGTCTCTGATTGGTTGACGCTGCGCGTCGACCGCCTCAAAAGTTCAACCAAGTTGAACTTTCGACGTGTGGAAGCTCAAGACGCGCCGCGCTGACGCCAGATCAAAAATGCTGCGTCACCAAGACGCGCGTCCACCATAGACTTTGAATGCGAGCTTGACGCATCTGACGCACCGGCGTGAACGCACCATAACATGTTATGTATTGACTTACTTGCTGATACAGACACTGATACTGTCAACAGAGGAGCCACAGCTCCATCTGAAAGGCCTTCACGTGGTCAAACACCTCTACTATGATCTGTTCCTTTCCTTGAAGCCGAACATTCATTGAATTGAGCAGATTCGTGATATCCACCATGAAAGCCACATCACAAATCCATTTTTCATCTGATGGGACTTGGATGTCACCTTGCTTGGTTGTCAGAACTCAAAGACATAGCATGGTGCCACTCAAAAAACCTTTTGAGCCCTTTTCCCCAGTGGACTTCTTGGAGGTACAGTACATGATTATATTGCGCATCAACTTCCAACAAAAGAGCTCTGAACTGAAGGTGTGAGAGTGCCTTTGAACTTATGCAGTTCAATTATGATGTGCACAACATCTCCCAACCCAATAGATTTGGCACACAGCTGTTCCTGATGCAAGATACAGTGTGCCACCTTGTCACCACATTGGGCAACCTTCTGGGTATAGCAAGGGAGCCATCCGTTCTTATCCCAGACACGTTTTCTCAGCTCAAACTGCACTTTTCCAGTACTCTCCCAACTGCTTCAAACAAATCTTCACTTTTTGTTGTCCTTTGCTGCATCTCAACTCCAGCCAGCTCTTGTGTTAATTATATATTGTCAATTATGCCTTGAAAGAAGACCAAAAGCTGTGCCGAGTCCAAAATATCCATGCTCTTGTCACAGAGAAGTAAAATGCAGAAAATCCTGACGACTTGGCTTTGAATTGTTCCTTAATGTCCCGACTCATGTTTTTAATATGGCAGGTCACTGTGGTCTGCGGCTAAGACAGGCACATTAAAGAAGCTGCCACGGACAGACATGGAGAAATTTCATAGCTGGCCCACGTCACGCTGTCCTGGGTTATAGATCGAAGCTTTGATTGAAGCTTGGCTAACAAGTTGCTGCACTTTTTTGTTCGTCTCCATTGTACTTTGAAAATGTGGGATGTGTGGGAGCTGTGGCTACAATAATTGCTTACCACCACTGTCAGTAGGGTGAATGAATACTGTAAAGCATATGTGATGTTCAAACAAGAGCTATATAAATCAAATTCATTATTGTTAAGATTTTTCCATTACATTCTGAAGGCCCCCCATGCTGCTCCTGACAGTTGCCCTGAGGTGCTGGTGGAAGGAAGGGTAACATGCAGTGGACAACAGGAGCAATTAACTACAGCCATACCACCTTGTCAATGCCGATATTGTCTGATGTTAGAAGCTAAGCAGGGTTAAGTCTGGTTAGTACTGAGATGGGAGACCACTGAGAATAGTGCCATGGGGTAGCAGTGGCTCTAATGCATTTTTGTTACGTTATTAGGCAAGACACGTCACCCACATTACTACGAATGTGGCACATGTGGAAGTGGCGATCAGAGGGGCTGATGGTGCGGATTGGCAGCTTCTCCAGTCAGTATACCCCAACAGTCCATATACCCCAAATAGCTTACTACCTCAGAGTGTGGAGTGGCTGCATAAGAGAGCCCAAAGAAAATCTGTATAAAGAGAAAATCATTAAGTTTAAGATAATCCATGGCTCAGATTCCATTCTCACCGACATAGTTCTGAGAAGAGAAGAGGTGGAAGTTTATTCGGTTCTTCATGCACTATTCACATTCAAAGAAAATACGTAGATATTGGTTCATAGCTTAGTGTGTTTCCTGGTTCAATATATTATGACATCCACAAAATAAAACAAACATTAAAATAATTAAATAAGTTGACCCATTGCCTCACCACAAGTCTTTACCCGGAATTAACATCCCTTGTACATGGTCCCATAGCCCAAATAGTAGGGTGCTTACTTTACTGGTGTCTTTGTTAGACATCAGGGAATCTCTCTGCAATCTTATTTTCCATAACCTTGGAAATATATGTAATGTTCCACAGTTAAGCATTAAACATCTATTGTGCATTCAAACATTTGCACGTTTTTTTGTTTTTTTTTTTAAAACCCTGGAAAACCCAAGAACCCTTTTCTTCTTTGGAAAATTATGAGCATTGCATTAAATTACTGCTATAAGTTCCGTGACACTGAAATATCCACCTTTTTCAATTTTAACCCTTTATTCCCTAATTTAGAATCAGGGCCAAATTTGACCCACTGGGCTCGCTAATTTATAATAAAAAGAATATAAAACATACTTCTAGACATTCTGCAAGCTATTACTAAAAAGATTAACAGAAAAATACAATTTTACCAACCCCTGGTTTGCTAAGAAGACGATTTTGTTTCCAGCTCAACAGATCAGCCATCTTGTCATTACCACTCTGGCTCATTTTAGTTCAATATTCATCCACTAGATATTTCTATGCAGGGGCCAGAAGTGGCACTTTGGGCTTTTTGAATTTTTTGAATAGATTTTTTTTTTTCTTCTTAATTTTGGTAGCAGCATTTAAACTGCAACTATTCATTTGAAATAGGTGTTCTTAGGGTGGTCTCAACTCCTCATATCTGACCTGTAAATCTGTAAAATGGTTGTCACCTGCCCGAATGCCCGACTGTGGGATATTGTAGGCAAAGCAATAACATCTCCATGGAGACAAGCAGAAAATTTGTCCCACTATTATCTAAAATGCAACTTGTTATTTCTAACGGTAGACTCTGCTAGGTCTGGGGCTCTGTCAATGCCAAACTATAGCACTGAATGAATGCTTTGCTGTTTGTAGTTGTTGCTCTGACCGTGCCCATTAAGTCGTATTAAATCACCAGGAAAACAAACAACTGTCTTCAAAAAGAATCAAACGGATTCACCCTAGAGAGAAAAGTAGTACATCTTCTCCGTTCACTTTTTATTTTTTCTTTCACCTGTGCCGACTACTCACAAACGCGTATTTATGACTGCCCTATGGTGGGATACCAGATTTATAGACTCAAACTGAATTCAATTAAAGAGTGAGTCAGTCAAACGGTGTAGTGTGAGGCTAATTTCATTAATATTCTATCTGGGCGTGTTTCGGGCACGGAGCGGTGAGCTAGCTGGAGTATTCCTTACACATATTGCCGGTGGTCTGCCGCTAGCTTGTACGCGTCATTAACCTTTGTCATTTGCAGCCCTTTTGCCCTCCTAATTTACAAACTGGCTCCACACATAGATCTGCACACACACACACAGCTCAGAGTTAAATGTTATAGTTGAAACAAGGGCTACCAGTGAAACTTTTATGAGAGCATAGTTCTGTGTGGTGTCATGTTGCTAAATGAATGAATGCTAAATACAACCATTCAAGGCTTATGGGCATTTAAATGTGACCTCACAGGTTCAGTTATAGATGCAGTGAGGCGGTCACTGGATGAGTGAAGAAGGAGCTAGGTCAAAAGGCAAAGCTCACCATTTACTAGTCAGTCTACATTACAACTCTCATCTCTTTGGTCATGAGCTTTGGGCAATGATCAAAAGGACAAGATCCGGATACAAGTGGTCGAAATTTTCCTCTGCAGGGTTGGGCTGGGTGCTCCCATAGAGATAGGGTGATGAGCTCAGTCACACGGAGAACTCGGAGAAGAGCCACCGCTCCTCCACGTCTGTCCCGGATGTCTCCTGACTGAGGAGACATCTCTTCCAGGTGTTCAAGACACACTGGATGGACTACCTCTCTTGGCTGGCCTGGGAACGCCTTTGAATCCCCATGGAAGAGTTGGAGAAAGTGTGTGTAGAGAGGGAGAGAGGGAAGCCTGGGCATCTCTGCTTAGACTTATTTACTGCCTTCGTGATCCAGATGGAATTGCATGTTAGCGCAGGGTTGTGGGCCAAGATAAAGGGAGGTGTAGAGCTAATGATAAGAGAACTCTGTTGATTGGTCAAATGCTCATAAATGCCATTATTGGTAAAAGAAACCCAGTTTTTTTTATGCTTATTGGATGATAATAATCAAGGATGCTTGTGTGTTAGCATTAGCACAGCATGTGGATGGGGAGAGGCTGCATACACAGCATAAAACAGCAACATGCTTAAGTTTGATTTTGGGCCTGTTTGTCATGCAGGAAGAGGCGTGTGCAGCGACCGCTTCAGAATACAAACAAACTGAAGCTTGTATCTCCACTCAGCTGCATACATTACTCTGCAGTAATCTCCTCTTTGTTTGGCACTTGTCCTGTACAAGTTTGCTCTTTTGATTTAAGTCGAGTGAGAAGGATTGAGATATCAAAAATGCTCTTCTGGTTTGTATATAAAGCACAAAATCACAACATCTGCGTGATATACTGTACATGGAAGTGTAGTAGTAATGTTATATACCATAAGATGCAATTCAGAATGATAGGCACACTGTAACTTTCCTGATGGAAGGTACGTCATCATCTGTTCAGGGATATAATTACTTTGTGATTTTTCACATTATGGCATTAAATTGTCATTAAATTGACCTGCTTATCTCCATAGATAAAAACTGTAATAGTTTACCGTATTTTCCGGACTACAAGCCATAACTTTTTTCTACACTTAAACCGCTGCCGCTTATGGTGCAGTGCGGCTTATTCATTTTTTTTTTCCTTTTCTGTAAGATATACAGTGGTCCCTCATTTATTACGTTCCAAAAATACCCTGTGTTAATTGAAAAAGTAGAAAGCATTACATTTTTTTTTTTACAGTTTCTATATGTTTTGCGGCTGCAGGTGTATTTCTCAGTTCCTCTGTTTCTGCCTCTTCGTCCTGGCGCCGCTGTAATGTCTCGTAATGTTCTTTTTCCTGCAGTCACTGATCCACAAACTAAAGTCTCTCGTGGCCGCACGTCACCTCCGCACGGCACCTCCTTTAGCCAATTAGGATGCAGAATACGCACCTTCATACACGGTAAAAAAAAATAAAAAAAAAAAACATGCAAAACTGCGCTAGTGGTCCCTCGCAAATGAACGTTTTTGAGCAAATTTGTCATATTACTTCGTGGGATACCTGCGGATTAAAATCCGGTGCGGCTTGTACAAGTTTTTCTTTCTAAAATACAAAGCATGTGGTGTGCTCTGTAGTCCGGAAAATACGGTAGTTTAATTTCTTGCAGTGCATTGTTTTTAATCCTTCTTTTGTATATTTTCGGAAAACTGCCATGTGGGAGCATAGGTGACATAGGATTTTGGGCTGAACATTGGACAGAATTGTACTGCTAATCTTTCGGAGGGTCTGAATAGGGCTCAGGAGAGATCACTAAATTACTCAAGCATGGATGATCTAAAACCTCTCCGGGCGTGTTTTGGATGATGCAATATTGGTAGAAAGCTTGGTAGAAAGCTTAAAAACTTAAAATCAGATCCTTATGAGTCATCACATCTAGATAATTTACCAATTGAGACAATATTTTTTTTCGAAACATTACATTTTATAACATAATTTTTGGCTTCATTACTAAAAGACGAAAACATGGGTGAAACAAGGAAACCATTTGCTTATTGTAGTTACCTCCTCATATCTGAGCAGAATACTCATCGGATGAATTATATACTGCATGTCGTCTGTTCCACAAAAATACCTCAGCAAATTTGGCTCTGCTCCTCCAGCTGTGCAGCCCTCCTCAGTGAAGCCGGCACTAATTGGAGCAGTAGTTTTGGTTGTCTCTGCATGGTTCTCACGTCTATGCCACCGCGACTCAGTGTCTGATTGATGAACTGTTTTTGGAGGGTTTTGCCCACTGTGCCGCGTTTCCCGACCCTCGCCTGACAAATGACAGGGTCGGCAGGTGCCACGCAGAGAGGGATATAGAGAGTGCAGCAGTGTGTATTCTCCTTCACACCAGCAGCTGATGGCTTAATGGACCCGATGAGGCCGCAACACAGAAGGCATTGTGAGAGATGTAGAGTGGACACATGAGGTAAAGGTTTGACTGTCTGGTTGGGGACAAGTACAACAGGCTCTGCTCTGTGGGGTTGTGATGAGACAGAATAAACCAATGCACATGCAATTATGTATTTTTTTTAGACCAGTTTACATTGGTAATGACTGTATCTTCAGTTTGTAAATCAGGATCAGAGGTTTTATTGCCAATGTCAGGGAACAAAATACAGATACTAGGAATCTGCTTTGGGGATATGGTGTAACATAAACTGATGAATAATATGTAGTAAAACTAAAATAAAGGCAATATTAACTTCTACTCTATTCATTTTTTTTTTTTGTTTTTAGAATTGATTTATCTTTACTTATAGTGGGAGAGGCCCATGAGAGTACCAGACTTTTTCATAACCAAAAGCCCCCCCCCATTTCCAGTTCTAGTGCGGCCAGACAGTCATGAGATGTTGTATTCAAAGTTCCCATATCAATGTTCAACAAACAAGTGATAAGTGACAAGATATTCAGACAGTCTATAAAGAAACTGTATACCATGTTTTCTCTTCTGAGAGATAGCGAGTGTACAGTGATGGTTTTTAAAGGGCTGAGTGAAAAGATTGTATCTAGAGGTTTCAAGGCTGAACTTACATCTCCATAATCTAGTACAGAAAGAAAGGTTGGTTGTTTCTGTAATTCAATGGGATACAAGATTTGTTTCTATAATAAAATATAATTTTGATTTTAAACTATTACATAAATATGAGATATGCATTTTAAAGGATACCAAGCCAAAATATAGATATTTGTATTATCGGTGGCTCTTTCAGTCAATGTACCATTTAGTCTATAAAGATTTGCAACAGATCACTTAAATGTTTTATACTTAAACGAATTTCGGATTTCATTAAATTCTTGCAGCAGTTTTACAATCACCTGATCAGTAGAGGAAGCACTTGCATATCAAACAGCGTCATCCGCATATAACTGTGAGGCTTTCTCTTAAATTGCAACCAATATAATTAATAAATATAGTAAAAAGTAGCGGGCCCAAAATGATTCTTGCGGTACTCCTTTGCTTAAAGTAAAAAAAGAAAAAAGTGATTTAAACCCATTCGCTACTACTGACTGGGTTCTGTTTGAAAGATAATTTTTGAACCAGTTATATGTAGCAATGTCAAGTCCAATATGTTTCAGGCGCGTCAAGAGGATTTTATGATCTACTGAATCAAAAGCTTTAGCTAAATCAATAAACAGAGCTACACAATCGTTTTTGTTATCAAGGGCTGTGAAAATGTCATTTAAAACTTTTGTGGTTGCAATTACAGTTCTATGCCCTTTTCTGAAACCCAAAAGATAAGACTTCAAAATGGAGGATTTATTTAAATAAATTGTAACTTGATTATCAGAGAACACTGTTGATTGGTTAAATGCTCATAAAAGCCATTATTGGTAAAAGATACCCTGTTCTTTTTATGCTTATTGGGTGATAATAATCAAGGATGCCTGTGTGTTAGCATTAGCACAGCATGTGAACGGGGAGTACACAGCATAAAACTTGATTTGCAACAACCTTGATTTGTACCACCTTTATGTACAGGCAAAACATGTGCTGCTTTCCATAATTCTGGTCTATATATAAAATATGTAATAGATGTTGAATTAAATATGGGGCAGCTAGTAATAGAAGTTTTGGATGAAGGTCATCAGCTACTGTGGAATTCTTTTGGTTTATGAGTACATTTAAGACCTTCGTGTAAGTGAAAGGTCTTAAAGAGAAAATGTGACTTTTATCTGCCCGAGTTTCAGATTCAACATAATCAAGATCAGAGGGATCACTGTTATTATCCAAAACATCACACGCACAGATGAAATGCCTATTAAAAGCATCACATATTTCCTCTTTAGAATTTACAATAGCTGAATACGATAAAATATCAGTTGGCAATGTCTGAATAATAGGTTCTGGGAAGGATCTGACTGTCCTCCAGAACTTAGCCAGATTTCCGTGACTCTATCAGTGAAGACAAGAAGGTTTTGCCATTGTAACTGTTGATAAAGATCTATTTCTTTTTAACAAAAAAAAAAATTAAAAAGCACATTCATATCTGTTCTAGTTATGTGTGCAGTTTTCCAGACAGCATTTCTTATTCTAATTAAACTTGCAATGTCGATGTTGAACCAAGGATTGTTACAGTTTTTCATTCATTTTTTTTTTTTCTTTCTGGTGCATGTCAGTCTGCAATTTCATTAAATGTATTAATTAAAAAAACAAATTGAGGCCATACCAGGGTCAGGGAATGCTGATGAAGGCTTACTCATTGAAATGTTTATATGATCTTCTCACTTTTTCCACGCCCAATTGGACAATGTTCGCTAAAATCCAATGGGAAAAAGCCATTTGCCTTATAATTGGGGGATTTGTTTGTTAATATATATCAATGAGTGTTCCTTTATTTAAATTTCTAAGGTCAAATCTAGTCCGAATAGAATTTTGTTGTGTGAGATTCAGGCCATTGCATAGGTCATTCAGAGTTTCAGACTCTTTCCCCAGCCAGTTAATATTCATATCACCCATTTTAGGACCTATTAAAGGCAATCAGTGCTTTTCTATTTATTGAAATCTGATACATGTATTTGATGCATTCTCCAACCAGTCCCTCAGAAGCAGCGTGGAGTCGTGATAGAGTGGCTCGGGAACCAGGATCTTGGTCACGATTACCTAGCTGGAGGATTACTGATATCATTTGATGGGGGGAAGCCATTGGATGAAACCACCTGCTGAAACATTACTGCCACATTAGTGTTTTTGCAGCCATTTTGAATATATAACGGCTTTTAAAAGACACATTTTAAATTAAGTGTAGCAAATTACTGTCATTTTCCTTAATAGTCCTTTTATAACCCATTTTATCTGTTTTAATTACCCTCTGTTTTATTAGTTTTTTATGTAAATTTTTTTGCTGTTTTTTTTGTCTTTTTTTTTTTTTTTTTTTTCCGCATATATTTATTCTGTAAAGCACCTTGTGATTAGATCTCCGTGAAAGGCACTCTATAAATAAATGCTACTTACTTACTTTTCAGCTCACTCCAAACACTACTCAGGTTCTGTTTTTGGGACCAACACAGCAAAACATCAGCTTCTAGCCTGATTAGATTTTTTCCATTGAAGTTTTAAGCCAGGCAGTGATTTTTTTTTTTTTTACCACAACTGATTTATTTTTGTTTGCTTTTATTGTAACAAAGCTGATGTAGTTCAGTGGTGCATTCACTCTCACGCTATACAAATCAGAATTAGTTCTCTGTGTCAAATTTAGTCTTTCAATTAGGCAGATTTTCACAATATTTTCGGTAAATTCCATGGTGATTTCATGTATTTTTCTTGAGACTGTAATAAAGTTTTGGCGGAATGTTGGATGTCTAAGAAAAGACAATTCCCATGGGAAATTAGTGCTTTGGAGGCTTCACTGAGCACAGGCCGCAATGAGACAAACAGTGTTACATTGAACACACACGTTCTTGATTTAACTCCCTTCATGGTTAGATAACATGACTTCATTCTTCAGTTTATTAGTATTGTATCGATATAGTAAAATGTCTATACATGATCGTGATCAGGAGTAGTCAATTTTTATTATTACGTATTTAACCATTTTTTTCTTCTTGCAGTTTAAAACATGCTATATGCAAAATCAAGTGTAGTTTAATTTACATACAGCAGCTCACCTTTAGTAGTAGCCCTGTGGTCCAGAGTGGGATTTGTTCAGGAAATGACCCAAAAGACAAGCTCTGATAGTGTAATACTATTTATTACAAAAACAGAGTAAATGCCAATTGTAGAACAGGAGTCTGGGTATTCTCTGAGTCAATGTGAGAAAGGCCCCAAACACAGTCTTTTTTTTTTTTTTTTCAGGTGTTAGGTCCGAAGACATAACAATTCCCTGTTGTTCCATACCTCTCAGTGTGGGCCTGTGACCTTTGTCCCTTCTACAGGTTAAAGTCCTGTATACAGGTTTGAGTCCTGTGACCCACCGTGGACTGGTGTAGTGGGCAGACATGTCCCTACGTAGCTGGGTGCGTACATCGCTTCCTTGGGGAGTTTTGGGTGCCTCAAAAATAATAAAAGCACAGGGTTAGAGTCCCCAACTGGTATGGGGTTAGAGTCCCCGGTGAGGGTTAAAGTCCCTCACGAAGAAAGGGGTTAGAGTCCCCAACTAGTAATTAAAGGTGTGATTATTTATGTTTTGATTTGTGTGTCTTTCCTATTCTGTAAAGCACTTTGAATTATGTTGTGTACAAATTGTGCTATACAAATAAACTCGCCCTGCCCCTATGCCCCAACCATTAAAGAGAGACTGGAAGGAGCACATGGATCTGGTGATGCAGGACAGATACCACAATATAATTTGTATTCATAATTTTAAAATGCAGAAGACTTTTAGGTATCATCAGATGTTACTATGGAACAGTTTCAATGCTCGGGTAATTACAACAATTCCCGTCCTTTGACCTTATTGTATGTGTTGTTCTCAGATCATGCTGCTGACTGACCCGGAGGTGGAGAGCAGTTTGCTGATCAGCTCGGACGAAGGAGCCACCTACCAGAAATACAGACTGAGCTTCTACATCCTGAGTCTGCTCTTCCACCCCGAACAGGAGGACTGGATCCTGGCCTACAGCCACGACCAGAAGGTCAGTGAGCAGTGGGTTTAGTCTGGGTTTACTCTGGTCTTTGGCAGGTTTTTACACCTTCAAACACCTCAAAAGAATAGAGTGTAAGTCCAGATAAGCAACAACTGGGAGCTGGTGCAATGCCTCAAAGCAAAGTGAGAGACGGATCCAGTTACACAAGACAGGAGCTGAGTTCAGAGCAGGTGTAGAAGGGGGCCTGGGTTATGTAACACAGGGGCTGTTGAGGTTAGAGATGTGGCAATAAAAAATATTACATGAAAAAGATGGAAAGTGAAAATCTGATCGAAATATGTGGTCTACAGAAGAGAGAGAAAGATATATCCAGCGCAAGCCTATATGGTGTTTTGACCTGCTGCCTTAAGTATGTATGTAAAGTTCAATTTGAACATCAATGAAAGGAGATAACTGCACAAAACAGCTCTCTTATAGGCTTATGGTAAAACAGGGCCATGAATAAGTTTGTAGGACTTGTAAGTTATAGAATTTGGGGAAAATAATCCAAATCTGCTCTACATATTACCCCAAAAATATCAGCCATCGGTTACTCTGGATTCTGTATCAGCATCTGCCATAAAAAAAAAAATCCATATCAGTTGATCTCTCGTTTAAAGTAATGGAAACTTATGTGATTCCTTAAGTTTATCAAGTGTCTCTGCTGAAACTTTTCCCATACAAAACTTAAATTGCACCTCATTTCAAATATACATCCACACAAATTCTACAACTGAATTATTATTATCTGGGGATCTGCGAAAACAGTGACACCGAAGGAAACGTAAAATTGCAACAACTACAACTCAAATCTAAAATCTAGCTCTCCATTTTCTCCCTAAAACTGGCAATAACACATCAGCAGTGAAATAAAATAGATGTATTACTTTCACGTATAAAAGGCGCGAGTCGAGCTGGAAGTCAGCGTGTGCAAACAGGTAAACACATTGATTGGCAGCATGTAGTCAGCGTACTAAATGTATTTTCGGTTCTATAAATAAACAAACGGAAAGTGCAAAAAGGTGTGAGTTGAAGAAAAGGCTGGAGATATGGATTACAAAAGAGCAGTGAACCATGGGCACCTGCCTGGAGGTGTGATTTTGTCCGAGCTGTGTAGTGTTTTGAAGTATTCATTTTAACATCAACCAAAAACATGTCCTGAGAGAAAGTACCTGAATCTAAAAACATAAATGGTGCTAATAGTTCCATATGGCTTATTGTATTGCACAAATAAAGCAGTTACTCAGAGTTTTAATATCATATTTTGAAACTTAGTAATCTGATTGTATTGCGGTGCACAATCAATCTTGTAGCTGTTACTGTTCCTATCTGATTTCCCACGGTGCAGTGAATTTATGTTTTGTTTTTTTGCTTTTCAAATATTCACTTTCATAATTTTAAAATAACTTCTAGATAACATTATTTGAACAGGTGCGCTATGAAACTTTTTTGAAGAAAGCTCCATCACCATAGAAATTTCCAGGTTTGCCTGGAATGTTCCACAAAATAAAAGTTCAGAAGTCCGTATGAAATAGCTCTAATAGTATGAAATAAAAAGCAAGCTGTTTTTTTTTTTATTTTTTTTTTTATCCTTCTTCTGTTTCCCCAATTTTCAATGGATTGAAGTCATTAAATTTCTTACCATTTCGTACCACTTTGAAAAGCTCCCGTCGTCTGGAGCAAACCATTTAGCTCCTTTAGCATTGGTCTCCTTAATAGTCCTTTAATTATAACCTCCTGCTTCAACTGAAAGTCCAGTTTAGAAAACTGCTTGAACTTTAACATGTAATCTTCCTCCATTTAAAAAGTAGGGCCAGACATAGACAAAAAAGTGAATTGCTAAAGTTAACTTGCTAACTCTAAATTGTAGTTTACGGCCCCTATTCTGCGGGAGTTACAAGAATACAACAATGAGGCAGGGTAACTACGTGTCTCACCTGGCGCCTTTTTACAGCCACTTAAAGCAGCAGCGTCACTGCTGAGCTACAGCACAGTCAGTCCATGTGAGGCACGAACAGCCGGTGCCTCTCCGCATGTCTCTTCTCAGGATTTCAATGGTAAATGTAAAAAAATCAATGATTTTGGGTAAAAAAATGAATTAAAATTCCAAAGTTAAATAGAAAATAACTTTATAGTACAAATCATTGGATAAATATAACCATTTCATTTATTTTTTTTCTCTGTGATGACTCACCTGAGTGTGCGTCACTAATATATATATATGTATCACTTTGGCAGTCCACAAATACATGATCATGCTTTTTACTTCTTTTTAGTATTTTCAAGGCCTATTAGCAATGAGTTTGTCGAGTCCTTGCGTTTCATTCATTTTATATTAAATAGTTCCTTTGGTTCAGCTCAAATGAATAGTTTTACCTCTAATTACCCTGCTGTAGGTAGAATATTCTCCAAATTGGGGTTTCTTTTTCAAAAGTGCAGGAGAGGGAAGTGGAGAGATGAGTGGGCGGATGCCTGTAGAACACTAGCTAGGGAAGTTAACCCAGGACAAACTACTTCATGCAAGTACCTCATTGAGTTCTATTAGAATTACATTTTAGGCAAAACCACCGAAGTCGCTCTGACAAGTGGAATATTTTTGCAGTTAAAAGCACACCAGGGTTCAAGAGTTATCTTCGAGGAGGTGAATATATCAAGTGGACAACTAAAACTATAAGAGTTACATATTTTAGGGTGGTTAAAAGTTTTAAAAAAGAGTTATTTGTATGTGTGATGAAGGAGAAGGAGCTTAAAGTTCTGCTACATTTTCCATTTACTGCAGCTATGCTTTAAATGTTCCGTCAAAGAACTAAAAGGTTGAAAGCATAAAGCATGAAAGTATATCTCGACAATTCAATCAGAAACATCAACTATGCAATGGAAAGTATGATTACAGTATAGATTTTGTAGGGACAATCTGTCAAGGCACTGGTAGTGTTGAAGAGAAGATTGACAGGCTGCGGAGGCTTATGTCTGTACTGTTTCGGTGGAGTCGAGGCGTATATATGCTATTGTGTCTCTAATTTGGTGACAGAAATGCTTGAAATGAGATGATTTATGGATTAATAACAGCTGCCTTCTTTTCCAAATCACATCACTTAGTCCACTCAGTCTTTATGTAGACTATGAAGGCAAATGTATAGTGGTTTACAAAAAAGTTTAAAAATGTTGCTTTTCAGGTGAATACTGTATAATAATGGTATACTCCAGCTGCATTTGTCAGACTTGTATCCTGCTGCAAAAAACAAAAGACATACAGAATCTGATTAATCTGCATCTGCTCAGTGCCACCAAAAATCCCGTCTCTCCTGCTAATCGTGTTCTTGTAGATGACATGAGAGTACACCAGGCAGATGCTAATGTCAAGATTTAGTCAATTCCATGTGCATGTCAAGAGTAAGTGTAGCATTTTGTAGCTAGCATTACTTTTAATGAGCAATATGTTGTCCACACAGAAGTTTCTGTGACTTCAAAACATTTTTTAGAATCCTTTGTGTGAATTTTTCTGGTTGAGGGCCTGTGTGGAGATGTTATCGCTGTGCTTTCTATTTTCCCCTAGATTTAGATTTATCTTCGTGAAAACAATCAGGTGACACCACTAGGCCATGTTACGGCTCAGATCTGTGGAGAGCTGACCCCGAATGCATTATTTTTTTCTTTTTTCCCAGTATATTTTTGAGTAATAAAACCAACTGGAAATGAATAAAGGCAAGAAAGCTGAATGCCATACTGTGTGACATTGCAGACAAACAAACAATATCCCCATGGAGACGAACTGGTGCCGGAACATCCACCAGAAAAGTTACATAGTTCATCTTTAAAATTTAGCTTGAGTTTCTATCTGCAAAAATCCAGATGTTTGGACCTGGTTTATAAAGTTTTAAAAAATATTTGCAATTCCTGGCCTATTCAGTTTTATCACCTAAAGTAAAATTTTTTTTTTTTGATAATAGCTTTAAAATGGAGTCTCATTATTCAACCTCAAAGCCTTGGTAGTTGACCAGTATGGCGTGTTTGTGGAGGAAATGCCAAGCAAATAATGACAGGGTTTAACAGCTCTGGATTTTCTGTTTGGTTTCTGTAAAACATGAATCTTCCATATACTGTAGTAAAGGATACACTCCATCTGACAGAAATTATTCATGTCTCCATTCAAGTGTTTTGAGCAGAAATATACTAAAAGAAGCGACTCACAGTTTCTGATAAAAAAAAAAAATGCTGCTGCAAATTTTTGCTTATGCCACAAGGCTGAGGATAAGCGGCCCACTTGGATGTGTCTCTAAAAAACCTTTGTCCAGCTGACAGAATTTTTGTTTTGGTGTGGGTCCTACATGGACGGCTGAGGGATTATACAGATAAGGATAAACCATATAATCATTAACAAGCATTTCTAAAGTGTCTTCTTCTGTGTGTTGAATGTACTCCGTAATAATATGCATCAGAATTTGCTTCAAGACGTCAATCAAAATTCAGATTCACAGATATATGGTAATGATTCACGATTTGAGCAAATTGACTAAATCGTCTGTCAGGGCAAAACTGTTGTGATTGATAGCTAACAGCCCGCAATCGGCAACAATTAAACTTGCTCATGTTTATAAACTTGCAGTAATTAACACAATTTGATGACAGAAATGCTTGCAATGAGATGATTTATGGATGCAACAATCCTGGGAAAATTCAAACTGTATATTTACTGAAACCAATGTGAATCAAACTAAAAACAGCTCCAGGTTTGTTTTTCGATGAGGGGACAACATGGTTAAAAACTCATAAAGCTCAATTATGAATGTGTCCCTTTAAGGTATGTCGTGCTTGAGAACCAACTATGATAACGTTAGCTCCATTGTCACTCTGACCTTTCCATGTTTACAGTGGATGCATGGCTGAAATGAGAGTTTACAGGGATACAGGATTAATTAACTGTCTCCATTTTAAGATAGTGGCATCGTATAGAATTTGTCATTTTTTCTAAGGCTATGTTCTTTCAATAAAGCTTTGGTTAGTATCAATAAAACAGTACTAACCCGACTCATAAAACTTGCAGTGTAATCCAGACTTAAGCGTTATTAAAGATATAAAAAAGACAACTAAAACAGTGAGCATAATGACTGCAGTACCACAGTTAGTACAAAGTAGTTCTCTCTTAATTGTTAATTTGGGTTTCCCCCAGAAAGGGTATTATAAAAACATAAGTTGGTGACAAAAATCAAACCACGCTGTCATGATTTGGGATGAGAGCTGATTGGCTGTGCAAGGGAGGTCTCAAACACAAACTCCAGCAGATGGTGGCTGACGCATGTTCTTGTTAAGTCCCTTTTGTTTGTACTGATTGTCGATTTGCCCTGTGCGTTGTATTGTATACATGTTTTCCTGCTGGTGCCTCATGGCCAGGTTATAAACAGAACTATTCCAGATTTTAGCTGCACAAAACGCTGATTTCCCATGTTTAGTCCTGACTCAGGGCACCAGCAGGAGGCCAGAACTAAATCAGAACTAAACCAGGACTACAGCTCGAGGCTGGATCCCTGAAGTCCTCAGAGTGTGACATGGTTCATGTGGCACTAACATGTCGGAGATGTACTCTGGTTCTAGACCCTGGAGAGACTTGTTCACAAGGAGAGCTGCTTTACAGTCTATTCTCTGAGCTCCAAGAAGCCAGTGCAGAGACTTATGTGCTCGTACTTCCTGGTTCTAGTCAGGACCCGAGCAGCAGTGTTCTGGATGTTCTGCAGCTGTCTTAAGACTTTTTTGGAGGCCAAACGAGCTTCTTGGCTAATTTTAATACATTTGTTCTTGGTCAATATGCGCTATCAATATAATCTGAAAAAGCTGTTCTAAAGCTGTACTATCAGCCAAAAAAGTCATGCATGTGAGTACAAGTGATGTGCCAAATGGTTTGTGAGGCCTAGGAACAAGTTCGACAGATTTAAATATGTTTTTCCTCTTTTCACAGTTTTGCAGATATTTTGGAAATATAAGGAGAATGACTGGACATTTTAATTTAAACTGTCCACATTTAATCCTGAATAAGTGACTAGAACGCACAATATGAGAAGTCATTATTTCAAACAGACAAAGTCACATTTGATTATGGGTTAATAAATGGTTGTTTACATTCATGCGTGGCTGCTCATGCTTCAAATGGGAGAGTCCAGCGGGCAACAGTGCAGGCATAAAGTTTCACAGCTCATTAAACTCCAGCTGTACTCCGTGTCAGGCCAGGGCTTTGCTTGTGGTTTGGGGAGGATGCAGGTGTGTTCGCAGACAATGGGATTTCGCAGTGTCCTGTATCTGTCACGAATGTGGATTCATAATGTTTAGAGAGAGAGAGAGATGGGGGGAGAAGAGAGAGAGAAAGAGGAAGAGGGTAGGAAAGAGGCATAAATAGAGAGAGAGATTTATTCATGATGATATTGGTCTGATATTGAGTGTAACTGGCTACCGTCAGACCATTATTTAAATATTTAATTGTTATGACTAGGAGGGTCACTTAAGACCAGGTTCTCATTTATAATAGTGATAGGACTTTCGGCTCTTTTATGGGATCTGAATCTTTTGGATCCATTCATTGAAAAGAGCCGTTCAAAAGACTGGCTCTTTTACTGTTTGTTTATGTGACAGAAGCCGATGTGAGAACTCATTTTAACAACAAACTGATCATAGAGAGACAACCAAGGCTTAAATGTGTTTAAAATGGTTCAAACTGAGCGTGGGAGAGTCTTTACTCGTTCAAATTATGCATAATTGAAATAAAACAATAGTAATAGTTTTAAACCTAACTGTTAATGTGATGCCAATTATGATTTTTGTGCACAAAAGCTTACACTCGTATTGCCTGCTCTGCTTCTGTGCTGCTTGTTGTCTCGGTTCAGTGTCAATCAGTGTAAAAATGCCTTCAAATTAGAAAGAATCTTTTAAAAAATGGCACCCGGATCCAACCATTCACATTAAGGAACCGTTCACAAATTTACAATGATATCCTGAGCAAGAGACAACACACAGACAATGCAAGAAAGAGCAATACATCAAATGGAGCTATCAGACCACTCACAATTCACAATGTGACACACGGAAAGGCAGTTAGTTCTTGAAGGGCATCAACTGAAGTGAAAGAGGACAAATTGTACAAAATATAAAATCAAACACTTTAAATAAAAATGATTCAAGCAAAAGTCTTTAGAGTCAAGGAGGCATCATGCTGTTTCTGCACCATATGGTCCTGCAGTAGGACAAAAATCAATGCTGCTCCATTCATTCCAGATCAAATGGAGTCGCTCTAAATTGAGAAACTCACCTTACTCAGTTTTCCTCCAGTCTCCAACACTTTACCAAAGACTGCATTTAGTTTTCTACTTTGTGGTATAGTGCGCAGTATGAATTTAAATCAATGTTGATGCACTTATTCAAAGAAAAACAGAAATTCTACCCCGCCAATACTTTAAATGCAAGTTTTGCTGTAACTTTTTTTTTTTTTTTTTTTTTTTTGGCATTAGTATAATGATGTTTATGTATAAAAATGATCTTGTCGCACAATACAGTTTTTGTGGACTGTACTGCTTTTCTACAATAAAAAAAAAAAAAAAAAAAAAAATATTTCTATAATAAATAAAAAATATATATATATATATATATATATATATACTATATGTTCTTACTGAGTAAACATTGCAGTCTCTCTTATAAATAAATAGCATTAATACATAAATAAAACATTTTGGTTAAGCGTTGTTTTGTTACTTTCAACATATTTGTATATTTCCAAATAATAATAAAAAAAATAAAATTTGTGGTGGTGCGATTAAATATTTGTATCGCAATGAGGTCTGCTGTTGCTTTCTGCTCACTATGAGCCAAACAGAAAGCAGCTAGAGTCCTGGCTTAGTCTTGCTTTAGTCCTGATTTGGGTCTGGTAAAGGTCATTCCTCGTATTTAGTCCTTATTTAGACCTGGTTCAGTTCTGTATCACAAAAAAAAAAAAAAAAACTCCAGAGATGCACCAGCCCTCCTGTTTACTATTATGCGCATACCAAATGAACTATGTTTTTTCTCGACATTCCCCTCTGGACAGTTCCAGTTGAACACAGACACTGATTAAGTAATGGCCACTTAGAGCCCCCTCCATCCTCTGCTGCCCCACCCATTCACAAACACGTTACCCTCCTCAGAGCTTTACCCTACACATTCGACGGGCTTTAGTTTGCAGTATTGTATGTGCAATGGGCGACCTGTGAGCAGACAATACACATTTCAGGCTTTCAGACATTTTGAATAGTACAGTGATTTGACATTTAAGTCATGCATTCGGCATGAATAGTGTTTCCACTCACTGCTGATAAGAAAAGGGATGTGGGATAGGGCTTCTTTGACAGCTATTTTTGTTATACCTGCAGTAATTTTGTGCTCTTTTGTACAGTGAGTTTGCAGTACACTGTGAATCTTTCAGAAGAATTAAGTTTAAATCTGACTTTTTCCCTATTCACAACGTCTTTTGCCAATTTTTGGAAATACAGTTCATTGATAAATTGATTGAATGATTGATGAGGACTGATTCTATCAGTGTCTTTTAGTATAGCAGTGATTCGTGAGAGTCGGGACAAAAAATTACATATATCAAAAGCATTCTACATTTATGAGAGTTATATATCTTTGTAGAGTACAGTCAGGGCTGTGCAGAAATGCAGAGGAACAGGTTCTGAATAAAAACATTTTTGGCATATGGTCTGATATAACTCAATTATTGTCAGTTCAGTCAGGCGAAAACATATAAATAAGAATTCTTGACCACGGTGTCCAATTAAAGTATATCTGAAAACTTAAACCATATTTTTATACTTTTATGGATCTTTGAGTTTTTTTTTTTTTTCCTATTTTTATGTTACAAAATACTTTTCTGTAAATAACAAAAATCAGGCTGTAGATTGTAATGTCCTTTACTACTTAAACCACATAAACAATAGCTAGTGTCAAGTAAAAAAAAAAAAAAAAAAAAGACAAAACACCCTCCAAATGCATGGACAGAGTTGACAAAAATGTGTGACCACTGCTATAAACTGAACAAACGTGTTTTAATCCAAGTGAAAACAGATGCTACAGGTTTAACACTGTCCATACTTCACTCTCCCTCCTCCCTCTCTCACTGTCTGTCAGTCTGCATCCACCCTTTATCCTCCTCTATCTCCCCTGGAGGTTTTTATTCTGATATTTTATTTAACATTAGACCCTTTGAAGTGCTAGTGTCATAACCTGATTGGACTACAGCAGGCTCAAAATCTAAGTGACAGCAGTCAACTGGGAATTAAACATTGAATTCTTTACAAAGTTGGTGGCTTTGTCAACTCTGTCAGCCTCAAGTGTCGACTCACACATTCAGCTTCATGTTATAAAGTATATTATTATACTATTATATGAAACTTAAATCACTAAAAGGCAATTAAATCAATTTTTAAGTTCACAAATATTTTATTTGCACATTTAGATGCTACAGGTACATTTGTCAGCTCCGCCAGTGACCGGTCAACTCTGTCAATCATCAGATCTGACAGAATGACAAAAATTGCTTGTTAATTCTTTTTGTTACCTGCCCTCACTCAAGGCTTAGACATGCTCCAGTACTGTTCAAATAAACATATCAAAACAGACAGACACTTTTCAGCTGTGAAAAATTTAAATTTTTGGTCTTAAATATAGAAAAGTGTAAAAGTTAAACTGCTGTGTTTGGTAGTGCTGTGTTCAGTCGAGTAAGGGTAACACATATGGCCCTCACAGATTTAGATAATATTCCCTGATGTAAAGGTTTTTTTGAAAATGTCTGACGGAGTTGACTAAAAGATGGGACAGTACCTTGACATTTTAATTCAGTCTAGTTTTTAAATGATTTTTGAGGTGATGAAAACTCTCTGAACGCTGGGGGAGGACACAAAACATTGCATTGACTTCAACATTTTCTGTCGTAACGACTGACCGGAGGGACTAAAGAGACAGAAGTCGGGGAAAGGTTCAACAGTGTTTATTACAAATTTACAAAGTGCAAATGAAGGTAGATCAGACAGTGGGCTGAGAACGGGATATTTGCCGTGGTCCAGGGATCGAGCGTGAGTGGCAGAGTCTGAGACGAGGTGACCAGTACCAGTAGGGGAGAGCAGGGTCGGAGACAGAGGAGCTGAGCGGGTCCAGGGAGCGGGATCTGATGAGGAGCAAAAATATCCAATTCAGCAAGAGTGAAAAAGCTCAAAAACATGAACTGAGCCAAGCAGAGTTGTACCACAAGGATACACGGACGATCTCAGCGTCAGGTCTGATTGTGGATTAGGTGTAGGTGTGCAGGGGAGGAGCCCAAATCTCTGCTCAGCTCCAGGGTCAGTCACAGAAGGGAGGGGGGAAAAAGTGCAAAAAAAAAAGGGCAGGACAGGCTGGGAATGTGACATTTTCATTTACATTTACACTAAAACTGTTCAAAAATATTTTAAAATAAGTTACTCCAGTATGCAAAATATGTTTCTACAAAATGCTGTGTTTTAGAGAGGTCCTTATTCAACTTATTCAAGACTAAATCAGACCACTTAGAAAGTAAAGACGAACTATTGGACACAACAAATTGGATTAATTCCTGTAATACTTTTCAAGGCACCTAAAATAGTATCAAAATGGCTCCATAGACTTATCTAAACTGTAATCATGACTAACTGTAAACTCAGCATCAAAGCCAGACTGTCAAAACCATGACAGCCGTATTACAACATAGCCTTCTGTGGTTAAATGAAAATGACCCTTATGAAACTAACAGCATTTAATTTTAATCTGAGCAGGACTTTTTAATTATAACATAACCTTATCCAGTGCTGATTCCTCACTAACTCCCTGTGTTGTTTTGTAGCTGTACAGTTCAGTGGAGTTCGGACGGAGGTGGCAACTCGTGCATGAGAGAGTGGCCCCCAATCGATTCTACTGGTGAGTACTTGTACTGCACAAAATGAGCACTCTTACTTTTAACCCTAAAAGCATGTAACTTTTGACACAGTGGAACCTGTATTTTTTCTCCTTTAACAGCAGTAAAAGTGATTACAGAAGTGTCTTACATAAACCACTCAAACTAAGTGCACAAATACTGCTATTAAACGAGAGAAGTAAAAGTCATTCATATATTAAAAAAAAATACTCTTTCCTGTGTGTACCCCATTTTTTTCATGTAATGAATAACGTCAAATTATTTTGCACCAGTACAGATACATTGTAAAAGCAGCTCTTACGGTCAGTCTTTTATCTTCTGTGAATCTGGAAGTGCTGGTGTGCTGTTAGCATGCTAGTTGGTAGCAGTCACGTGAAGCCTGATCTCCATTCTGGCTTTTGAAAACTGTGTAACAAGCTTATGAGGAAGGATTTTGGGCTGCTGTAAAAAGATTAACATGAATTAGTTCTGTTTTCAAGTAAAAATTTGGTACTGCACATTACTTTCGAAGTGGTTACATTCTATTTCAAACTATTTTTTACTTTCATGTATGTGCATCTACCACTGTCTAATAACTACACCTTAATCAGCATGAATAAGCTTGAGCTGACGCTTTATTAAGGCTAGTTACTACAAAGTGTTACTCTACTTTCTGAAGTGTGAAATTAGTTTGCAGAGTTTTCACTTTTACAAACTCCCGGGACAGTCACGTTACCGCTTCACCCCATAGCGAGCAGCAGACGAGGGTGCCGAGGTTTTTTACGGCTTTCATTATTGATGTGGGTGTCACACTTGATGTTGTGGGTGGCAGACAGTTGCATGATTTGACCCTAGTGAGCTTCTGTAGGACAAGGCCTTATAATCAGTCTAGTTTGAATTTGATGTATTTGCCTGTCAGAGAAAAGGTGAGCAAAACAATCAAGGCATATGGACACTGTAGCATGTTTTTATTACTTTTAGGCACTTTTTATCTTGAAGGAAATTGAAAAAAAAAAAAGTTTCTTATGAAATCATGTTTGTCATGTAAGTGGATATGTTTTGATTGAGTCGTGCAGGTTTGTGTAATCCTGTTTTATCCTGCATTTGAGACTTGACAACTCTGTATTTTATGATTATTTTTTTATTTTTTTTTTATCATTATTTATTATTTATTATTATTATTATTATTATTATTATTATTATTATTATTATTATTATTATTATTATTATTATTATTATTATATTTTTTATTTTATTTTATTTATTTATTTTATTTTTATTTGTTTTTTTTTTTTTGTTTTTTCATTTAAACTAAAACTTCAAACAGAAACATTCAAACACACGTGTTGCATATAGTTATTTTCCAACACTATAATCATGACCAAAATCTCATATAATGAACTACATATTGCTAAACACAGAGACAAGCATAATTGTTTACTTATATCCAGTATTTATGTTAGTTCAAAAAGTCAAATACACCATGTTGGCAGTTCATTCTCTGCAGCTGCTTGTTTGCTACATTGTTGTGCCCTTGAGCAGGATGTGTGATCATTTATGTGTGATCGTGTGCCACATGGTGGTAAAATGGCTGTCCAAGTGCATGTAAGGATTTAATGAATAATAAATACAGGTGCCATATATAACTAGTGCATTATTTAACCAACCGTGAGGAGTGCACCATGTTCTGACACCTTTCTGTCAGAACCAGGATTAACTTCGACAAATTGTCAGTATCACATCCCGGCTTACACTCCAGTCCGTGTGTGTGTTCACTGTTCCTCCGAACCACTTTTGACAGGGCTGAAGTTTGGCGTTTTGCCCAGGCATTTTCAGATTAACCCTGGTCAAATATGCACAAATCCTTCAGTTTCCTTGTTGTGCCTAACCAGCTTTGACAACAAAATGTTCACTTGTTTAATACGCCAACCCCCTAACAGGTGCCAATCTTTTATTACCAGCTAATCACTGCCTCTGAACTTTTCTGGCCAACGAAAAGACTTTTACAATGCTTTGGAAAGACATTTTCGTCTGGAACTGCATCCTGTCTCCGTGATTCAGATGAGGTTTTAAAAAAAATCCAACAAAAACAAAGCATATAACACAAAAGACTAAAAAAAAAAAAAAAAAAAAAAAGTTTCTGCAGCAACAACAAGCAAAGCACTCAACGCTTTTATATCTGAAGTAAAAGAAGTTATAGTTTTTGGAGATCACATCCAGAATTAAAAGCCACGCCCGCTACAAATTAGCATCTGTGATTGGACCGTCCCAAGTAAGGAGATTTTGACGCACTTTATGGTCCAGTTTCAGGCCGTTTTGCTTTTGAATAGAAAGTAGGAGGGACTGGTTTATCAAGCAACTTCCCAACCAACCTCCTCTTAAGCTGTTCACTGAAATGCACTCTTTCTCTCCTTTCCTTCCCCACTGCAGCCACCTCATCCTCTCCATCTTCTCCTCTGCTGAAATCCAATTTGTTCGTAAAACTTTCCATGACACTTCATTGTAGTGCAGTCCCATGCAATTACCTCTGCACCTCTACTTTGCTAATAAATAGCTTAAGTCATGGCTCTGTCCAAACTTAGCTTTATCTAACCTGTCTCTGGTCTTAGTCAGCCTCTGTATACGCTTACATGTACACCGCTGTTCTTTTCCCATTGGGTAGAGACGATGTCAGACTGTTAACAAGCGGTCCGGGAGTGAAGGCAGCCCGGAGGAATGCTGCTGCCGACCCAGAGAGCTATTTTAAGAGCAGAACCAGGTATATGTGCGCTTGTGTGTGTGTGTGTGTGTGTGTGTGTGTGTGCGTGTGTGCGTGTGTGCGTGTGAGGTATGGTGCTATAGCCTCTCTAATGATTCTGTACTTGGAGGTTAGCACTGCGTATCTGCTGTAGACACCAAACATGAGGAGAGCTAATGGGACTGGGTCGGTGGGAACCTAGGTCCAATTAAAATGTCCGTCCAAAATCCCTGCATTATGTAAGTCGTTTGAGAGGTAGTGTGGAGGTCTAGGGTGTTTTGAATGGGATGTTATGAATGTTATGAATTTGGATGAAAGAAGCTGTCTTTTCAGTTGTGAGGATAATGGTCGTACCCTCAAAAGTTGTTAGTGTTTTTCCAATGTAGCGTGGTAAACGTTGTTTTAATCTGCTGATCCCTTTTGCCCTTTGACCAAAGCAGACCAGTACTTGTACGTCTTGCCCAGAGACACATCACTATAGTCCTCATTAACTTCCATATGTGAACTCATCCCAAGTTATCATGAACTCATTGTTTTAAACATAAAACTACAACATGCATAATTTGCATACAACTTTGTACACATCATTCTGGAAAGGAAGTAGCAAGCAGCAGCCAACAGCAGTAAAGACGCAGTCAAAGCACTCACAGTAGAGCGCTGATTCCCTGATCGGAACAGACTGAAGTCGACTCCAGTCCAGATGGGTTGCCTGGATGAGGTCATTGATATACTCACACATCACAATTTTTCCATGTTTGTTAGAAAAAATTGGAAAAAAAAAGGTTCTATGCATGGTTCTCTCCTTCATGTGCTGGTTCTCGGGGGAGTGAGACCAGTGCGCAGTGGATCAGGTCTGGGTGGGTTGGCTTGATCTGATCCAGGGCTGCGGTGGAGGACCCAGCCTGCAGACCTCCTCTAAACCCTCATGTGACTTACCTCCATCCACAGGTACCTAAAACTAAACAGCACATCACCAGTCTTTGGTTTCCTGTCTGCCGCTATCGAAGTTGACATGATGTAGTTTTAAACTAACAACAAGCCCAAACCCTTTCCCCTAGCCTTAACCATTACAGATTTGTGCCTAATCTTAATCAGACACATGCAGGACCTACAGCAACACATTCATGGACATCTATATCTAATGCCTACGTTAATTACCACCATGTAAATGTAGGCCTATGCTGACACTTAAATATCTGTTTTATAAATTTATGACAACATGTTTTAAACTGCTAAGTAACCTACACAAGCAAAGTAGAGCAGAGGCAACACAAAGCTGTTTCATTTCAAACTAGAAATTAAATCTGTTGGTGATTAAATGTCTTTGAAGTGCGTCGCTTGAAAACATTTGAAATTAACTTTGTCACTTTTAATTAACTTTAATAGATAATGAACTAAGGTAACAACTGTCAGAAAGTGCAATTAAGTCGCTTAGAAAGATGGGAGGGACATTTCGGTGGAGGTGCATCCTGGTGGAGGTCCGCGGACTAGGGTTTCCTGGGTGGAGAGCAGCAGCCAGACTATCTTGCTATATTCAGGATCGCAACCAATTGGAGGTATGGATAGTTTTTTAAGCCTATGTTCTCCTAAAATACTAAAAAGAGAAAATCCAACGCAAAATATACACTGAAATCCCCCCCTCTCTCCATCCCGTTAGTGAGTATATCTAATGCCCAGCCATGAAATGTTTTGCATATGACATTACAAATCTGAACAAAAACATCTGGAGCTGCCTGCATGCGATATTTCTCCCTGGCACCAGAGACTTGGCTCAGATTTTCTTCAATCTGTTGTGACCAAAAATCCAACTGTGCTGTCTTTCCACTTAACAAACATGGGCAGGCATTTTCAGCATTTCCCCTCTAACTTGGACATTGTGCAAGTAAAGATGAGTTAAAATGACTTGAATTCGTACCATTACTTTACTTTATGGACATAAGTTATTTCACTTTTGTCAGTAATGACTTCTTTCAGTACATAGCATTTTATATAAAGTTAATTTACTTTCCCCACTGGCAAGTTTGTTTTCTTATTTAAAGGTGCACATTTAAAGGTTCTTTTCTTTTGGGCGTCCGCTACTGACTCACTCCATGGAGATCCCTGCTATGGAATTAAACATCTTGCAGTGCTTTTATTGCCTAAAATAGCTGCATTCTTACACAAATCTGAGTTTAATGCATAGACTGTATAAAGAAGTGGACTAAGTGAGCATGAGGTCACCCATAGCATTTGGATCCAGGCAAATGAAGCTCATCGAGGCTGGAGTTATAGGGGCGAATTTAGAGCCGAGTGCCATGTTTGAAATTCTGACCGCGAGTATCATAGCAACCAAAAAGCCAGTTTGGAGTGAGAGTACTGACGGTTGTGCCACTTCCCTCCCACAATACTGGTTTAGCAGTGAGTGGGTGCTTAGCAACGCTGTCAATCAAACCTGTTGCTAACACCTGATTTGTCTGTTATTAATGTTCATAGCTTGAGTTACAGACAAAAGGTGAAATAAAAACTATGGATCATGTAGCTATGTACAAACATTTATATAAATTGTCAGGCCTGACGGAAGGTTAGCTATGTCCATTTATATATACTGTCTATGGTTTAATGCCATACCGTGAAACATCCCAGGCAAAGCAATACAGAGACAAACAGGCAACAACCTTCACCAGAAAACTTATTGTACGCTAATTTTAAGCTAGATATTAGATTTTAATTTCAATTTAAGACCCCACTAACTCCAAAACGACATCACAGCTGCCTCTGCTCTGCACCTGAGTGCATTATTCAGTGTAAAATGGAAATGTGGATTGAATAAGTAGGACAGCCTATTCACAGCGGTGTTTCATCTGGGAAATTACCAATGTACCAATAAGTCTAATGAAAGGACACTATAATGGCCACCAAGTCAACTGCTCTACCTCTGCTAAGGCTTGCCTGCACCGGTCCACAAATTCACTCATATCGGGGCTTCTTTAGAGCGGCTCTGATCCCCCAGTCTGTGTGATACATATTTAATGTCCTAATGATTATGTGCAGCCCTGTCCACGGGGCTCAGCTCATGGTGTAAAATAGAACTGGTACGAAGAGAGATAGAATTAAAGAACAATATAGGCTATGTAAATAATTCAGACATACCAAAATCCACCATCAATAAAATACTCAAATGAGGAACCGTGACTAAAATATTGAAAAATTGTCAAATGTACAACTAATGTATTGTATGATGAATAGTCAATTTTACACTGAATGAATTACGGTTCCAATGTCTGTGTAATCCCCCAGTCGTCCAGGTATGATCCATAGTGAAAGAAAAATGGTTCAAATGTGTAATGAATTGCTAGAGTCTTATATACAAATGTAAACCTTTTTAAGCACAGAGACTATATGAATAACTCCCGCTTCAACTAGTGCAAAGTGTTGTTGTGTTCTTGTGCAAGACGCTTCACACATTGCCTTGTATAGTGTTAGTGACTGTTGGTGGTGGAGGAAGGGGCTGATGGTGCAGAATGGCAGCTGTGCTTATGTCCATTGGGCAGTAGAGTGAAATAGGTTTGAGAGGCACAATATGAGGCAAGGTAAGTTTATTCTATCGCACAAGTCGTACACAAAGACATTCAAAGTGCTTTACAGAATAAAAAGGACATTGAAATCACAATACAAACAAATCAAAACATAAATAATCTTCTTACAAGTTTAAGGTATTATTAATTTAATGTAATGTAGATTTTTGGTTTGTATTTTATTTTGCATGAAAACGTCATTGCAATCCACAGGTTTTCAAACATTAACAGACTAAATGTATGGATGGATGATCTAGTTTCAGGCATTTCTATTCATTTCTCACAACACACAATTTTTAAATTATAAGTCAGTTACCAATATTTGGCCCTTATCTCAAGGTACATTGCAAAAACTAAAACTGTTCCACAGAATGGCGTTTAACTGATACCTTGTGTTTATAGCATTTGGTGATTTTATTGCTAAGAAAAGCATTCTTACTGTGACTGGGATTGCCTTTCAACAGATCTGACATATAGCTTGGCCTGGTGAGGTCACTTGCTTATTCCCATGTGAATATTTATGTTTAATGCCTTACTGTGGAATATTCAAGGCAAAGCAATTACCTCCTCAGACAAAGAAGATGATGGCCCCTTCCATTCCAAGTTCCATTGTGCACCTTTAAATGTCTTGTCTTTTTTGCAGTGAGCCGATACTTTAACCCTCCTGGATCGAAGCCAGTTGTCTTCCATGTGCTACCTGTCCACAAATCTATCCTTATCGGTTCTTCTGAGCTCCGCACTGATCCCCCAGTCTGTGTAATACATATTTAATGCCCTAATGATTATATGCCGTTCCATCTGCAGCCCAGCTCACGCGCGCCACTGGCAAATCAATGACTTTTCCCACGCTAATGATGTCAGGAAACATCGCGCTCCATCTCTCTATGTGAGCCTTTAATCCCTGAGGTTTTTTTTTACTTTGTCTGGTCCCATCGCACAGACAAAGCTCTGGTCATTCGCTGCACTAATGCTGATGTTTACCACAGCTGTCATTGCCACTGACAGTGCCTGCAGTTAGGCATTTGTCTAACTTTGGGCATCGCTGTTTCTCAGGTTAGACTCGAGGAAAATGGTCAAGCAATAAAAGAGTAAAGTGGAAAAATGTGGGGCAATGTGTCCTTTCACAAGAGAGGTGCTCTATGCCATGTTTGTGGTTGAGGGTCCACTACCTGCTTGTGTCTATGCACATGCTGTTGCTTTACCTCTACAGTATGCAGTAAATTTATCTTTGTACAGAGACAAGAAACCAGACCCAATTGTAGGTTATGTCTGTGAGGCAACCCTACTTGCAGTGAAAATGCATGTTTTCAGCATTCTTTGGCAATTAAAACACATTCAATGCAAGAATAAGTTTAATGTCATACTGTGGAACATTCCATAAGTTACATAATGGCTCTTTAGACAATTAGCCACATATATGTTCAATATATGGTCAAAAACCTAAATGCCATATTGATAAAACATATACCACGCATGTATGTAGTCACAAAGAGTTTAATCAGGTCAAAGGCATTATGGTGGTGTAATTGTTATATTCTACAGCAACTTAAGAGATGGAGGATTATAGAAGGAGATGGCTGGAAAGGCCTTGGAGGTAAATTTAAACTGAATTCAATTTACAAAGCACTGGATGTCTAAAGGTCGAGGAATTATATCATACATGCAATTAACATTTCAGTAGTATGTCTGCTGATTAGAAGCTTGTGAGCAAGATTAGGTATTAATACTGGAGCCTAAGTATTAAATGTTAATTCTATGAGCATATGGGACGAGAGCCTTCATGTTAGATGCACAGGACTTGCGTATTTTTAGTTCTTAAAATGTTAAAGGTAGAGTATATTACTTATATATGACATTAAAATAACAATCAACACCATATTGGTTCACAGAGGATAAAACTCTTAATAATTGCATGCACACAGCACACAGCAGTCTGATTTTGACCCTAGGAGTTGCTTTTACAATATATCTATACTGGAAAAAAACAACTACTACTTTATTCCAAGAAAAAAGAAAAACAATCATGATGTTAAACGCAGACATATTTGTCATTATGTATTTGTTTAACTTCCCCTACTTCTCTGAACTTCTCAACACTCTTGTGAGGAATCGCTTCAGACGGCATGCTAGGACTAAAGTGCAGCTGATGTTCCTGAAACCCATTTGTCTGCCTCTCCTTTCAGGTCCAAAATGGGTTTGGACAAAGAGGCCGGCCTAATTCACCTGGAAACCAGCATCTCTGACGGACGTGAGTAATTCAATCCCCAGTCCACACCTCCATTTCCCCATGTCTGTGAGCCCTGTGCTGCGAGTGTTTGGGTGAAGTGGAATGGAAAGGCCAGCACTCACAAATGTGTAATAGACAAATGTTGCAGACACACAAGTACGACGAATGAGAAAATTAAGAATATAAACTTAACAAGAATTGAGTTACAGTTTATAATAACCTTAATAAGTCTTAATAAATGGTTTCTTAGGGCTAATCAGGTAAAGTTATTACAAAGTGTTGCCATATGTTTATACCCAATTGGAAATAATTTGACAAAGAAATAAAAAGGAGTGTTCTCTGGTTGGACAAGTAGCTCTTATCCTCTCCAGAGTCCTCTGTTCTACAATCTTCTCCACAGAGTCCAGGCCCAGTCCAACCGCTGCCCTAGCTTTACTTATAAGCCAATCCAATCCAACAGTAGACTGACAAAATGCATTCAGCAACTTGAAGCAGACCTTGAAGGTGGATAATCTCTGCTGGAAATGCATCCTACTCTGCCTCTTTTTGTAGACGGTGTCCATGTTTTGAGACCAGTTCAGGTTATTGTCTAGTCCCCAAATACTTGTATGAGGGTACCACCTCCTCCTCTGATCCATCAGTGGTGATGGGGCGTGGGGAGGGCAGAGCCTGGCAGAAATCAAGCACCTCTCCTTTTTCTTTTGGAGATGTTCAGCTGGAGCTTGTTCCACTGACACCAGCTCTTGAAGTCCTTCACCAGGTCCCTGTTGTCCCCCTCCTCATCCTCTTTATACATGCCACAAATAGCAGTGTCATCTCAGAGCTTCTGCATGTGGCATGTGGCATGTGTCACGTGGGACATGAGTGCACCTACTCTATAGTCATTCAGCTCACTAAGACGACCTTTCTTGGGGACTGGGACACATTCCACAATGAGGGCACCGTCCACAGCTGTAGGCTCAGGTTATAGACACGGTGTAGAAGGTCTCCCAGGTCTTCAGTGCAGGTTTTTAAGAGCCTTGGACAGACACGGTCTGGACCTGCAGCCTTCCTCAAATGGAGTCAACGCAGTTCTATCTGCACCTGGTTCGCAACTGTGACAAGAGGGCAGAAAGGGACACTGAGGGCAATAGAAGAGAAGAGGCAAAATGATGACAGTCAGAAGAAACAGCAGGGGGCGACGGAGGAGAGCAGGTGGCCAGAAAGGAACTGAACCGGTTACAGAATAGGTTCAGCTCATCAGCCATCTGGAGATCCCCGCCTACCACACTGCTTTTGCTGCCACATGGGTTTCATACCATTCCAGATTTCCCGCATGTTGTCCTTCAGCTTACCCTCCAGATTTTTCCAATATGCCTCCCTAGACCTATTCAGGCAGATTTTAACTTCATACTGCGCCTCTCTTCGTCTCTCATAGTTTTTACCTTTAAACACACTTCTTGTTCAGAACATCTTTGACCTCACTGGTGATCTACGGCTTGTTGTTCGTGAAGGACTTCACTGTGGCACCACTAAGTTCACACAAAAGTTCAAATAGTCAAACATACACCTTGGTGAAATGTAAACACAGAGCACAATCACGTGGTACCTAGCAGGGTCTGATGCAAACACCAAGTTGTTCCAGATCGCAGCAGCACATGACAGTTTTAAAAGTCAGATGGTTGGGATGACACCATAGTTTGTTAGCATACAGAATGAGGCTCCTACCTTTGCTTTCCCCGCTGGATCTGGATCCCAGTCCGCTCTCATGGTGGAAAAGCCGGGAAAGTCCACATTAGCATCTGGTACGTGATTGGTTAGCCAAACCAAAAGATCCATAATAAGTTCAAATCTCACACACACTGCACTACAAACGGCGGTGCAGACGTCTCAGCAAACGGCCTAGGTGTAATAGTATAAACAGACGTTGTAGGAGTCTCGCAGCTCATCCAAGCCGCTAAACCTAGGTGTAATAGTTGGATAAGCGAAACTAAACTAAACAGATTTGAAGTCAAATCTACTGAAGACCTGGACGACTGAGGGTTTACACAGAGTATAAACTAAACTCATAAATACAATACATTTAATAAATATGAAATGTTTATATATGCTTTTTTTATATCTTTTTGCTTTCTTTCCTCTCCGAGATGTGATTGCTTTAGCTGGAATATCCCTAGAATTATAGGAAAGGCAATCTACCTTCATGGAAACAAGCAAGTGACACCGCCAAGCTGAATTACAGGTCAGACGTATGGAAAGGTGACCCTGGCCTGATCACTGTAAGAATCCATATAACCAATACTGTGGAACATGCAGGACATGCAATAACATCTCCATGGAGACAGGAATAGTATAGCCCCTCCATACTCAGCACACTTTTTTTTTTGCGGTGAAGAATAAAATTTTTGTGGAGGCCATCTTACATTATTTAATCTAGTGTGATTAAAAATACACCTTCTGAATCTCCATAGGTCTATCACGTAACACAGGCTGTCAGTACAATCATGAAATAATAATGCTTTTCTATGGACCTCCCAGAAGTGCTATTGACCGGGCTAGTCCTGCAAAGTGCTAATCATTTTGTTTAAACATTTGTCTATTGATTGTGTGATCAATGGTTCAAGTCAATGATGGGTCTGTACAAAAGATTAGCTGTAAGGAATATGGGAGGTCAGATAGGGATTTTACATGGATTTTACATTTCATATATATCACAGATGTGGACAGAGGCTTAAACTAAAAGTGGATTAGTTCCATTTGTTATGAGTGCATTACTCTTGATCGGCCCATTGGATCAGACTGGAGGAAAATCTTTATCAAATGTAATTCTGTTTGTCAATAGTTGTCTGGGTATTGTTAGAGCAGTAACCCAGCAAAAGCACACTATAAGAAATCCTCAATATATCTATTATTTCTCATGTCTGGATGTATTAACTACTCTCAATTTCTGTTACCTTAACTCACTCTCCCTGCTGTATCCCTCCTGCTTCAGTGCAGTCCTCTTTCAAACAGTGTTGAGAGCATCTGTTCCACCTTGATGTGATGTCTGCGTGGGCCTTTGTAGCTGACATAATAGAGAAAAACCAATCATACCAAACATCACAAGTGTCACAAGTTAGGTCCACACAGCGAGGATCCATCGCCCCGGGTTCCATCTGCGCCCCTCACGCATTTTGCAGAGGCTAATGTGTCCGGACAGCACCGCGATGGAAGCCAAAGAAAGCAATTGGCCTGGGCGGTCATCTGTCTACACCAGAACGCACCCATCGTCTGCTCTCAAGAGGTTTATTGACACCTGTAAATGTGCAGACACCCAAAGGAGACACCTGACTGAGAGGTGGCAAGTGGTTGCTGCATGGTCACTGCTTTGATAAGGGGCTTTCAGGGGGCAAGGACAACTGGTAAACAGCTTGTTCAGGTGTTAAATAGGAGTCTGTTATAGAAGGCACTATACAATTACATAACTAGAGGTCTCTGTCATCATCTTGTCTATTGCATTTAGGCTATTATTTTGCAATGAATTTACCACAGTTTGGTATTAACCACATTTATGTTGCAAATATTTAATTTATTTAGTTCTTATTGTAAGCAGGGCTCGCTCTATAGATCTGACCTGTATCATAGTATCACCTGCTTGCATCCTTGGATCCTTGGAGACAGATCAGTCAAGCCATTGCCATCTACATCTCTGTATTGGTTTATAATATGGTAATGTGATTATCTAACAAATAGACATTTTAGGTAGAACGCATAATTCGTTCACATGAGAAATGGCCCTGCTCATAGCTTAGTTGCACAATAATTTAACAGTATGTCTCAGTGGTGAGGGTGACAGGCTGGCCTTTGTGACAAGAGCTTGAGTCAGAATTTTTGACATGTCTCTGAGTGAGTTTCCAAATAAAATAATAAATGAATGAATGAAACATTAAAGTTGTAGTGTATGGTTTATACTATGTCACTTGTGGGTGGTTGTTTGGCTTACACTGACACTATAGTTCCATGTCTTGATGTATGTGTATTTTCTGTGTTGGGAGCAGAAGCGCTGTACGTCACCTGTCGACTCCAGAACTGCACTGAGGCCAATAAGGGCAAGCCATTCCCGGGATTCATCGACCCCAATTCTCTGGTGGTGCAGGACGAGTACGTGTTTGTGCAGGTATGTAATGGTCCACTTTGCTCTTGGAGAATAAAGAGGTTAGACTGAATAAGGGGGTGTACAAGGACGTTGTAACAAATAAGTATGTTGGGATTTGTCTGTTATGTAATTACAAAATGGTGTTTCTCGTTGCAAAGGTTTCGACTACAGGGAGGCCAATCTACTACGTGTCCGCGAAAAGAGACGTGTTCACCCCAATGAAGCTGCCCAAGTACACTCTGCCCAAGGTAAATGTCAAAGTCAACAATACAGAAAATAGAAAAACGCCAGTGCCACTTTGAAATACATAATTCTTCAACTGTATGCCTAGAAGTACTGAAGAGACAGAGCATCACTATTACCAGCGCAAACTTGTCATAACATGTTTTGTAAAAGCAAAAATTGTATTTATTTTGAAAACCTTGAGGTCTGAACAGTCCACAGAAAGACATTTTCTAATAGGACATTGCAAAACTCAACACAAGCTCATCTACTTTTATTTGTATTTTATTCTTTTGGACCAATAATATCTATTCAACATCATTTAATGTATAAAAAAGTGAACATTTATCTGGAGGCCTGTTCAGTGGGGATGTCAAGACTATTTCAGTAGTTATGATTATTCTGGTCATAATATAATCAAAAGAACTAAAATTAAATCATATATTGGCATCTATACTCCAATCTGTTCCGTAAATATATCGGCCCTGAACATATTTCGTTTGTATAGTCTTGTTAGAGCATACATTACTTACATTTTTTGAGATTTGTTATGTCGTATTCCAAAGTACTCTGCATATCTTGCACTAAAACATACATTGGGGAACAGGGAGGGCTTTCAGTACTCGAAAAAAGGAACATAAGACAGAATATGAGAGGGAAACAGCGATGGCGTGTACACGAGCAACAAAACATGAAGCAGAACAGGAGCAACTCAAATCGGCCATTTCTGACCATTGTGAAAGAGAGAGCCACATTATGGACTGGGACGGAGCAAATATCATTGGGACAGAAGACTACAAACATCGTTGCTGGAAAAAGGAGGTATTTGGAATACGGAAATGTGCCCATGGGACTTTAAACCAGGACGAGGGGGATTTTTTACTCTTACGCACCTGGGAGACTGCCCTGAAGAAGTCGGGACTGTAGATGGCGCTGTCGTCCTGCCTCCACTTGTAGAAAGACAGCGCCAAACCCTGTTTAAATCAGCTGAGCAGACACGTTACAGCAGCATCACATGACCACTCTGAAGAAGATCGCTAGTGAGCAGTTGAAACATTACTCTGTGAACTTGTGCATGTACCAGAACGATACACACATGTTGATTCACAATTACACCTACTTTTACAAATTTTTTTTATAGTATTTACAAATATCACAGTAGCTTAAAATGGAGAGGGAACAAAAATAACTTAAAAACTCCCACCTCCCATCACTTTGCATTGTGTGGTTATAATGATTTAACTAAATCAGGGGTGGGCAAACTTTTTGACATACGGGCCATAAGTGGTTTTAAAATCTGAGGGGCCGGGCCAGGATATATATATGTATATACACACACACGCACACGCGCGCACACACACACACACACACACACACACACACACACTCACACTCACTATCCACTTTTCTTTTCTTTGATGAGCTCATTTTTGCAGAAGGGCTGATAAGAGAATAAGAAAGTAATACAAGGTTGATGCAGCAGAAGTGTGCCATTACTTACTGGCGGGCCGGATTAATAAGCCCAACGGGCCGTATGTGGCCCCCGGGCCGTAGTTTGCCCACCCCTGAACTAAATGTTTGATTAACAATGATTTTAATGTCATTTTTTTACCCTGCTACTACACACAGTGCTGCACAATGCCACTGAAATTGCCTCTCCTGGACCCCCTGCCTTGCCACTTGAGCCTGACAGAAAACAGTTACAATTGCTTTTATACAATTTGTACTTAAAACTAGCTTCAAAAATCGTCCAACTGTTCTTGTTTATATTCTGGCCGAAGTCGCAGACTGTGGAATCGTCGCTCTGTGTGGCTCTGTCTTTGTTATTTATGACCAAATCACAGCTCAAAGTAACTCCAACTGCGCAACCTCCATTGTTATTCCACTGCGCTCCTCCGGTTCTCCCAGAATGCTCCTGTCACGTCCCCATTGACAATTAAACATGTTTTATTCAATCAGACCCCAGGCAGCTCTCAGCGGCATTGGACCCACAGTGTGCAGCTATTGGCACAGTCAGTGGTAGATGACTGTGGCTAATGGTAAAGCATGCACAAGACCTGCCCAATATGGCTGACGAAGAGCGATTGGCATCTAGACCCGAAACACAACCAGGGGAGCGGTACCTGGCCTGATTAGAGGATATGATTAAGCGCAGTAGGTGTGCGGAAAAATCACATGCAATTTAATAACATTTTTGAATAAATCTGTTCACCACATTGAAGTTGCCCAAGTACAGTCTCTATCCAAGCTAAATGTAAAAGTCAACAATAGAAAAAGACGTATGCCAGTTTAAAATACGCTGTTGTTTTGCTGTATGTTTGCAGTACCCCTGTTTACAAAGCTGAAATTGAGTACTCCTAGATGTTGAGTTGTACTGAACAAACCAAGCATCACTATCACTGTAATGTTAAACACTTTGAGCAAACTTTCTATAACATATTTAGTAAAAGTTAAAAGTCTTGTTTACTGGGAGAACAAACACTGAGGTCAGAACAGTCCACAGAGAGCAAGCACAATCAGCTCTATATATACATGCTGTACTTAATATAATTTTAATAGATTTTGAAATATTACATCGCAAAATGCAACACTTAAAAAGACCAGTTATTCTAGTTATATCTTAAGTAGCTCTCAGTGGTATTGTACTCACAGTGTGCAGCTATTTTGAGGTAGGATCACTGCAGCTTAATGGTAAAGCATGAACAAGACCTGCCCAATATGGCTGACGCAGAGAGATTGGCATCTGGACCCGAAACACGACCAGCTGAGCTGCGGCTGGCCTGATTAGACAATATAATTTAGCACAGTAGGTGTGTGGAAAAATAACATGTAATTGAAATAAGTTCTGGAATAAGGTTGGTTCATTTGTAGAATGGAAATTACAAATCAGATGTAATGAATGTTCAGGGAAGGGAACGCAGAGAGACTGTTTTGTGCTCAGTGGGAGCTCAGTTACAACAACAGAGACATAGTCTGCGCTGCTTTCTTTGAATGTTTTTTTCATTAGGTAGGTCTAACCAATCAGACAAATAACAATGGTGTTCATTAACTTTTCTACGTGTAGTGGAGACAGAAAGTACACTTGTTATTGTTAAATGATTTTATGTTAAATGAAATTATTATTATCAAAATGCAGATTGTGATTAATATAGGGAGTTTGATGGTCTGGTCATAGAAATGATCAGCTTCAACTTATGTGACTTTTTTCAGATAATTCATGACAAAGTACAGTGTTAATCAATAGAGAAAACTGGCTCTTGTCCCAATCTGGGATTATTACATCATCACATCAATTTATAATCTGAAAACCTCCATTACAGCTCTGGGCTGTGTTGAACCTCATAGCCAGTTAGTGTTCGTTCAAAAGTCTGACACTATCGTGTCCTGCGCACACTACTGGTTTAGCAGGGAGGGGGCACTTAACAACAGTGTCAATCAAACCTGTTGCTAAAGTTAGCAGGAGCGTCTGATGTGTCTGTTATTAATGTTCTTATCTTGATTTGATGAGTCAGTGGAGCTGGAAGCGCATCCATGATCACTTCCTTTTTGGAACGTGTTGACTTGCAGCACCAAGCCCCACCTACTTGCTGTGATTGGACAACAGTGTTTTGGAAGAAATGAAAACTCAATGGAGCAATATCAAACAGGATTAGAAATCTAGGGCTAATAATGGACTCTTGACTTGAACTTTAACAGCCACATCAAATCAAGAACATCTGCAGCTTTTTACCTTCTAAAAACATTGCAAAAATTAAAGGTATACTGTCAAAACTAGACTTGGAGAGACTTATCCATGCATTTGTTAGACTACTGTCACAGCCTGCTCACTGGCTTCTCCAAACGAGCCTTAAGACAGCTGCAGTACATCCAGAACGCTGCTGCTTGGGTCATGACTAGAACCAGGAAGTACGAGCATGTAAGTCCTGTGCTCAGGTCTCTGCACTGTCTTCTGTAGCTTAAAGAATAGACTTTAAAGCAGCTCTGCTTGTGTAAGAGTCTCACCATGGCTTAGGACCAAAGTATGAACCATCTCGCACTCTGAGGACTTCAGGCCTCCTGCTGGTGTCCAGAGTCAGGACTAAACATGGAGAATCAGCTTTTCAGTTTTAAGCAGCTAAAACCTGGAACTGAATATGTGAGACAGGCCTCGACTTTGACAATGTTTAAATCTAGGCTCAAAACAGCTCTGTTTAGCTGTGCATATGACTGAAAGGTTTTTATTCTGCACTCTTCTGTTTTAATGGTGATTTTATGATGATTATTTGTGATTATTTTGTGATTATTTATGTTTGTAAACCACTTGTGTTATTTTAATGTCGAATTGTCTTATTCAAGTAAACCTTGCCTTTGAATTCAGTAGTGTTGTGGCAATTCCAGGGCTGAAATCATCACATCAATATAATTCTAGTGAAGGTGTGTGGAGTTTAAAAACACAGTGGAGCACTTCTTGTATTGCCACATGACATCACAACTTGGAACAGAGTGTTTTCTTTTTGAGAGAAGAACTCAGCATGCAGAGTTTGTGTGGGGAAGCGAGATTATAACATAGATCAGAAAACAGAGTAATATTGGCCCTTTAACCATTTTCTACTCACCCAAGAAATCTAAAGTTACACAATGTACATTTAAAGATCGAACTATAGTGGGAAAGAATGCGCAAACAACTGAGGAGTAACTTGTGGCATGTGTGTACCTCTTAAATAGATTTCTTATCCAAACAGTTTAGACAAGGTAAAGCTCAGGGCAGAGACATGAGAGGGTCAACAGCTTTGACCGGACGTGAATCAAAAAAGGTTAAGCACCATTGAGTAGGGGCAGGTACTGAACAGGCACACTCCAGAGTCAAAGGAAAAGGAAAGGGTAAGTTTGTACTGTGAAAACCATATCAGAAAAAAAAGAATAATGCCAACAAAAGAAAGGATTTGCATTTCAACTGATAATATAAGTACAACACAATGCAAAAGTATCAATGAAAGTGGAAAGTGAAAATGTAGTTTATAATTTGTGATTATGATAGATGCCACTGCAAGTACTGTGACATCTACAACGTGTGCAGTAACATTTCTGGTTGAGAGTCCATCATCTGCTTGTCTCAATGAAGATATTATAGCTTTCCCTGGATTTGTTCCACAGTTTGGCGTTAAATGTATCTGTCTCCAAGGAAATAAGCAATGGATGTCACCAGGCCAAGCTACAGATCAGATCTGCGGAGAGGATTTATTGTAAGAATGCATGTTTTTCAAGTAGTAAATATAGCAGTAATTGAATAAATAATAAAGTTAGATATGTTTTGTGAACGTTCAAGGCAAAGCGATAACATCTCCATGGAGACGAGCAGGTAGCGCACACTCCAGCAGTAAAGTTATACTGCATCTTTTAAGTATGAACATACACTTTTATGTTGTGTCTGTGCATTGAAGTCGCATGTAATAACAAATGTCTTTCCCCGTGCTGAAACAATAGAAATGTTTCCGACTGTATAATAATAAGTCTTTGTTCTTCCAGGAGCTCCATGTGATCAGCACAGATGATAACCGCGTGGTGGCAGCGGTGCAGGAGTGGAACCAGAATGAGACATATAACCTGTACGTGTCAGATACTTCTGGAGTTTTCTACTCTCTGGCCCTGGAGAACGTGGTCAGCAGCATGGGCATCGAGGGCAACGTCATGGTCGACCTGTACGAGGTAAAACTACACACAGATTCATTTTATGGATGAGTACATAGGCATAATTGTACGACATGTGACAAGAAGTAAGCCCCGTTGTACAAATATGGCCCCCAGTGTGAGACAGAGGTCGTGTGGCAACAATTTAGCATTTTACCCCATCCAAATATTTTAATACAGGGGTCTCAAACTCAATTGGTGCTGGAGCCGAATTTATAAAAATTAGTGTTGCTTGTTCTACATGTAGTATGTTATTTTATAAGCGACAATAATATACATAATATACTAGAATGCTATATTATTGTGTATACAGGCAAATTCAAAATGGAGGCTCCCATGGGATTAAGAAAATATTAGGCTAGTCAATCCAAGTAATTTTTGTGATTTATTACCAGTATTTCTAAATCGTAAAAAGTGTCCTCCAGTGCCTCTATGTTGCTTTCAATTTGCTATATTTTCAACCAGAGCACCAGGATAAATCTTTACTTCTGCAAAGGCAACAAACCATCAAGTAGACACCATTGAGTAAATATCAAGTACGATGTACAGTGCAATGATGGTACTTTTTTCCCAGACCACATAAGCCACTACTTTAGCTCATTAGGCTGCCCCTCTCGCTTTGACAGTCACCGACACCTGTTTGTGAAGCTGTTGTTCTCACACTTGTCTTGTCTGGATTAAGTCTTGAAGAAGATCTATTGTGATTGCGTCTGTTATATAGTTATAATCTATGATACCTGTGGATCATTATGTTCTAATTTGCACTTTTAAAAACACAATATTCATCTAAAGAAACAAGTCTGCTGGCTTCCACATTGCTGCATTGCTGCAAACATCATCACGGCAAAGAGCTATGCAGTTGTCAGCACCTCTTACGAATAGCTGCAGGTCAAGCTAGTGTTTTTTTTTTTTTTTTTCTTTTTCCATTTGCACAAAAAGGACTATGTGATGCTGCTGAATCCTAGGCGTATCACTGATTAAAAAATAAAACTGGAGAACGAAGTAAGTACAGAGCAGCGGGAGTATGTCGGTGGTGGTGACAAAGGGGGTTGATCGGCAATATGGCATCTTGTAAATAAGCGATTAAAGATACTCATACATTCAAAAATCACTCCAGTTATAACTTTGAGAGAGTAAATGAGAAGTGGAGAGAACTATAACAGGGTTAAAAGTTCTAAAAAGTCGATTTTGCATAATTGGTCTGATTTAAAGTCTTTGTAGGAGCACTGTCTCCTCCTCTCACTCCGTCTCGTTGTTTGTTTTCTGCTGCACTGGCTGTGGGGGAGGGGCTAAATCAGCACTATAGGCAGCAATGCATTATGAGAACTGTATAATTTTGCAATGCATTTTATCGACAAGCCACTAATAATGGAAATTAGAACTCTGCAAGTTTGCGTTCCCTGTTTTAATTGATCCATAAAGACAAGACAAAGTAAAATGTACTTTCCTTTTTCCTCGAATGCATTGCCACGACAATTTCACCATGATCTTGTATGATTATTACAGTTACATGTCATTTAATGCAATTTTTCACCCCATCTTTTGTCTTAGCTAGTTTCTCTGTCCAAAGACATTGGTACAAAATGGATGCAGTCACTCATAATTGTGAAAGCCTATACAAAGCCATGCACACAATGGACTTGATGAGCATCCAAACCACAAGTCTATTATGTGCTTGGATCAATATAGTGGAGCGGGGAGGTACTGACGATGAAAAGAACTTGTTTTGTCATTTTGGAGCAAACTGCTGTAGGCCTACACTGCTCCAAAGGCACAGAGTGAATACCAAGCACTTTCAAATATGCTGACACTGAAGAAGACACACAGGGATTGTGCCAGGGATATGGATTTTGGGAGGAGCAGATTATTTCTTTCTTTGATGAATTACCAGAGATATTACTCCCTGCAATGAGAGCCATCTGAACCAGGGTAAAGGGGAAATATGGTTAAGTGGCTGTGGTTGAAGGACCGCAAGGTTGTGTAGGGCAATAGAAAAAAAAGATTACTAGATTATTACACATTCTTATAGTGAAAAGCTCATCCGATACCCGGTTACCCTACTGTAGGTGGTAGTGATGGGCAATACTAGTGATGTTGTTTCAATATGATACCAACTAATACTATGGCAAGGATTGAAATATGGATCCAATGCCGATAGCTATTCCAATAAGTCCCAATAAGGACACTTGTATGTACTTTTTGAGCTTTCAACCATGCTATAACACTGATGGGGAGCAGCTAAAATGTATGTAGTTAAAATGCATATTTTCTTGCAATATAGAGAGTTATAGGGTGTGATCACTGATAGAAATGATCAGGTTCAGCATTTGTGAACTTACCTTTTGGATATTTCATTGGAAAGTACATTGTAATCAAAAGCAGGCCGTGTAGCAGATGACACTTCTCACCCTGGACATGGACTATTTGAGCCACTTCCCTCTGGCAGGAGGCTACGGTCCATTGGGACCAGAACTTCTCGTCATAAGAACAGTTTCTTCCCCTCTGCTGTTGGTTTCATGAACAATTTATAATATCTGTACCAACTGATGCATTAGAATATCTGCGCTAAACTGGACACTTTATAATACCGGTCACCTTAATAAGTCATGTTTGGACTGTTGTTCTGATGTTGCTGTGTATATCTACCTTTTAGACTATTTTATTTTAAGCATATCTTTTGTAACTTATATATTATTATTCAGTGTTTTATGTTGCACTTAATCACTGAAGAAACTTCCTGGTTTGTGAGGTGTGTTCATTGACAATGGCAATAAAATTCTTCTGATTCTGATTCTTTTACCCCCATCTGGGCGTATGACATCATCACAGAGTCTGAAAACCACAATACAACTTCAAGTATTTCTTCATTCTTTTCTGTGGCTGTAAGTGTAGTTACTATAAAGTAAAAAAAAAAAAAAGTGGACACAATTGACTGTAAATAAACATTAGAACTGCAAAGGAGTACCACTAGCAGTTTGAGAAACACAGATTTAAAACTGATAATTTAGCAGCAGCCGCCTAGTTCCTCCCTTATCTTCCCAATCAGATCATTAATCCATGTGTGATGCAGCTCGTGTCTGGGTGGCCTCACTTATAGACTCAGATCCACTGCCGTGATTGGGGTCACCACCCAAAAGGCAGGATATGCTAAATCTGCTTCTGCGGGGAGATTGAAGTACCTGCCAATTACTAAAGTGGACATTCAGTGGCCGACTGCCTCAGCGGTGTCCTGCGGGGCGAAGTACAGATCTCTAACAACAAGTCACATCCATTTAAGAGCGGCATTGATTACTGGGTGGGAGCCTGCGGGCAGTAGATGACACCCACTCAGTGTTGAAGAAGTTATTTGTTTTTTGCCGATGGCACCAAAGAGCTTATAGAGTGCGAATGGGCATCTGTGGGAGTGGGGGGGGGGGGGGATTTTTGTGAAGTTTTCAACGTGACTGAAATATACATAAACAAGAGTAAGTTTTGTGCAGTTGTGGATTACTCGAGTGAACTTGAGACTTGCAAATGTTAGCTGGAACTTTCTGTTTGACTTTTAAATTTGAGAGATTTTGAAATGATAAAAAAGTTTAAAGCTGCACTATGGAATTTTTCTGGAGGAGAGACGGCTGGAGTGTTTTTTTCAACATGTTTTTGCTTTGGTTTGTATGGTTTTCAGCTGATCTTGCATTCATTAAATTACAGGCAGAATAGGCAGTTTTACAGTGAGGGGAGTCACTTGTGTCCATGGAGATAGATCTTATCAATGCCATACTGTGAGACATTTTAGGCAAAGCAATAACTTCCCTATGGAGACAAGCAGATATTTTTTATATTTTGAATTGAAATAGTTTTAAAAATCTACAATAAGTAAAAGGTATCACAAATTGTTCATGCCCAAATGGGTTAGAAGACTTGAAATTTGGGGTGATTCAGATTTGGTCCTTAAATATTCTTCACTCAACTTGGACAGAGCAAAGAGAGTCAACAGTAAACATAAGGACTACTTTGGTGTGAGGTCTTCACCTTTTCACTTTTGGTTTCACCAGGTGGCCGGAATCAAAGGCATGTTTTTAGCCAACAAAAGGATGGACAACCAGGTGAAGACATACATCACCTACAATCGTGGGCGAGACTGGAGGCTCCTGCAGGCCCCCAGCAAAGACCTGCGTGGAAACAACATCCACTGCGCTCTGGTGAGACCCATACTTTTTCACATAGACACGGATAACTACAGAGGAGGGTAGAGAGTTGAAAATCCTCTTTATTTATATAGCACATTTTACAAAACAAAGTGCTGCACAGAGACCATGAAAAGACAACAAAATAGCGACATTTTATCATAGCCCTAAAAATAAACTGTAAAATAAATAGTCATAAAACAATAAAGACAAATAAAACCAAAACCATTATAGCATAAAATTGCAATAAATAAGTAAAGTAAATACAAAGAAATAAAAGACAAAACTCACGTATAGTGTTTAAAGCCAGAGAACAAACTTGAACCTAAAACACTCCACTGTGGCTGACTCAAGAGCATTCCAGTGCATAAAGTCCAAAATTGTACTCAAGTAGGTGTAGCCATATTTCAAAATAACATTACTCGAGTAGAAGTACAAAGTAGGGGTCCAACAGATTACCCAAGTAAGAGTATAAAAGGGTGGACAAAACATTAAATAATATTAAATAATCTGCAAAATCTGGTATTTTCAATGGATGAGCCACACAAATTTGGGGGGAGTTGGAGTTTATTCCTGATGTAGGCTGGGGTAGGTCCCGTTCTAGTCCTGGTTTAGTCCTGGTCTTTTCCAGGTTTAGTTCCATGATTAGTCTCAGTTTGGTACCAGTTTTCCTGCAAGGTTTGTGTGTAAATGCAGCCTTACTCACAGTGGGAAGAGTAACCAAACTTTTTTTTAAGATGTATTGCTCAAGTCTATTGTCTGAAAACTACTCTCTAACATACAATTTTACTTAAAAGCTACTCAAGTACATGTATCTTAAAAAAAAAAAAAAAAAGATATTTAAATAAAGTAATAAGTAAGTACCCTCCAGTAAGTAAATACTAGCCACCTCTGGAGCCTTACTGTATGGATATGTGGATGTGTTTTCACTTCTTCAAGGAGAGGGCCTTGACAGGAGCAGGCTGACTCGAGCTGCTGTCAAAGCTGAGTACTTGGAGTCCAAAGGGCAGCCATTTTGATTCAGTCCAATGAGCTGACCTCCCATTTAGCAAACAGAGACGGAGACAAGGTGTGTGACAGGAACACAAAGGCCTTTTTCACTGCCGGGTTTAAAAGTGTCTCCAAAGTTATGTTTCATGTAACAATTAGACTGCTTAAGTCTGACAAAGGGGAAATAGCCAAAGTAACCAATGGCTACCTTAGCTTTGCATAAAGGTCTATATTATATATTATATTATCTTGATTCTTAAATTTCAAACTTGATTTTGATAGTAAGGTTGATACTCAATACTGATTCCCATATTGCAATGATAATAAAAAAAAAACACACACTCTGTGATTTTCACCATTAAATAATAGTACTTTCTTTTATGTTACCATGTGGCCTTATATCTGTGTGAGCCCCCTGTTGTCCAGTTCCATGGTGGTCCATGGGTGTATACTAGTCTATGTGGTCTTGTACTTTGATACAGTTCAAGATTATTTTAAAGCTATTCAGGAAAGGTTCATTTCTGTCCTGTGCATGCTTTTTTTTTTTTTATTGATACCTGCAAATATAGTGTCTAGTTTTCATTCCGGTTTTAGTACAGTCTCATTCTATTGAAGATTTTAAGTCTAAAAAAGAAAAGATTAAAACAAATAAAAGAAAGGAATACACTGCTTAACTTTCCTGAGGTGGCACGTCATCAGCATGATTCCTTTAAAATAGAAAGTTAAAATGATGACCAGAAGACAGCCCATGGAGATGGCTACGTCTACTGTGGAATATTACAGTGTGTGTTCCATGACAAGCAGTGTGAGAAGTAATGTGAAAAGCAACAGGAGAACCTGTAGAAATAATTGAGTCATAAGGACCATATAATTAAGAATTATTCAGACTTAGCAACTACCTACTTATCTAACTCTTAACCCCTTAATCAAGTAATTGCTGAGCTATCTACCGGTCATTATTAATAAATAATACATTCATTATGAGTTTGGTCTTTTCAGTTAAAAAGTTAAAATGCCTAACCAAATTGGTTTCCTACTTTAACACAAAGCAAAGAATATCTTGTGTATAATGCATTTGCACAACTGCCTTCACCTCCATTTGTTCATTTAAGCATTATACCCTCACATTAGCACATTACATAGAAATAACTCACATAAGATAAACCAATTAGCCATTCAGTGCTGTACCTTCTGCTTTGTGTTATACAGTTATTTGTCAGGAAATGTCAAAGTTTTAATAAACCTCTAACATAGCGAGCCACAACACTGGCTGCATACTGGCATTTGGCTGCCTCGTAATGAGAATTGTGTCTGTAAAGGTTAACCCAATCAAAATTAATGGTGAGACCAGCCAATGGGGAAATCTGGTCGAGGATAAAAACTTGAGTGTTGCATCCAAGACTTTGTAACTGTAATTTTCTTATATTGGATATTTTGGAACGTTCTGGTGATGTGATTCAACTTGACAAGGTTGTTAAATAACTTCAGTTTTCTTTTCCACAGCCATATTGTTCATTGCATCTCCATCTGCACGTTTCGGCGAATCCCTACACATCTGGAAACATCGCGAGCAAAGAGTCAGCACCGGGACTCATAATTGCATCAGGTGATTAAAATCTACTAGATGTATTTGTGGTGATTCTTTTATTGGTGTTTTTTTTTTCTTCTTTTTTTTTTTTTTTGCATGACGTAATATGCAATAAGGAATGGCATCCTTTTGCCATCGACAAATTGATTTTCAAACAACAACCATAGCTTTATTTTTTTGTCTTGGATGAGAAACCGTGCAAACATTATTACTACATTTCCATAACACTACTTCTTTTAAAACCACATTCATTGCAGTCCAGTTGCTCCACCTGCCCACTTTTGCTTCAGATGGTTACTAACGCTCACTTCTGTTGTGGTTGGCACTTCTGTTTAAGTGGGAATGTACATTTAACAGTAGGAGACTGTCAGGTACTTTATTTTAACCTGGAAAGACTTAGACGGACATGGAAGAGAAGTATTAATAGGCTTTATTGAATGAGTTATCTTTGGCGCTCAGACCCCGGCAGAAGACATTGCGATGAAGGGCATACCAGTTAGATGATGTTTAGGAGATGTCTTCCCCCCAGGGTCTAGACCAGAGCAAACTTTCTGACACACAGGCCACAATGGGTTCTAAAATTTGACAGAGGGGCCGGGCCAGGATACATACATGTATATATTGAATAAGAGATTTGGCCTGTAACATGTAGCAAAGTATAAATATGAAATATGAAACCTTACCTATTTTAATATAATTTGGTCACGTACGGCGGACCGAATAAGCCGAGCCGTAGTTTGCCCGTGTCTGGTCTAGACACTGGAGCTGGTAAAGGTGAAGCTGAGGCAGTGAAGGGGACGATGAGAAGATGTGGAGCTGAAAGGGGTGCTGGGGACGGTGGAACGCTGCACAAACTGAAGCGACCGTGCGTCTGCGATAGGGGTTTAAATGGGGCAGACGGGGCGCGGGTTGGGTGAAGAGGAGGTGTTTTGAGCAGTGGAAAGGAGTAAAAGGAGGAGGTGATGAAGGCTGAGGAGGAGGAAAACTCTGGAGAAGTGGTGAGTAGATGGGAGCAGAGTTAGGTTCCAGGCTGAATTTACGCTAGCTCCATAAATAAAGTTGATTTGTGTAAAATGTCCAGTGTTCATGTGCACCAACAAGTCCATCGATTCTCTGGACAGCTTGAAAATGGCCTTGCAGTCTGTAATAGGAAAAGTTTCAAAGGTAGTCATCTGGACAATGTGTCTGAAATCGAGACGTTTTGACTTCCATCTGAAAGTCATTTTAACCCATAGGGACTGGAACAGAGATTTGGCATTTAAACGGTTGTTAGAGAGGCTGGCGGGGTGTCATAGCATCACCGGACCATCAGGCTAAGCAGCACCACACCTTGCTGTTAACATTAAGCATTAGAAAACTCTATAATAACTAATAACTTTGTGGATTATGGACATTTAGTTGTTGTGTATTGTGTTTGCTGATCAGTTCTTCAAAAAGATATTTCCTAAAGCATAGGGTTCCAAAACCATATCAATCTAGTTTCCTTTTCAAACCAAGCATTTATCCTTTCTTTGAACACAATTTAAAGTGTCACGCTAACTTGAATAGACATAAAAGACTGTAAAATCACTTAGACAACACAGACAAAAGCTGCCAGTTTCTCTTGCTGAAAATCTTTGCTCCCAACACCTCAGTGCAACAACACAGTCCACAGTATGTCTAATCCTCTTTTCTTGTGTTGCCATATAAATCTCTGCATTGTTTGTTCCCCACAGCGTATGACAACCCGCATGTGTCACTTCACCTTTCATTAGGGCCAAATGGCAGGACTGAGCTGCAGAGCCTGGAAATGTACCAGTCTTACACAAAAAAAACAACAGTCTCAAGAAATAAAGGAAGAGAGAAAGAGACCAAAAGTGCAATATGTGTACGATGCCCCTAGGTGAATTCACAGCTCTGTGATATTTACTCAGCGTGCGCCTGCATTGTCAATAACACATCAGCAGCACGTGGCCCTGATGTCCCGGGAAGGCCGGGCTAAAGCACAAAGAAGGGTGGAAGCCATTTTGAGACTATTCATGAGCTTCATCTTTCTGTTATATGGAACAATGCCTGTTATATGGGGCATTCTCAGAGCTTTCAAAAGATGTAATATTGTTCAGGTATAATACTAGAAACAGATCCATTGGCTGTTGTAATTGTAAGTAAGTACGGGTGGAGATAGGGGGTAGGTGAAACTCAAAACTTGAATACAGAACAATGAAGGATTACTCAAACATAACTAATAGCTCATTAAAGATGATTTTACATAATATGCCACCTTTAAATGCATGGAGAAATGTAAGTGCAGGGAAACAGTGACTTGTGGGGTAGAGAAATGGTCTTAAAGCGCTAAATTTGGTGGTTTGAACCCAGATAGAATGGAAAGACAAGTAAAGAATGCGCTGAATAGAATGGTGGAGGTTCGAGACGTCAGTGGATTGGCTAAAGGAGGAGTAATAAATGAATTGATAAATATGTTGTAATTGTGACCTTTTCTCACAGCCTACAAAGCCAAAAAAAGTTTTATAAACCGTTTTAAAAAAAAAAAAAAAAAAGGGTACTAGGAAGATGAGCCTATTTGCAGGTGATGTAAAATCTCAAGCTTTGTTAAAAAGGCAAAAAGTCAAATTCTCTCTTGATATTGTTTTGTCCTTTGGTAATAATTCAATTCAATTCAATTTATTTTTGTAGAGCCCAAAATAATAATCATACAATAATAATCACACACTGCCAACTCTAGACATACTCACTATGTTTAAACTGTGGTCAAATCATATATTTTCTTGTTTAGTTGAATTACTATTTTTGTAATACTCTTGGGAATTAAAGTGAAATCTGTTAGCAGTGTAATTTTTCATTTTTTCAAAGCCTCCTATCTAAGCCAAACTAATAGGTTTCACCACACCTCTGCAGAAGTGCCCTGCCCCAGCCTCATGCTGAACCACCTGCCTCCAATTACGATTAAATCAAAGTCATTAGAGCAGAGAGCCTGTCTTCATACGAGGCTGCAGCAGAGACCAGCGTAATGTGGATTTATTGGTTCATTTCAGAGTGCGGATGTGTGAATGTCATTCCACATGCTGCGAAAACCAGCACTACACAATCCTCTTTTAACAAACATGCACATCTACTGCACATCCAGAGTATTTAAAATAACCTTAAATCTAAATTTGCATTTGCTTTGAGTAGTTTTGAATAAAAATGTTCTTATTTGTCGTCAGGATCTATCGGGGGAGAGCTGACCACCACAAACGTCACAGTGTTCATCACGTCAGATGCAGGCAACACATGGAGACAGGTGAGAAGGAGCATGCTTTTTTTTAAATTTCTTTACCTACCTACAAATCCATCAGCCAGTCAATCAATCTAAGACTTGACATTTACGGTAAGAGTTCTTATAAAATTCCCCAGAGTTGCATCCAGGGGGCGTCCGAGCTTTACCCGTCTCCTCTCGGTGTGAAGGAGCATCGGGTCTGCTCAGAGCACCTCCTAGGAGACTCAGCTGTAATTAATGAATTCATATAAGATGAGAGAACCTTTACCAGAATGAATAGATTTGATGTTAATTAATAATTCAAAGGTGCTCTTTCATGAATGACTAATCTTCTGTCCTTTTTGTCACACTTTTATTTTACAGTACTTGTCCTTGTACTTGTTATAATATATGATAACATGTAATTTCATAAACAGGTTTTTTTATTGTACTTAATGTAGTAGGTGGTAGGTATTAAGGGTATGCAGTTGGGTATATTGTTTCACTTTGCACAGAAATAATGGTATTAAAAATTATAATAAACATGTCAACAAATTAGTTAAATATACCTCTTCTTCAACCCATCTCAATAATGTAGATGTATTTCTCAGAATTTCTATACATTTGCATTATTTGTGTTTAATATATAGTCCGGGCTATAGTAAATGCATATTCAAAAGGAAGCCTTACGCTGTGTAGACCTTTTCATCTTGGAGGGTTCAGTTTTACATCTTATCTTGTGTGAACGCATTTACATATCTCCATTCAAAAGGTAAGGTTTCTATCCACCGTGTAGAATTGTTGTAGTCTTATTGAAGTAGGTGGATGACCGTGACTTTTGCTGCCCCTCTGAGCAAACAACTAGCTTTTTTTTTTTCTTGCTTTTCTAACTTCTCTCACTTAAGACTAATCTCCAATCTTTTGATCACTGTACTCTTGTCTCTGTTCCTTATGGTCATTAATCAAATCAGATCTCAAAGGTAATTCAATTCAGTGGCAGTATGAGTCACGAGTGGGTGGCCCTTTCTTTCCTTGATCTTGTCACCTGTAATTTAAAGGGTTTGTTTCTGATTAAACACGGCAATGAAAACGAATAATGTTGAAGATGATATCGTGAATGTATGTAGTGCATGGCTGGTGCGCTGTGGAGTTAGATATGATTTCTAACATTTAAAACTTTCTAAATATTTGATTTTGTTGGTACAGAGTAGAAAATAAGGCTCATCAATAATAATTCAAGAGGACAAATGCGCTCTTATATATGCATTTATGTAAGAGTTAGACTACTCATTTCACTAATGGTAAATCGCACTTTTCCACCTTCAAGGCATCCAAAGTGCTTTACATCGAGGAACCACTCACCCATTCGCACACATACTCATACATCAGAGAACGCAGGCACTGTGCATGCCCGAGTGTCTTGCCCAAGGACACAACGACAGCGCTCAACTGTGGGACTTGGAATCGTAAGGCCAAACTAGTCTACATGTATTATAAGTCTAATACCCAAACTCTGTACATGTTTTTTTTTTTTTTTGGTGGTATAGACAGAGTTTCAGTGTGCTAATATATATCATTATAGCCCACCATGTTTAGTTTCAGATGTGTATAGTTCATCTCGGTTGCATATGACTCGTGCGTGTACATATATCGCAGGCTTATTATGTTTGTTTGTGTCCCTATGCTGAGACTTGGACATTTATTTTTTGTCATTGCAGATCTTCACCGAGGAGTACGCTGTGCTGTTTCTCAACCAAGGAGGAGCACTGGTGGCCATAAGACACACTCCGCAGTCCATCCGACACCTGTGGTACTTACTTTTTATTATAACAACAAGCTGCATCTGTCACATTATTGTCAATTTGCTCAGAAAGTTTACAAGGCTTAACGCAATCACACTCAAACGACTAGGATAAGAAAAACAATATACATTTGTTAAATTGCAGTTAACGTACGATTCAAACCATGGACGCGTACTTTGCAGTGACATCATGCTTGGTGGGGGGGGGGGGGGGGGGGGGTTCCGTATGGATGTCTATGGCAGAATGTTCAGCTGTTACCATGGTGCACAGATTAGCAATAACTATCAAAAACGATTTAAGATAACTACGAAAAAACAACAAAATATAAATTTAAGAACCTGTGATTAACTGAAAAACTGTTTTGTGAAGTTATTTGTGAGTTAATTGCATGAATCAGGACTGTTGTTCTCCAATTGCATAATCATATATATATTATATGTTATATCTCCAATATATATATATATATATATATATATTTTTTCAAGGGCTATGGTTTAACACATTAAAGTAGTGCTAAAATTAAACTCTAAATTGAGTAACAGAGCTTCAGACAGAGCAGTGCCCCAGTTAGCTTCACACCCCCAAGGAATGTTGATGACATCAGCTGCAAAGTATCAATAGTGCCATTTTTGATTTTGTATTAAATCTCAATAGTTGACTTCCAATAAGTCGCCAGGGGAAATCATTATTTCTATCGCGCATTGGGTTTTTTAACAATATTTACAGTACAAATATTTAGTGTTGAAATATGGAGACTATGGTGATAAAAATCTGAAATAGTGTATTCATTTTACATTTTGATTGAATAATGCCGCTACACAAAGACAGCCCAGATAATCAAAATGCGATTACAGTAATTTTATTGTCAACTTGTAACATTTATTCATTGAGACAGAAAAGAAACAGAAACAGAATACCATCAGTGATTACCAATGCAGCTTATAGAGTATCATTGCCACCCAGTTTCACCTTTCCCTGTGCAGCTGTACACTATAGGATTAACTGCCATCTCTGTAAAGAATCTGAAATGAAGTAGCAGACACCAGACAGCCCCGGGGGTCATTATTTTGCACACACGTGTCGTAGATATGGCTCATATACTGATCATTTGTGTGTTCTAGGCTGAGTGTGGACGAGGGGAGACAGTGGAACAAGTACAGCTTCACAAACACGCCGCTGTTTGTGGACGGGGTGCTGGGCGAGCCCGGAGAGGAGACGCTTATCATGACGTGAGTACAACACAAACATGGAAATAATATCATATGTAGGCTTAAAGACAGTGCTGATCCACAGCGTGAAGGGGGCAGGCACTGGGCATGCATATTTTTGCATGGAGGTTGAGGTATTTGATTTTTCTCAAGGTTGCTTTGTTTAAAGGTCTTATATTAAAATGAACTCTTGTGGAGGTTTAAATCATGTTATAATGTTGTTTTGTTTCACTCACACTTGTTTGAGTAATCCTTTATTATTAGCCTGTCTACATCTAAAGCTCAAAATGCTCTGTTCCACCTTGTGATGTCATGAAGTGGTAGTTTTGAAGTTAACAGCTACTTTTATACCTTTTATTCTGTAAAAAAAACCCTGGACATTTCTGGCCTGAAAGTATCCAAAAGATTCTGGTGAAGGTGTATGAAGTTTAAAAGCACAGTGGAGCACTTCCTGTATTACCAGATGACATCACAAGGTGGAACAGAGTGTTTTCCGTTTAAGAGAAGAACAGTTTAAATATGCAGGATGTGTTTAACGTGTGAATAAAACAAAACGTAACTCCCGAGTATATGTTTAATGACGAAACATATATCAGAAAATATCATAATAAGGGTCCTTTAAACATAAAATTAACATCTATTCTTCAAGAAATTACAACTACCGTAATTTCCGGACTATAAGCCGCTACTTTTTTTCTACACTTTAGAAGCTGCGGCTTATGGTGCAGTGCGGCTTATTCATTTTTTTTTTCATAAGATGTACAGTGGTCCCTCATTTATTGCGTTCCAAAAATAACCTGCGATAAATTAAAAAGTAGAAAGCATTATTTTATTTTATTTTTTTACAGTTATTCTATATGTTTTGCGGCTGCAGGTGTATTTCTCAGTTCCTCTGTCTCCGCCTCTTGTCCTGGCGCCGCTGTAATGTCTCGTAATGTTCTTTTTCCTGCAGTCACATATCCAACAAAAGCAGACTCCATCCGCAGGTTACAGCCCTTTTTGCTCCTTGTTAAAACTTATTCTGCTGTCGTCCTCATGTTATTTTCCTCCTTCTTTATGTTGTTTCACATGTAAAGTTTCTCGTGGATGTGCGTCTTGGCCGCGCTGCGTTTCTGTGGCGCATTTTCAAGAGTCAGAGACGCCGCCGAGCTGATCACCTCCGTTGATGAGTTTTATGTAATAAATACACTAAAGTCACTCTCTCAACCTGGTCTGCAGCGTTCACAAAGACATAGGGAAAACTAAATATCCAAAGGCACTCGCAGTCCGCAACGGATGATCTGGACGCGCGTCCAGACGCACGTGGATGGTGTTTGTCCTCAAATACAAAGGTGTCCATCGCGATCTTGACGCCTCGGTGTTTCAGAGTCATGCTGCCGCATCAAACATGTTGGGAAATTTGGCTGGACGTATTCTGTCCTGTACAGGAGACACAGCGTGTCCTTTAGCCGATCAGGACGCAGAACACGCGTGAAAAAAAGTGTGAAAGGTGAAGCGCCCTATAGCGAGGGACCACTGTAATGAACATTTTTGAGCTAATTTTTCATCTTACTACGTGGGATACCTGTGGCTTAAAATCCGGTGCGTTTTGTACAAATACAAAATAGATTTTCTTTGTAAAATTAAAGCATGCTGCTTTTAATCAGGTGCACTCTGTAGTCCGGAATTTACGGTAATTGAATGTCGAATAACTGCGTACAATAATCTTTTGAAGCGGTCAAAGGTTATTCCTCATTTTCCCAACTCAACCCAAAGCATGATGAGTTCATGAGCACTTTTCACAGCTTTCAGAGACCAGAGCGGAGTTTAGTAAAGCTAACGATAACTAGCATGCTAACAGCGCACTTCCTGGTTTATTAAGTGTTTTATCATGGAAGTGGTTGCTGTGAAATTTGCTTTTAAACTCATCGTGGTCATTCGTTGGGATGCTGGGAACGTGTTGGGAACAGGACAGTGAACGAGACACTAAAAAATGCACCGTTTGCTGTTTGAACATGATTTGTCAGTACTTTTCATGGATTTGATTGTAGAGTTTTGGTTAATCTCTTGTCAGATGTAGTGCCTTAAAATTATTCTCGTACATGTTAGCTATTTCCATATATTAGAGTAACAATATTTGCACTATTTTCCACGCTCCTAGTTTATGCTGTGTGAGCTAAGCCTCTGTCTGCATCTCTATCTAAGCCTGCTCAATTCAGCCCTCCCAACTGTGCCTGTATACTTTATATTTTCCATTTCATGAATAAAACAGCTTTCCTTCAAGGTCTATATCCAACTTCAAAAAATGCACTCCCCATACAAGCATCACAGGAGATCCGTACATTTGATGAACAGGAAGACAAATTATCACAACATGCATAAAAAGGAACTTGAGAAATTACACAGGAGCATATAATGATGGTATTTTTTTGTATTTTCTGTGAACCTGACTTATGGTGGTTTTTAATGTCATCACAGTAGGAGAGCAGTGTTTCAGAGTGGAGTTCGCCTCTCTGCTCTGTGCTTCTGTGGTTTAACATCCGGAGTTTGAATTTGCAAATGTGGATTGCCTGTAGTGCTTCACTGGTTGTCTCTCATTATCTAAAAGTATTAACCGGCCATAGTCCCGAGTGCACCTCACCTTTCATCAAACGCAGGTTCAGCTCCACTGCCAAGACCCTTAAGGGAAAAGTGCATAGAAGTGAATAGTTAACGTTACTGCATAATCTGTGATAATGTTAGCGTTTTTGCGTACTGAAGAAAAATGGATAAAGCTAGTGCTGTTATAGTCATTTGAAACATGATATTAGATCTGGCCAACAAATAGAAACCGTAAACCGTCCTCCCTTCAGATAGATATAAGGCAGCGTCCTCTAGTAATCTGACCAGAACTGAAGAAGCAGCTTGGATGAGCAGAAAAACGTCTTCACTCCTACAACTTTTTGTCCAGTTGACAGATTTGGATTTGTTTTACTGTAGATCAGACCTGGACGACTGAGGGATTACATAGACACCAAGGGAGAAGCTTAATACACAATACTAATTAAAACACTAATTACAGCACTAATTACAACACCATGTAAAACCATACTTAGATTAAATTTGCGTTTTGTCTCCTTTTTGGGGAAACTTGGACAGACACTGGGCACAAACCAACAAAAGACAATAGACGGTGCAGACACTCCACAAAACACAATTTTATACTTTCTTCACATTTCTGTCGTTTAGTCTTCTTTCTTTCTGTCTGTCTGTCATTTCGTCTTTCTTTTTGTATTTCTTTCTGTCTTTCTTTTCATCTTTCTTTCTTTCAGTCTTTCTGTCTGTCTGTCTTTCTTCCTTTTTGTCTTTCTTTCTTTCTTCCTTTTTGTCTTTCTTTCTGTCTGTCTTTCTTTCTTTCCTTCTTTCTTTTCATCTTTCTTTTGTTTTTGTCTTTCTTTCTTTTCTTTCTTTCTTTCTTTCTTTCTTTTGTCTTTCTTTCTCTTTCTTTTCTTCTTTTTTCTTTTTCTTTTCTTTCTTTTGTCTTTTCTTTCTTTTTCTTTTTTTCTTCTTCTTTCTTTCTTTCTTTCTTTCTTTCTTTTCTTTCTTTTTCATTTCTTTTCTTTCTTTGTCTTTCTTTCTTTCCGTTTTTCTTTCTCTCTTTTTTCTTTTTTTTTTTTTTTTTGTCTTTCTTTGTCTGTCTGTCTCTTTCTTTCCATCTTTCTTTCTTTCTTTCTTTTCATCTTTCTTTCTTTTGTCTTTCTGTCTTTCTTTCTTTTTGTCTTTTTTTTTTTTTCTTTCTTTCTTTCTTGTCCAATTGTCCAAATTCATTAATCTTACAAAAACAAAAAAAATACTTGTTCTAGATGTAGTTGCTGCTCTTTTCCACTGTTTGGTCCGTGGTGAACTCACATTAAACACATTTCATCACAGTCACATTATCAGACAGACAGTTTATCGTTAACAGTAGCAGTAAAATACAATAAAATGTCACCTTGTTCAATACAGTGTGTTTCTAACAGTCCGAGCAAATATTAAAAATCACTATGTGCAGGTTTTTACAGTGAAACAAATGAACTAGACTGATGTCGACACACAATTATCTAAAATGAGCTTTTTCAAATTTCTAGTAGAATTATTCAGATGTACAGACGATTTCAGACGGTCTGGGAGCTGATTCCACCGTCTGATGCCGAGGGTAATTTGTTCGCGACAGAGTTATTTTCTTTTTTTTCAATGAAGGTGGAGCTGCATTATTAATAACTTTGAATAGGTTTCTTAGATTTGAAGACAGAATTAAATTGTCCAAACTGAGCTTTTACTTATTACAACGGGAGGCACTCACACCCACATTCACACACCAGTGCACGCAGAGACTGTGGGCGAGGTGGGTTAAGTGTCTTGCCTAAGGACACAATGTCAGCATTCGTCTGTGGGAGCGGGATTCGGATCAGGGGACAAACTCCCTACCGACTGATCTACTGTCGCCGGGAGAGCACGACATCAGTCCAGTAGTGAGGACAGAACTCGCAAAATCCAGTCACTTTAGAACTAAACACACTGAATAGCATAAATCTGAGACGTATTACACATTATCACCAAAAAAGAGCAAGTTCGTTAAACTCTTGCATTTTTTTCTCTTTTTTTTTCTTACAAATGGTAGCTTTAATGCATGTCTTACACAAAAATTCATTGATTCGTACAGTATAAGATGCATTAATGTGCTGTTCTACTCCTTTAGAAAAATCAATATTATAATTACAGTTGTGTACAATATCATGTCAATATCATTAACATCACTAAAATGATCAAATACCACATCAAATGATCAAATAATATTTTTAGTATTTGTTAATATCTGAGATTTTTCTTCTTTTTTTTTTTTTTTTTATTACGACAGTGGCAGGGGTTAGCAGTCACCAACTAGAGCGAGTCTGAGTGATTGTGTTTGAATTTGAATACGTTCGAAGCATTTTCCCACCCAAGTAATTGTAAAATAGTGTTGCATATAGGGATGGGACGATATAAAATTTAGACTAACGATTATTGTGACCAAAATAAATCGTGATTCACGATACTATCGCGGAAATTACTAATTTGTTAACGTTCCGACGGCCCGGGCCTACTTTACAACTCTACAGGAATGTACATGTACTTCTGCGTCACCCACGCAAACAATCTACACATCAAATGAAAGTTACAGAGCTCGTCTTTTCGTACATGCAAACAATTTTCACCTGGAATCACCACAGTGCTGACAGGAAAGACGTTTTTTACAGAAAAGCCAAAAATGTGGATTTGGACTTCACTCACCTTTGAGGCTCTGATTCTGTCAAACATCAACATATTTCCACAAAGTTGGTCTCATTCGTTCGGCACAGGTCCAGAGAATATAATCCAGTCAAGAAATTATGTCCACAAAATAAGTTAGATCCACCATGTTCAATCTGCTGCAGGAAAGTATTCCACACGCGAAATCTGCTCCGTCACTTTTTGGCATTTCTTTGGTCGATTTCAGGCATAATAAACTTAAGACAGCGCCGACTTTGGTGAATTTTTCAATTCAATTGAGACATGGTCAAAGTGCCCTTAAGACGCATTTAAGTCGGGCACTACATGGACCTGCACTTCTAGTACAAAGTACATGGAACGAATTGGGACACGGCCTTTTGTTTCTCGTGTTATCTTCTGATTGACACCAGTGTTGTCCAATAAGGTGGAGGTTGTGTGTCACTGGAGCCGCAAACAAACCGCAAGCGAATCAGTGCTACATGTGACTGAAAGTTTACGCCTCACTCTCCCCCCGTGTAGAATCAACCAATCACATCACACACGTTTAGTGACGTTTTCTCCTTACAGCCAATGAGCAGCGAGCACGTGTGTGACATGCCGAGATTTTCCGTAAACAGACGGACTTTACCGAGTAAATGAAGCGTGTTAATGCGGCGCATTCTAGGCGCTGTTTTGCTTCTAAACGTGATGAAACGGACAAAACAAAGGAAGTACGCGGAAGTACGCGGAAGTACGCGGAAGTACGCGGAAGTACGCGGAAGTACGCGGAAGTACGCGGTTCGTGTCAGAGTGAAGATGACTGTGGACTGTGGAGGAGAGGATCTTATTTTTGATGGATTGGATGCCGTTCACAATCGGTGAGCGTGGTTTATTCTGCTATTGACATGACTGTAGGTAAATATATATGGTGTGTGTGTCTGTAAAATGCTGTTTAGTTAACTACACACAACACAATCTACATTCAAAAGTTTATGTCACTTACGATGAATATTTTCAGCTCAAGTTTGTCAAACAATGCAGGATGTTTGTCTCGTAAATGCGAGTGTAAGTTGCTCGTGTTTTGCCCTCGGACCCGCAACTTTTTTTCGGCACCAGACTCTGCCACTAGAACAGGCACAGACGCAACAAGTGACATCGCTGTGACAGAGCGCCCCCTTGTGAGCAAACACCAAAACTAGCATCAAAACGTTGTATTGAAACCAGAAACATGAGGCAGTCTGGCGCCGTAAAGACTATTATAATCAATCACGATTTTGAAAAATGCCACGAACGATTTATTGCGGACCGCTTCTCTCGCGATTTACGATATTATCGTATATCGTCCCATCCCTAGTTGCATAGTGGTTAGTCCCTGCCTCACAGCAAGTATGCCCGTGTGGTGTCTTTTTGGGTGAAGTTAGCTCGCTCTTTCGCTGTTTCTGTCTATGTCTCCCTTGGGTGCTCTCTGGTTTTCCCTCTGTAAACATATGTACTGCAGTAGGTCCCTCGTGGGCTACATCTCCCGTGTGAATAAGGAATTGAATCTCAGCGGGACCTTCCTGTTTAAATAAAACTGAATTCAACAACTTTACGTCCGTGCGCTGAATCGTGACCATTGCGAGAGTGAGGCAGGGCCTTGACTCGGTCTGTTCTTTTATAATCGCTTTATAATTCTGAGGTGGAATTTGCTGTTCAGCTTTTTTTTTTTACCTGGTTTATGGCTGATATCTGTGTAATTACTGGGTCTATTCCCATGAAACAAAAATTGAGAAAAAGTTTCATCTCTTCTCTGTCAGCATAAGACAGAGGTGCCCAATTTTTATTTTTTTTTAATCAAGGGCCACATCTCAAAACATATTCAAGGCGGAGGACCAAAGACTGGTAAGGCTTAAAACATATTAATTTTAGGTCTGTATCACACTGCAATGTAAAGCTTGCGGTTATAGTGGTAGAAATTGTTTAATTTGCTGTTAAAAGTACTGCTTATGATCAATTGAGCCGGTTCAGCAGGAGGCCTGAGGGCCAATAAAAACTGGTCTGAGGGCCGCATTTGGCCCCTGGGCCATAGTTTGATGCCCCTGGCATAAGATTATAATGGCATGTTTGTGGATCCCTAACAAACAATGGTTTGGTTCAGCATTTATTTCTTTCAAAAACAGTGAAAATCCAATCTGAAATCATGGAATAATTAAATTTTGAGAACGTGAACGCAATTTGCATATCTTTTTTCTGATAAATGTATTCCTCCACATACAGCAGCAAGCTTTCTTCTCACTGGAATGCTGTACTGTGACTTGCATGGTCTATAACCCGGCTCTCTCCTCTCTGCAGCAGTAAATTAGAAGTTATTTCGTGTTAGCAGAGGATTTCCACAGGCTTTACATCAATGTTTCATGACAAGTGCCACCACAGACAGACTGGCAGAGCTTTGTAGTGCGCCCTAAAGGAGACACACACACGTTTCAGTCTGTCCCAAGTCTGCTGCAACCAGTGCAAGAGGAGACACGCCTTTAGCTTTCGCAATACCATCACTGTCACTTTGAGTATATGCTAATTTACTTTTTTACAGCCAATTATAATTTAACATATTGCCTGGAATTTAAAGTACACACTTCCCCAATATTTTACAGAGATGTGAGTCTGGTCACTGAATTCAGATGGGTGTGACTGACACGTGGCCTTAGCAATTTAAATAAAAAAAATAATAATAATAATAAATGGGGAAATGTTCTCACCTGGTCCTCACAAATTCCGACAAATCAGGAAGGGATTGCATATCTGAAACCATAGACTGCATAAAGGAGTGGACTAAGTGAGCGTGACGTCACCGTAGCGTTCGGCTCCAGTCAAATGAAGCTCATCGAGGCGAGCGCTTATAGGAGCGAATCTGGAGCCAAGTTCCATATTTGGATATCTGACCGCGAGTATCATAGCAACCATAGATGCAATACGGAGTGAGGCTGTTGAAGGTAACGCCCCTTCTCACTTGCAACCCTGGTTTTGCAGGGAGCGGGTGCTTTGCAATGCTGCCAATCAAACCTGCTGCTAACGCTAGTGGGAGCAGACTTGGGGATGGACGGCGCCTATTTGTCTATTATTAATGTTCATATCTTGAGTTCTGGACACGATAGCAAAATAAAAATACAAGGATCGTGTAGAGCGAGTCAGTACGAACATTTTAAGACCAAGATGACAAGCCTGACAGCAGCAGTTACAGAGAGAGGGGCGACAGTTTTCCAATGTAAAGTGAATTGAAGCCAGAGTCAAAGGAGCCAGAAGCACATCCATGAACATTTCCTATTTGGAATGCAGCGGCTAGCAGGTTAGATATGTCCATTTCTGCAGTAATGGACCATACAGTTCATGTCTGAAACCATACTAGTCGCTGAAACAGTGAGACAACAATCCTGGTGTCTTAGTCTGCTTTAACGATGCGAACAGTTGGATGGAGCAGAACTTTGTTCAGCTCAGCACCTCCAAATCTGAAGTCATTCACTATCAATCCACCCCAGACCATTTCACCTATTCAGAACCGCCTTGGCTCCCTCTCCGCAAACATAACTCTTCAAGAAATTGCATTTTTTGACTCCCAGTACTGCCATTTTGTAGACTTTTTTTAGCCATTTTCTAGGTCTTATCGCATGAATGAAATCTAATTCAACCTTACCATTAATGGATGTATACCATTTTGGATATTCAACCCACCCTTCCTCATTATCTACCAATTTCTATATACATGGCCATGGTTTCGCTTTATCTCCAGCCCAAAAACTACATTTCTTTTTCACAAAGACCTTACAACACAAAGAACATAATCTACTTCAGTGGATAATTAAAGTTTCCTGAAAAATGTCCGTTTCAGTTTTTGTTCCATATCTTTTTTCCCTCAATGTCCCTGATCTTTTACACAGCACGTTCCAGCAGTACTCCAGTGTCTTACAACCCCCTCCGAACAAGAGACACACCATTAGTTTTCATAATGCCGTTTTCTTATCAATTTGTACTCATTTTTACAGTAAGTGCCTGTCACGGCTGGGTGCCTGGGAGCCTAATTGACAGTGTGATTGTGATGAATAGGTTGTAGTATGAACGGTGAGGGCGGTCAGCGCACACAAATACTCCCGCTTAGTCTGAAGAAGTATACAGAATATTTATCTGGTTAGTTGTTGTGATTACCGTAAGCTCTGAGGGAGGAAAGTGCATGTAGATCTGTCTCCGTGTCAGCCTAATGCAATAACATACATGATCGTTTTTCTTATAGAGTGCCCATTACAGGACTAAGACGTTGTTGCTCAGGCTTTATGCTCATCATGTTCTTTTCTTCATCATGTTACATTATTTTTGCATTAGACATGGTATTTTTGTGTTTAATATGCACATGCCATACAATAGGGATGGGACGTTTGCTCCTTAATATCAATGGTTGGAACCGGATGTTATTTTTTAAAAGAATCAAATCTTATTCTTTCTAATTTGTACGCATTTTTACACTCATTAACGCTGGACCAACACGAGAGTCAGCACAGAAGCAGAGCACGGAACACAAGTGAGAACTGAGAACATATTTGGGATTATAATGCCAGTTTGTTTTTACTATTATTATGGTAATACAAGGACAGGGACAGTGCACGACATTACATTGACCTTAAAAAAACAGGAAAGATGTATGGTGCCAGGTTATAGCATAAATACTAGTTTCCACCTGTCGTCTCTGGACAGGCTGATGTTGAGAAAGAGCAACAGTTTGGTGTAGGTGGATGAAAGATCTGTAAACTTATGGTACATACATCAAATACAACACAACTCGCTGCTCAAATACACAATTTCTCAAAATATTCAGTCCACACACACAATCAGTCAGTTTCAGATATACAAATACTCTTTCTTACATATTCACTGATAGGTGCAAACTTGCTTTGATATTATCCATTTCTTTGTCACTGTCATAATGTACAGACAGGACGGACCAAAACGCAGCACTCAGGGAAGTGTTTACGATGTTTATTACAGATGTGAAATCCACAAAAAGGCAATGACGGTTAATCTCCACGAGGTGCTGGGTGCAGGGGTGCAGGTCTGGATCCCGGGCGAGGCAAAGGTGAGAGGTGCAGTACCAGTGTGGGGAGGCAGGGTCAGCGGCGAGGTAAGAGGCGAGGGTGCTCAGAAGATAGTGTCGGAAGCAGGCAGGGTCTGAAGCAGAAGCAAAAATTCCAATAAACAGGAGGAAGAAGGCAAAAACAAGAACTGAGCCAACTACGAGTATTCACATTGAACACACGATCTGCCACCGAGTGTCTGGTCCTGGCTCCTCTTATCCACAGCAGGTGGTGTTGATTAGGCTGATGGGCAACAGGTGCGCGCGGGAGGAGCCAGGAACTCCACCCAGCTCCAGAGTTAGACAGGTGAGGGAGGAGGAAGGAGAACACAGAAGGCAGGAACAAACAGGGCTCATGACAGTCACATGTGCAGACTTTTGAAAACTTGTGCATGTTATAATCTCATTTGGCTTTAACTATTACACTGACTAATGGCAACAATAGAAAAAGCCGATTTAGCGAAAGAGATTGTACGTTTTGGAACGCTGCACTCTCCTCTAGAGGGCGCTCTAGTGACTCGAGTTGTTTTTTCTGAGCTCAGTGAGACAAACCTTCTTAGGGGAGAACTCGCAATAACATGAATTATTTTAAATAGTAAACTGATGTTTGCATATATTAGCAGATTATCGAAGTTTGGATATGATGGTGATGAGGGTTTCTGAGTTTCTTGTCATGAATCTTTAGTGTGCATTTATACATTGATTCAAGAGGCTTTAAGGCTATTTTGCGAGCCTGTGACCAGCTTGTAATGCAGTACAGAAAACATGACAAAATTATACAATTTAAATACATGTGCGATGCCTCAGTTGTAAGAGACCCTTGTATGTACCTAAAATTTGTCAAATAAAAAAAAAAAAAAAATAATAGTAATGTGCAACATTTTATTTGGATTTTCATAATTCCACAGGGGAAACATGCTCCCATTCTCAGTTTGAACTTTTTTAAACAGCCTTAGTCATCTCTCTGTGATTAGTTTGTTAATAAAATGAGTTCTCACATTGTTCTCACAAACAGTAAAAGAGCCAGTCTTTTGAATGGCTCTTGGAAGAGATCAGATCCAAAAGATTTGGATCCCACAAAGGAGCCGAAATACTCATCACTATAATTCAATGTGCTGTACCTCAATCAGTGTAAGATGGTTAGCAAAGGTTTCACTGTTGTTCAGATGAATCCAGATGAGATGAACTGCTATGGCACTGGGTTGTTTTTGCAAGCTAGTGTTTACCTGTTCTTCATTTATCATTAAAACATGATTGGTGATGAATTGGTAGATTTGATTAATTACCCTCAATTTGCGAGAGTTGTCTGCTCCAAGAGTCTTCTAACTCTTTAATGAGTTAGAAGATGTCGTATCCTTTCTTGAACAATAATATTTTTTTCAACTAAAAGTTCTGAAATATCTTCTATCATTTTTGTCTTCCATACTTAAAGGTTCACTATGTAACTTTTTGTAATGGAGGTCCTGTCAACTGATCTGCTCCAGGAAGAATATTATTTATTACATTACATTACACAGGCCGAGTTACATGTCAGATCTGTGGAGACAGAACATGGTAATTTGGGTCAATAAAAACAAGTGTATTTAAATAATAATGAAATAAATGCAAGTTTAATGTACCAGTTTATTGCTATACTGGACATTACAGGCAAAGCAGCATGTATAATATCCCGACAGGCAAGTGGCAGGCTCCCCCACCATCAGAAAAGTTACATAATGCAAATGTTAAAATGAAAGACTCAAGATTGACCTTCTATAATTGTAATTGTTTCAGATATATTTAAAAACACAAAACACATACATGAATCTATAAGAAAACTTTGGTACAGCGTGCTCTTCGATAACAAGCCTCTGTATGTGTGCCTATTTTGCAGGATTTTCGGCCACGTCAGTCACCGCTCTGAGTGGCAGCTGGTGAAAATTGACTTCAGGTCCATCTTCAACCGGAGGTGCAGTGAGACAGACTATCAGACCTGGCACCTGCACAACCAGGTACACCAGAGCCCAAACTGTTCATTACACTTCCATAACCAGGTACGCCAGAGCCCAAACTGTTCATTACACCTCCATAACCAGGTACACCAGAGCCCAAAGTGTTCATTACACCTCTGTAACCAGGTACGCCAGAGCCCAAACTGTTCATTACACCTCTGTAACCAGGTACGCCAGAGCCCAAACTGTTCATTACACCTCCATAACCAGGTACGCCAGAGCCCAAACTGTTCATTACACCTCCACAGCCAGATACACCAGAGCCCAAACTGTTCATTACACCTCCATAACCAGGTACACCAGATCCCAAACTGCTCATTACACCTCCACAACCAGGTACACCAGAGCCCAAACTGTTCATTACACCTCTATAACCAGCTACACCAGAGCCCAAACTGTTCATTACACCTCCATAACCAGGTACATCAGAGCCCAAACTGTTCATCAAACTGTACACCTTCACACAGAGGTGGGTAGTACTTATTAAATGTACTCGAGTAACCTTTTAAAGGAAGAGTACTTTTCTAGCAGCATACTTTTACTCATACTTGTGTAATACTTTTCATTCAGTACTCCTCCTTGTGTAAAAGTTTTGATTCCTCTTCCCACCGTTAAACTGTTAAATTACTCTTGAGTAGTCGTTTTCCCAAATAGTTTTTTTTTTACTGTTTTGAAGTAGCGCTACTCTTACTTGAGTACATTTTTTGGCTGCTCTCTGCACTTCTGCTGCCTCAACCAGGTACGCAAGAGTCCAAACTGTTCATTAGAGCAGGCCCTCCTAACACTGTCCAGATGGAGCGGGAATATAGATCCCAGCTCCATTTGAACATAAGAGCGACACTTAATGTGACATCTCCATAAATTTGTGTTAAAATTCAACATCTTCAAATTGGATCACTACCAAGTTTGCATAAGATATAACACAGCGCTGAAGCTCTCAATCTTGGGAAAAAATTATATGTTAATAAGACAGTCATTTACATAGTGCTGACAAGGTGAGATCCAGGCATTTATTTTATGTCATTTTGTAGCAGTTTTGTCTTTTATTACGCGATTGTTGATTGGATTTGAGAATGTATTTGCTGTGCTTGGTCTCAATTATTCTCCTTATTCTTAAACATCTTTATTTTCACTTTTTCAATGTAGTTTTGCTTTGACCTAATGCAGTCCTAGCAAATAGCATTGTATAGGACACAATAGCATAATAAAAATACCAGAATCATGCAGAGTGGGTTAATACAAACATTTTCAGACCACATTGACGAGGCTCGCTGCAGCAGTTACAGAGAGAGGGGCCACAGTTTTTCAATAGAAAGGGAACTGGAGCCAGAGTTGATGGAGCTGGAAGTGCGCCCTACTTGGAACGACCCATGGGAGACTCTAGAAACTTCCACTACTGTTCTATTTAGCCATTGCTCCTGACATAATGCCCTTGTAGCATTGAAGGAGAGTGAAGATATTTAGCTATGGCAAAAACCCTGACTTACCTTGGCTAGTCCTTGGCGAGATTCTCCAGCTACCTTATTTGTACAAAAAAAATCCTCCCTCTCACTGAATTCAATAACATATCCATTTGTTCTTGCAATGATCTCGAGTATATTTTCATCTGTTGGGCCCTCATGCCTGATCTCACTTTCTCTAATCATTTACATAACGTGTCTACAAGTGTCGTCTTCTTGCATGAATTAAATCCTTCCCAAAGCTCTTCAAACCTGCCCAGACCAAAACAGGAGCTCCTCTTTATTCTTACACCAGAGCGGTAATCAGTCTGGACTCACATATGTCCCCAGTCTGCCAGTGATCAAACTATAAAGCATGAGAGATGACACAAGTCCAGGTCGATTATGATATGACGGGGCAGGTCCCAGTTAGCAACCCTGACAGAGAAAGTACTGGTGCGATTTGGAACAAGGAATCTCGAATTGGAGGTAAAAATTCTTAGTTGACTTTCGAACTAGGTCTACAGCAGCAAAATGTAAAGATGAATGAAGCAAAACATGGGCTAAAGCAGGTCTTAATGTCCAAACCAGCACGAAATCGCCAACCATAAGACTAAATCCGGCTTGATGTAAGTTTAAACGTGTTACGTGCTGGTGCCCCTTCGCCCCATTATCTTATATGTCTTGTATATTTATGCTTGTTTTGGGGTGTGGCTGGTCGCCGTATAAAAAGTTCGCCTACCCATGGCGCGCTCTCTAGCGTTCTAGCGCAGTCGTCCTGCTCGTCGTCGTGCTCGCTCTTCTTTGACTGCTGCATGCCTGTTAGCTGCAGTTAGCTTTTTGTGTTTGACCCGGCTGTCCTGTTTTCACCTTTTGTTCAAGGTTTTGAGTTTAGTTTAGGGATGGCGGCAGCGGCTTCTACGGCCCTGTACAGGGTTGGCCCGGTGCCGCATCCTTTTGTTCTGTTCGGCCGCCTCATCAGGTCCACCTTTCTTTTGTTACTTTGTTTCGGGCACGGGAGGGAGTTTGGGGGCATTTTAAAGTATATTCAAATTAAATTAAAATAAACTATTTAACTTTTCATAACCCGTTTGACTCCTGTGTCCTCTTTAATATGTTTGATCCATGACAAAACTTACACTAAACCAGATCTAAATGTTAACTATTACATATCAGAATGCCCTTTGTCTCGATGCTTGTCCCAGTGATGCTGAATGTCCCACAGTGCGGCATTAAACTTATCTACACTCACCAGAAACTTGAAATTGCAGGTCAAATCTGGGGAGAGGTTACCCCGCTCACTGGAAGAATGCATATTTTTTAATAGCAATAAAAAACCTAGAAGAGAAACATTTCATGCAAAGCAAATTCTTCATACATTAAGACAAGTAGGTAACGAACCCCTCACCAGTAAAGTTACACAGTGCAACTTTTTCATACAAACCTCACAATCAGAAAACCAAGTCTGTTCATGAGACCAAGCTGCTTTTTGACGTCTCACTAGTGACACCCAATGCACGCAGGGGGAACTATCGGCTGCTAATCTTTTTCATCTAGTTTTAAGCTCATCCCGTATTCTTTTCCCACATAGACTAAAAATGGAGATAGACCCGGCAGCTTCTCGGAGCGCGGCGCTATTCTGTTCTATACATTTAAAGCAATGACACATACGACTTTTGCACAAAGATTGTTGTTGAATGTCTTTGTTGTTTTATAGTGAAAAGCATGACAAAAGCAGTTTATTTCATGGCACTATTTTTGTGACTCGGCTCTTAAATATACTTTCCATACTTTGGGACCCCCAGGGAGAGCCGTGCCTGATGGGAGCCAAGAGGATCTACAGAAAGCTCAAGTCGATGTCCCGCTGTGTGATGGGCCAGAGCTTTGCCTTGTCTATGTCGTCTGCTCCGTGTGACTGCACCGAGGCCGACTTTGAGTGGTGAGACTCTCTCTACTCTTGTGGCACTTTTTTTTTTTTTTTTTTTGTGTGTTGTATACCGTGTTTTGAGGTCTGTGACGGGGCTTATGAACTGTCGATTTGTGCAGGTTTTAACCAGACAGCGGATATTGTACATGAAGCTAGATTTCATGTATCTGTGTGTTTTTTTTATGTTGGATGCTGCAAAACGTCATTATCCACATGAGATAAAAATCACATTCAGCATAATATTTACTTATCTAGGGTGACCAGATTTTCAAAATTCAAAAGTGGGACACGCCCGGGTTGGGATGGTTAGTATAAATAGCATTTCAGGCACTTCTGTTGGTGCATTTTTTTTTTTTGCCTTATGCTCATTTTCAACCTCATGTTCTGTATTTTAGCTAAACAAATGACAAAATATTCCCACTTTGCTGTTGGTGGGGATCAGATTAGAGACACCTGGGACATTTCTTGTGTAAAACTGGGACAAATCAGTGGTTTTGGATAAATCTACTGGGACAGGGGACAAAGGAGTTTAAAACCTGAGACTGTCCTGGGGTAAATAGAGACATCTGGTCTGGCCTATACTTATCAGACTTAAATATAAGTTGTTTCTTAGCATTTCCTGATGTAATTTGGCTAGAAATAGGTAATAAATCTTAATTTTTTAATTAATTAATTTTTATATATAAAGCATTGGAGTTGACACAAGTCCAGGTTAGTTATGACGTGTGAGACAGATTGTTGGGTGTGATTTTGAACTAGGAATCTCAAATTTCCAAATTAAGATTCATCTTTGAAGTTACAATTGTTGCTTGGGTTCTGATTGGGTCTAAGCCACACCTAAAGAGTGACATTTAAAGTAGGATCAAACGGGACATGGCCAAAATCAGAACTAAACCAGGTCCAACCCGCATAGAATCACTAACCACAAGAGTAAATCAGGCTTGATGTAAGTTTAAACTTTCTTTGTTTCTTTGTTTCTTTATTCTTTATTTGTCAGGGACCATGTACAAATTCATTAATCTTACTAAAGAAAATATGATTTGTACCAGGTTTGACTACTGCTACTTTCCATGTTCAGTCCCTGGGCAGGTGAACACACAATAAAATACACATTTCATTACAATTACATCATAGGACTAATAGTTTATCATTAACATTAGCATTAAATACAATAAAATGTCCCCACGTCCAATACAGTATGTTTCCTTCAGTCCATACCAATATAAAAATATATATGTATCATTATGTGCAGGTTTTTACAGTGAAACAGAACAGTACAGATTTACTAAACTGATGTTTGCACATTTGATTATCTAAAATTTCTATTACAATTATTCAAAGCTGATTCCACTGTCTGATGGTTTGAAAAGAAAAGGCCGAGGATCTTTTTTTTTGGAGCTGGTTCACAGAGGACCAAGTGGATCAGGTAGTCTGTAAACAAAGTTTAACACATTTTTTCAGGTGGAGCTGCATTATTAATAGTTTGGATACGTTTCTTAGATTTGAATACAAAATTAAATTGTACTTGTATTACAGTGATGATGACAAAGGGGTTTTTACTTGGACTAAATGTTAACTACTCTGAATCAGAATGCCCTTTTTCTCTATGTTTGCCTCGCCGATGCAAGAATGTTCCACAGTGTGACATTAACCTTATAATATAGTATACTTATCAGACTTAAATTGAACTTGTTTCTTAGAGTTTCTTGATGTAATTAATCCAGAAATAGGTCATACATGTTGATTTTTGTTTACCTCATTGGTAGTCAGAAGCAGCTAGACATTAAATCAAATAAGTCCAATAAAACATAATCAATATTATTATAAATATTCTGAATTCAAGTCACTTTCTGCAGTTTAATTCAAAATGCTTATATGTAGTTGCCTGCATTAGTCTGCCCCAGGACAGTTATAGGATTGCAGTATGGCGCAAAAGGTTACTAAAGACAAAATATAGCGCAATTTTTAAATAAATAGCCACAGATTTATTTCACCGTATACAATAGTAGGTCAAAGGTCGACCACTGTAGAAAACTCATACCTCAGATCATCTTGTGTATCCATTCTCCCCAAGGCCCCAGCTGTAGTTACTATATAAACACTGTAACCTGCTTTCTACAAAATTATCAGCTAAATGTCTTTTATCTTTTCTTTTCTCCTTTACGCGGCGGTGTCTCAGGGGTGCGGGTCTCTTGAGTAAAGCAGCCCTGTCCCTCATAAATCTGCAGGCTTAATAGCTTTCATTTACAATCACAACACTTTTGCATCTGTGAGCGCGTCGCATTAATTGAGCCAATTTGTCCCCATCATTTTCGAGGAAGCGCCGAGGCCTGGCCGTTTAATTCGTAGGACAAACAACCGCGGTGGATTCGAGCGTACACCACATGAAGGCAAAGCGCTCGAACGTCACAGTGGTATAGTGTTGTTTAATATGTACTGTGAAGCCCTGTTCCGTCTGTCTGGGTTTGAGGAGCATCAGTCATCTCTTAAGCGAGTGTCACGGTGCCGTCTCCTCCATCTTGGCTCCAATTGAATTTGCCTCGGGAAGATCTGATCTGTCTTTGTCATGTGTCTTTTCCTCCGTGTTTTCATTCTCATCCTGGTGTGATGTTTGTGTGTGTGATTTTAAAGGGGAAATATTAGCTTTTAACCATGCTATGATGTTTTTTTTCTTCCTCATGATTAGCTTGTGTTAGTTGTATTTTTGCTTTGATTTGTGCATGTTTCTGGGATCTAAATAGTTTAATCTAGAATAGATTAAAATTCTTGGAGTAACTTATTTCACATCACACTAAACCGGATATATAGTTATTGTGTTTAAATGTCTGCACTCTATGGGTCCTCTTTATTTGAGGGAGTTACTGGAGGCTTATACTTGAGTCTGTATCACAGTTTAGCCTTATTACACACACAGCGGCTCTGTCATAGCTGTGTTTAAAGCACTGCACTGCATTGATCACCGGTCTGTGGCCCCCCGCTTTGAATATGTTTTGAGATGTGGCCCTCGATAGAAAAAAGTTTGGGCACCTCTGGAATAGAATATAGTGAGGGACTATGTCTCACGGCTGGCCTGGGAACGCCTTAGGGTCCCATCGGAGGAGCTGGACGACATGTCTGGGGGTGAGGGAAGTCTGGGAGTCCCTGCTTAGAATGCTGCCCCCACAACCCGGCCCCGGATAAGCGGAAGAAAATGGATGGATGAATCTAGTGAACAAAGATACATAGTAGCACAGGTGGTACATTTAGTAGAATGCAGTAGTTATAATTGTACCACATATGGCAGCGTACTGTGTAACAGGCTCTTTACTCACCGCTAAATAATACATGGAGAATAAGTGGACATATATAGCAATCATTTTAATCCTGAGTTGTTAAATATTGTTCCAGTGATTATGGCTTTGAGCGTCGCACCAGTGGGAAGTGCGCTCCCGCCTTTTGGTTCCACCTGTCTTCCATGTCCAGGAGCTGCACTACAGGGATGACTTTTCTCAACAGCACCGGGTAAGTACGGATAAGAGCTCCACCGCTGGCAGTAACTTAAACAGCCTTGTACTTTAACTTTGTATTTCGCTCTTCAGAGTTCACAAAATTTCAGTTCGTTTCATCAACATTGTGGGTTTTGTCGGGGAGAAAACTTGCAAACATACAGCACTTCAGAGTCACACTGCAGTCTACTGTCCCTCAGCCAATCAGGGCATAGAACACAATGCAATGCAAAAAAAAAAACATGCAAAATTACACAAAAAAATCAGAAACGGCGAGAAAGGTGAACCGCGATATAGTGAGGGACAACTGTAATACAAAATCTGGGCATCTGAGTGCATATGAAATTTTGTATTTGATGATTTAATTCTCACTGTAGAAACAAAGTGTATCGTTGTTGTGCACATGAGCAATACACCCACGTTACTTGTATGAAACTGTGTGGTGATTGGGTCTTCTAGTCATCAGTTTTGGAAAAATTAGGACTGATTGAGGCAACTTGTAATTCAGCTTTGCATGTTTCGAAAAATGACATCAAATATTTACTTATATACATTCTGTGCATTATTATTTTGAAACTTGAAAGGAGCTGCTATTAATATTAATGCTGTTTTGAAGTGATACTTTTCTTCCTTGATTATATTTTTAGATCAACTTTAGAGCAACTTTGTACCGCAGATTAATTTATTGGGGACAGACAAGGGCATACTGAGACCCATGAGGGCTGAATAATGAAACTCACTTTGACTAAACATGATGACCAGCAGAGGAGAAAGAGCTGTAATAATCAGATGAAGTGGAACTGAAGTAGTATTTTAAGACAGTGACAGTTTTGAACAACATCCAAATGTAGTTCATAAAGACTCACTGTTAAGTAGTGGTATTTTATGACCTTATGAATGCTGTCAGATCTAAGCAGGAATAATGGGGAAAATAATGCTGCCAACTTACGACGCTTCATAGACTGACCACAAATCTGACCACAATGCTGCATTCTTCTTGAATTCTTTGTTTAAAATGAAAATGTATGCTAAACAACTCAATTATAGAGCCAAATAAATATCCTTAAATAAAAGAAATGTATACTAATGATAAAAATGCACATGCACACTTCCTTTTTTGGGGTAAAACAAGAAAGTATGGAAGTGGTGTGAGTGCGTTGGAGAGAGGCCGATGGCACAGATTTCCAGCCTCGCGTCTGTTAGTTTGCCCCAGGGCAGCTGTGGCTACAATAGAGAGAAAAAAATTATCACTAATTTGAGTAGCGATTATTTGAGTATCATTTTTACATACATAGACAGGTTTAAGTGAAATAATATGTCTGGTTAGCCTGTATCTTGAAAAATAAATCAGCTCTTTTTACACCCCATTGAACTTGATAAAGTACAATATATAGTGAACAAAGTTGCAGAGTAGTGGTAGTAAGGATATTAGTTTGTTCTAGTACCTCTTATACAACTTTGTACTACAAAGTTGAATGCAGTGCTTGGATCATGAAAACTAGTGCAAAGCTATTTTAAAAGTGGGAAAGGAGTTGAAGCATTGATATTTCTTTCATGTCTGTCAAAAGGCCTTGTTGTGTATGTAGAATAGTCTTTACTCTCAAACGGCAGCAGCACAAAGAGAAGAAGAAAGAAAAAGAAGAAAGTGCTGCTTCAGAAAAAAAAAAAAAATACCAGCACCACATACTACACACTACTTCACCAGGTACTTGATTCTACGTGCATAACCCATGATACTGACATTACAGTACACTACAAATATGTTGAAAGCCAATATGTGCACGCCAAATATTCCAACAAATGTAAGTGTTTCCACATTTGAAATAATCATGTATATATACTGTACGTGGACCTATATCTCTGCTATAATGCAGTTGTTTTGTGTGTTTAGATACAGAAAGGTGGTTTCTAATAACTGCACTGCGGGGATGAGTGTGCAGTACACGGCCCGGAGGCAGCCATGTCCCATCCAAGCACCCAAAGGTCTGCACCTGGTCACCAGCGAGGGCACCCACACTGCCACCCTCGGAGCCAACGTCACCTTCCTTGTGTTTCTGGAGGAGGTAGGACATGCTCATACTGGAGAAATGTCAGTACTTAGAGGTTGTACATTATATCAGATGGGGAGCAGTATTCAATAATTACCCTGTCTTATATGGTAAGATATGGAAATATCAAGAACAACAATTCTAAAATGTTGAACTTGATCATTTTAAAGGAAGTATCCTTGAAGCTGAGCTTCAAACTGTGAAGGGAGGAAATAGGTTTCAGATCTGTCTGACTAGTTCCTAGCTTTCACAAGCCCCTTGGGACATCGCTTGTATTCACATACATGGATTTCTGGCCACTAACACAGCTTTAGAACAGCTTTGTCAGATGGAAAAGTGCAACAGGGTGGACCATCAAAGCTCAGGCTCAGCTCTCATTACAAAACTATCATATAGTGACACATCTTTTTTGCAAACAAAGTTCTGCTTTTACAGCACTTTCTGACAGGGAAACATAATTTACTAATTTATTGAGAGGAAAAGTTGGATACTTTAGCTGTAACCTGTACATTATTCCAATGTCTAATATTTATCTACAGTCAGTTTGGTAAATCAAATCTGATATTTATGATCTTTATTTTAGGTTGATGTTTTGTTTTTGTTTTGTTTTTTTTCCAGATTACTCATTTCTGTCTGTCTGTTCCATATTCTCCTTTACTGAATGAACTGTTATAAATCACTTTGCGTCATACACTCTTGCTCAGGGCGATGGGGCTCGGACCAGTATCACTTTAGACTTTGGAGATGGACACGCCGTGACTTACTCCAACGTGAGCTCCATCGAGGAAGGCATCAGGCACATCTACAGAGCTGTGGGCATCTACAGAGTAACAGCCACAGGAGAGAACAATCTGGGCTCTGAGACTGCAGTCCTGTACCTCCACGTCAACTGTGAGTCTGACTAACACTGATACAACAGTATCTAACAATGACTTGAAAACTGATTTGTAGTTTTGGGTGTATAATCTGAGTTTTTTAAAAAAAAATATGTTTTTTTTTCATTGTATTAATGTAGGTCAGTTTATTTTATGTTATTCATTCATTGATTTATTAACACACACAAAAAAAAAAAAAGCATGAAACTGGAGGAGAAGTGGATCCCAGCTGCAGTGTGTAGAGACATGTGCTTTAGGCTCAGTGCTGAGGCAGGGATTAGCTGAGACCCCATCAACAGGAACAGGCTCAGGATGCAAAGTGGAGCCTTATTTAAAAAGTGAAAATACAACACCCCACAAGGAACAATGGAATATATTTTCTTTGTATCATTTTCATCTTAGATCAAAGTACAATTTGAATTAAGTAGTAGTACCTGTTTTTAATATAAAAGTGAACTTATTAAGCAACTTCATGTATTTCATGAAATAAATGAAATGAAATTTTAAAAACATCATAACGAACACCTGCTTGTCACTCGAGGTATCGGGCTTCCACAGGGGTCCACTGTCCACACATTCTGTATTCAAGGTGCACTACATAACTACAGTTGGAGGGCTTGTCTCCATGAAGGTTGTTTAGCCTGGAATGTTCCACAGCACGGCATTAAACATATCGAAATCTCTATAGAGACAACGAGGTAACTGCACTTTTTTTTTTTTTTTTTCAAACCTGTAATTCAATAAATGCATTATCGATAAGGTAATATCATACTATAGAACATTCCAAACAAAGTAGTGATATTTTCAAGAAGCAAGTTGGTAGTGGACCCACCAGAAAAGTTACATTGTGCATCTTTAATTATGACACATTTGCCCTTTTTCCACCATAGACTGTACATGTATAATAAATGGACAGAGCTAGCCGCCATGTCAGGCTTGTCATTTTGGTCTTAAAATATTTATATTGAATTCACACTCCCTTAGTCCACTTCTTCATACAGTCTATAATTTTCATAATCCAACATTCACTGTAATACGCAAAGCACTATTCATTTTTTTTAAATAAAATGTTTTATTTTTCTAAACCCAGGCCACAGCGTGAATACCTTGTTGATATCTTGAAAAACTTCCCCAATACATTTTGACCGAACCATCAGTTTCCCTATCGCCTTGGCACACACTCGCATTTATTTTTTTTTAAGCCGTGTGACGTACATTCATACAGATACGAGTCTCTTTTTACACATTCAACTATTCCTCAGTTTCCCTAGTCTTTATCACGTAGAGCGGGATTGTGACTGTCAGCATGTACACACTCTCTATCTCGACACAGACCAAGCCCCCTCCTCCAATCTCCAAACAAACAAGTCAGATAGAACAAATCCCATTTCACCCGAGTTACCTTATTCCTGGAATCCAGATTTTCGGGGCCTATATGAAAGCGGCAGGAGTAATATGTAAGACTGACCACCGGCGCCCCCTGTGGCTTTGGGTGACAGATGTAATGGAGCTGAGTTATTGATCAGGGAGTGCGGCTGCTCCCTCCAATCTGTCAATCGTATGTGCCAGCCGTACAAATAAAGCCTCTGCGTCCTCAGGAGTCTCGCGAATGAAAAATAACACACAGATGGTAAGCAACTCGAGCGAGGGCTGCAGAGAATTTTGTACAAACAAGCGCACATATAAGCTTCATACTTCTATGTGTTTGAGTTTCCAAAGCTGAGATATAACATACAATGGCACAATAACACTTTTTTCTGTTATTGTGCAGATAAAGAACATTTTATAATATCTGTGGGATCACTTGACTAAAATAAATACATAAAACATTGAGCTCATCTCAGGGTAAACAAAGCCAAAGATGTTGCAAAGAAGCATCAAAGACCTTTTTCTCCACTTGGACACTGGGGAACTGATGGTTATTCTTCTCAAAAAATAGATCCAGAAAATAATTAGACTTTTTTTTTTTTTAAATATATATATATTTCAACATTTATAGCCCACATCATGCCTCACATTGACATTCAGTTTTTGCATGCAGTGGACCTGGATGGCATATATCTGGTTGGACGCATGTGAAAATATGCTTACAATGTTTACATTTTTACAGTGAAAATTATTCTATTGTTTTTTATTTTTATTTATTTATTTTTATTTTATTTTTATTTTATTTATTTATTTTTTTGCTTAAGTACCACTCAGATTGTTTTTTTTTGTTTTTTTTTTGTTTTTCTCAGAAGATTGCCATCTAAATTATGATAAAAATGTGAGAGCATGGTAGGAAAAATAAAAAATAAAATTAAATAAATAAATAAATAAAATACAAAAAAATACTACTACTACTACTACTGATGATAATAATAATAATAATAATAATTTAAAGCCAAATGTAATGTAATTAAAATGTAAATAAATAAAAAACTGACATTAATGGACAATATTGCTCCCTTTGTGCTATGTTAACACACAAACAGGGCAATGAAGTAATCAGCACAATAAAAGATGTGAAAACACCTTTTTTTTATATAAATACCTTTACTTTTTTCCTAAAGACAGATTTACTTCAGAATGCTCCGCTTTGCAGTATATTCTCTTTTACCCTGTATTTTACTCATTCAAGCTATTTTCCTGCTCAATTTGCTACTGTTTGGTGTAAGTTGTATCTCTCCTTTGTGCTAACCGTATGCTGCATGTGTGTTTGTGAGTAGGTCAGCTGGAGTATATCCATCTCTCCGCCCCCTTTGTGGCTGTGAGGAATAAGGAGGTGAACCTGACTGCAGTGCTGTGGCCGAGCCAAGTGGGAACAGTCACCTACATCTGGTGGATAGGAAATAACACAGAGGTACCCCTAAGACTTCCACGCTCTCTCCATGTCTCCTTATGTTTCTCTATACTCTTTGCACCTCTGCCCATTTGTAATTAAGTAGGTTGCTGACTCCATGTGCCCTGAAATACGCAATCATTATTTCTGTGCAGAACCAGGTTGCAAAAACTTGTGGCCTTGTTAATCAGCTTTGAAAGCGATTGTGCGAAATGCTGAGCTGACCGATATACATGGAGTTAATTACTGATGGTCACTGAGGTGTATATATCAGTTATTCTGCTCAAAACTTTCACAGTAAGTTTTAAAGAGAATCAATGCACAGTATATTCAGTAGGATAAAGGGCCAATTGACTTCACAAATGTGTACGTTACAAAAAGAGGTATCTATATTAGTAGGATTTTACCTTTGTTCGTTTGTTATTTTCTTACACTTTGTCAAATGATGCAAGAGGAAAATTCAGAAAGCCCAGAGTGCCACTTCTGGCCTCTGCATAGTGATACCTAGTGGGTGAATATTGAACTAAAATGAGCCAGAGTTGTAGTGACAAGATGGCTGACCAGTTGAGCAGCAAACCAGCGGCTGGTAAAATTATGTAGTTTTTTTTTTTTTTTTTTTTTTTGTTAATCTCTTTAGTAATAGCTTGCAGAATGTCTAGAAGCAATAGAAGTCACGTTTTATATAGAGAAGTACGTTTTTATATTCATTTTTGGATAAATTCGCGAGCACAATGGGTCAAATTTGGCCCTGATCCTAAATTAGGGAATAAAGGGTTAAAATTGGGGGAAAAAAAAAAAAAAAAAGTGGATATTTCAGTGTCAGTGAACTTATAGCAGTGATTTAATGCAATGTTCATAATTTTCCAAAGAAGAAAAGGGTTCTCCAGGGTTAAATATGTTGTTTTTTGTCTTTAATTATGTAAAAAAAAAAAAACAAAAAAACAACAATCTCTTTAGAATTATCATAGTTTTATAATTGAATAACCCAGTTTGCCTCTGAAAAAAAAAAAAAAGTATAGTGTAAAAACAGTGTAAATCCCAATTGTCAGGCCCAGCAGATGTAGTGCATATTTCAATGCTTTATGCAATCTGTCTTCATAATTACTATTGTGTAAATGTTTGTTCAGCGCTAACATGAAACCCATCAACGGACAGTTAGCTCTGTAGTGCTAACACGCGCCGCAGCGGCATTAGCATCTTAGCTAGCCCCATGTGAAGAACAAATGGAGATGTGAATAATGAGGTACTGTGGGAAATCTCTACGGACCGGGACTTCAGTGCAACAAGGCTCAAAGCTCTGTGTGTTTGTGTGGCACCAGATAGAACATTAGGCTCACTAAACTAAAGTGCATTAATAGTAAGGGGAAAAGTAGCCTATGGAGTAGAAATATGAGTAGAATGAGTAGTACTGAAGTAGTAGTAGCGGGAGGAGGCATGATGCTGGAGTTCTAACGTCTAGTACAGTTCAGTCTGGCTATGCTTCCATCGTAGGGAGTATTATACCTCTAATGAAATAGGCCAAGGTAACAAGGACTGAGCTGGCTGTAAGTGCCCTAGAAACAGCACAGAAATGAAATTGCAGTTGTACTTCATTATTAGAATATTTTGATTAAGAGGATACTTGTGCATGACTTGAGCTTATTTTTATTTTATTTTTTTCAGTTGCATGATTATTTCAAACATGCCATATATTGTAAGTCAGTGACCAATGTGGGTTAAGTGTCTTTCTCAGCGAGACAAAGGAAATATCTGCTCAGGCATACTTTCAATAGGATACTCTCTGGTTAGTGGGAAAGCAATAAGCACTCCTAGTTCACGAAAACACCTTACATTTAGCCATAGTGTACTGTATAATTAGTTACTTGTGATAAAAAAAAAGAGAGAGACAGGCTTAGATCGCGTACATATCAACAGCTTTTTGGTTTTTGTTAGATGAGAACCATAAGGAAGAAATCATCAGGAATAGACAATTGTATCCAAACAGAGCTATTGTTGAGTAAGTGCCATCTGGAAATAACTACTATCCCGACTATCCCGCAGTTGTTTCTCTGTCATGGTTCAGCCTCAGAGCGAGAGTAAGTGAAAGGGCTAACAGTTCATTCTTGTGGTTCAAAATTGGGAGCAAGTCCTAACCTATTGTTTATAAGGCTTTTCCCGTGGACATTATAACTGTGTTTATGTCATCCATTCATTGCCCCATGTGTTTGTGTGTGCAGCAGCCCCTCATCACTCTAGAGGGCAGTGTGGCGTGCACATTCTCCCGGGAAGGAGCCAACTCAGTGACTGTGCAGGTGTCCGCCGGGAGTGCCATAATGCAGGACAGGAAAACCATCGCGGTCCATGGTGAGCCGACATCCTCTCACTCTAGTCTACAGGGAACATGCGACTGTAAATTAAAATGGGAATAGATAAAATAACCTGCAAACGGTAGATTTAGTGTTTTAACAGATGCTCTGGTTCAACTTTAAAGGTGCACTATGTAGCTTTTTCCTCTTTGTCTGTGGATGTGGAGCTGTTGCTGTAGCTGGAATGTTCAACAGATATGAACGGACATTAAGCATATCTATCTCTATAGTGGTGTTGTCAGAACACTAAAATTTCAAACTTTTGATAGTAAGGAATAGATTTGATACTCAATACTGACTCTGGTACTACGATGACAAAAATAAACTGTTTTTTGCTGGTTTTTTTTGCAATAGATGTTGTGATTTTCAACATGGAATGATGGTACTTTCTTTTATATGACCATGTGGTGTTATATCTGTGTAATTCCTCAGTTATGTTCCATAGTGGTCCATGGGCGTATACTGCTCTGTGGGGTCTTATACCATGGTCCGTGAGTGAGCGCATTATTTATGTATATCCACACAGGTAACCCGGCAACAGTTAATCACTGTTCTGTATCACTACGCTGTGGGCATCACCAGAGCAATGGCTAAACAAATTAAATACTGTTAGGAGGGACTAGGTTCATCTACAGCAGAAATAACTAATGCCGTAAAAAGCGAAAAGGTTGTCAGATTTAGAAGTGATCTATTTTCAGTTTGTGAGAGCATGATGTATGTGGATTCAACAACACAGAGCTGTGCATTACACTGTTTTAAAGCAGACTCCACATTGCTGCGTTAAAACACTCTAACACACTGGTTCAAGTTGTTTAATCCTTTTACAGCTCAAGATCATTCTACAGCTACTCAGGAAAGGTTCATTTCTGTCCTGTGAATGTTACTTTATTAGTAACGATACCTGGTCAAATAAGGATCTAGTTCTGTTACTATTTTTTTTTAGTATTAATTATAGCAAAGACGAAGTTAAAATCTGTCAACTGGACAAATCGTCGTCACTCCAGCTGACAGATTTTAACTTTGTCTTTGCTCTGGATCAGACTTGGACAACTGAGAGTTTACACAGTTTGTATTAATTAGTATCTGATTTTCAATAGTTTTCATGCACCATCACCGGACAAGGTGCACAGAATCTTAGCAGGATCATGTCACCACAATTTCATTCACAGTGCCATGGCAGGCTGTTGGGTGTGCACTGATTCACATGACTGGCTCCTACAGATACAAGATAGATACAGGTACAGGGGTGGGTGAGGCTGTTAGTGTTCTGATGCTTTTGATGCACCATTCACTGCACAAACTGAACCATAAAAGAAACTATCAATGAAGGCCGCAGGGAAAAATATGAACTCGTCGACTTCTGCATAAAAGCCCTCTGCATAAAAGGCGTCTGTGTGTGTTTCATGGGCAGGAAAAGTCTGTATGAAAAATTCACTAACCAAGCTGCATTTGTTCACGTTTTTTGTCCTGTGCGAATTTGAGGCAGCGAAATGTAAATGAAGTTCCTAATGAGTCATTTCCAAAGCTCCGATGGTTAAAAAAAGATGAGAAAAGCATTTCACAGTAGCAGATGTCCATCAGACTGGCCTTTCACGTGTCTCACATTCTTAGAAAATCATGACAGCAGAGACGGAAGACTTCATGCAGCTCACGGGGGGAGGCGCTCCTGCTGCAGATAGATTAGATTAGACGATATAGGGCCTACACATTCACAATAACCACTGTGTGTAAAGGGGAATGATTTAAAAAAATAATAATTTGGGGAAATTGCTGCTGCTTTCATGGTCTATGAAATACTATGAAATAGAAATGACCAAAATATTATTTCAGACAAATTCAGACATTGGTTACAACTTTCAATAGCCCAAAACAGGCTAAATAAATCTTCAAATGATCTAAATATCTAAAGAAATAAGAATATAAGTCATGTGTTCTCTCAAATGTTAGGTGATTGTCCACAGCATTATGCATAGTTCACTGGATTTCTGCATCAGCTGTGTCATCAGCTCCAGTGTCATCATCTGCCCACTTGTTGGTCAGGAGTCATCTTGGTTGCCTTTGGGTCTTTGTTTCTGCACCTTGCATTGAGACGCCTGTTGAGCCGATTAGTGTACCTGGTGCACAGCTGAGTTAACCTCTCGGTATATTGTCTGGAGAAAGAAGGCTTGTGCACGCATTTACACACAAACGGCGCTTCAGGATAATGTCTGGAGAAGAGACGTGTAGCATTATATAGCTGAATAAATGCAAGATTAATGCAGTACTGTAGAACATTCAGGACAAAGTAATACTATCTGCATGGATACAGCCGGTCAAAAAGCCTCGTCAGAAAAGCTGCGGCGTGCACCCTTAATAAATACATGAGTGCTTATACTCTAGGGTCTCTGGAGTGGCAACATGCAGTACATTAAAATTGACATAAACCCAGTCCCTTGTGCATTGAAATGGACGATGTATTATATTTTTCCCATGGGGGCTATCCATTCCAGTGTCCATTCTTGTGTTATGGCCTGATTGCAGTAAATATATTTCATTGCATTGGCTTGTGGTTAAATCTGCACTGGAAGCAGATTTGAATATTGCTGTGCTGCATGTATCTTTAGTACAGTGTGAGCTGATATACTTAGTCCAGTTATTTTATGATTAGTACAAGTTTCCACTGGGCATTGCAACCTGCATAACAGATCCCATAAAGATGTAGCATAAAGTGCATTTGAATCGTTTCCTTTTCACAGAATTTTGGAGTACATAATTAAAACACAAATATTAAATATGCAACAATCACAGACTTCCACAAAGCTTTTTTTCCTTTTTTTTATGTAGACAAGTTTAGGTTTACTTACTCCAGAAAAGCATATTCATTGTGGCTAACTGCTTTTTTCAAACTAATGGTATGCAAAAAAAAAAAAAATAATCACTTTGAGTGCATTCAGATGGGGTCCTCCATCTGTTTGTTTTTTTTTTGGTGGGGTTTTCCATCTGTTTTTTTTTTTTTTTTTTTTTTTTTTTTTTTTTTTTTTTTTTTTTTTTTTTTTTTTTTTTTCTTTTTTTCTTTTGTTTTTTTTTTCTTTTATTTAGATTTTTTGCTGTTTCTTTTGTTTTGCTTTTTTCTTCCTTTTTAAATTTTTTTTTTTGCTTTGAGAATTTTTATTCTTCATGTTATTTTGTCATTGTAACAAGTTTATCAAGGTATTTTTTTATTTATTTTTTTTTTTTAAACAATAAAGGCACCACTAATTGAATAAATGCAAGATAAATGTAACGATAAACTGCAAAACATTCCAGATAAAGCACTGACATCTCCATGGAGACAAGCAGATAACAGACTCTATCAATAAAGTTACATAGCGCACCTGGATAAAGAAGAATTTATTTCACCATTGGAAGATAAACTCAATACAAGTTGTCGGTTAGATACCTCATATTTTATTCATAAAGGACCTTGCCTCTAGGTTTAGGTCTATTTTATTGTTGCTCCCACTACTTGAAAAGCTTATACAGACTACGGTCACTGGTGAATCGCTGAACTACGTGGTTTACCAGGCATTTCGTACATGATCAGATCTGGATGTGTTTGATAAATGGTCGGATCGTCTTCACTGAGGCTGTTGCCATGTAGAACTGCTGACCCCCTTCCTCTCTGGGTCATGCTAAAATACACTCATATATTCTCTCCTCTCCCCGCAGACTATTTCCGATCTCATCTTCTGGCCTTTTCATCAAACCTAGACGAACACAACCCTGACGTAGCCGAGTGGAGACTGGATGTTAGCAGAGTCATCAAGAACGCCCTGATCCAGGTAGTGCACTGTCTACGTTTTTTTGCTTGTAGCTTTATTCGGGTAAACAGTGACCGCACCTTTGCCCCTCTACGCCGACCCCCTCAAGGATTCTCAGACAAGCGTTTGACTTTTATGATGATGGATGACGCATCGGAGGAGGGGGGGGCAGAGGCAAATATGGTTCAAGAACATGCTGATTGCAGTAGAGGAGCGCACTGCGGGGTTCACGGCCACAGAGTAACCAGATTTAAGGAGGTATAGAAGTAGTACTGGGAAAAATATTCGAAAGGACTTGTTTTGATCAGAAGAAATCCTCAGTAAGTGTAAGTGTGGAATGCAATTTAAAAGCTAAGTCACAAGTGTGTGTATGGGGTTAGAATAGCATTACCTACTGTTCCTAGTCATTTTTTTCTGGCAACTTCAGCGCAAACTAGGTGAATTTGCAGCTTTCTGGTCAAAAACGTCAAAATGTAAGTTCGTGCTGAACTGTGGATGCTCGTTAGACCAATTACACTGTTCACACCCGTCCTCTGTCCTCTCCCCCTCACACTTTTTTTTTTTTTTTTTCAGTCCTCCAGGTACTGCTTGTTTTAGCAGCTCTAATTCAAATGTGGTTGTGGGAGGAGTTTAGGTGCTTAGTCCCATTTTAAGTTGTACATGAAAAGACCTCCATCAATTCATAAGTTTCAGTCATGTCATAGGCAATATCATTCTGCAGTTTGAGTCAGTACTACAATTGAGTCAGATGCTTAAATGTATGTCTGTGTTACTATAGCAACACGCTCACAGACTACATCAAATCCATTATGTATCCTGAGCTGAACGGACGGGTTCAAAGGAAAAAGAACAACCGATCTATTGTATTTGTTCGATGATCACAGCACGTACACACTTTTACATATGTCTTTCTAAAAATAAACTTTCTTGGCAAAATCTTAAAAAAAACTTGAAGAGAAGACAAACTATAACTCTACTCAGGGCCGGCCCGACCTATAGGCAGACTAAGCAGCTGCTTAGGGCCCCGAGGCCACCAGAGGGCCCCCAAGAGCCCATACATTTATATTGAAAATAATGTAATATGTCAAGTTTTATTGGAAAAAGGGCTTGTTTACAGCAGCCTAAATATCCCTCTCAAACAATTACATTTGTTTTATATCTATAGTAGCAAAATATCTGAAGCTGCTACATTTGTGTTTGAGCCGGGCAGAGGTGAGGACAGCTGTGTGCGTACACCGGTGCAAGGACCTTTTATAATTTGAATAATTTAAAAAGCTGGTACCTACTTCAAAAATTGGGGAATAACAGGTGAATGGCAGAAGTACTTTTTAAATTTTAGTGTCTTTTTCATCATTTTGTATGTAGGAAGAGAGATTTATCAACTTTGTACAGCTAATGTAATTTAAAAAAAAAAAAAAAAAAAAAAGTTTGCTGTGTGACGAACCTGGGCGACACAGACATACTGACAGAGATTTTAAGTTCTAATGTGTTTTGTAACTCTATTGACCTTATGGCTATCAGTCCCTAGCACTATAGTTTTGTTTTTTTTCTCTCATTAATTAGAAATCTATGAGTAACACACTTCATTTTACTTAAGGAATGAATCATGTAACTGCTCCTTTCTTACAAGAGTTGCATTTTTCACACTACAGTTTTGTGTTGCGTACTTGGTTAGAGTCCTCAGTGATAAACATATCATTATAACTTCATATTTACACTTGATAATAAAAAAAAAAAGAAAAAAAATGCTGATAATTGAACCATCTGAGTGCAAATAATATACAAAATAAAAGGAATCCGCTATGGCCTGAGCGCTTCTCCGTGGCACAGCTCAGGTATAGCTTTTGCCTCATTAACTCCCTGTTTGCAGCGATGCGCACCAAAACATCAATACGGCTCTCCTCCTGAAAAGATCGCAGCCTTGCATCATATTTTCACACTTTTTGATGGGGCAGAAATCAAAGTAGATGCCAAAAATATCCCCTGCTTCCTTCTGGCTCTTCATTCTCCACTGAACATGTCAGATTTGTTATTTGTTATTGACTTCATTTCTGTACGACAACCCAAAGCCGAAGGCAAAACATGAAAAAGGGAATGAGTTGACAATTTGACGTGATTGTGGTCGAAAACATTCAAATTCACGATGGAGCAGAAGAAACGGAACAGAACGGGGCAGTATGGGGAAAAGTTTGGAGTTTTGGCACATGTTTTGTTGCATTAAAGGTGAATACAACAACAAGCTGTGAAGTACAATAGATCAGAGATATTTTTTTTATTTTTTGTCCACACAGATTGACATTTTAAACTTTTTCTTTTTTTTAAGTTTTAATTCTAACTTGATTCCTCTTCTGTCAAATTGTCAAGAACTGTTAACTAGCTATGCATTCTGCTGCAGAACTGCATGTTAGTGCCACTTTATGGAATCAGTATTATTGAGAATTGATCTTGAGACAAAGGTTAGTGCTTCAACTTCTCGGAATATTTTTATGGATTTCAAATATAATCTTCCTGGACAACCCAAAAAACATTTTCTTCTTTGGAAAATTATGAACATTGTATTAAATTACTGCTATAAGTTCACTGAAGCTGAAATATCTTTTTTTTTTTCAATTTGAACCCTTTATTCCCTAATTTGGGATCAGGGACAAATTTGACCCCAAAAAGAATATAAAACTTACTTCTAGACATTCTGCAAGCTATTACTAAAAAAATTAACAAAAAAAACTCCACAATTTTACCAACCGCTGGTTTGCTGAGAAGATGATTTAGTTTGGTTAGTTTTCCAGCTCAACAAAACAGCATTTGGTCAGACATCTTGTCACTACCACTCTGGCTCATTTTAGCTCAATATTCATCCACTAGATATCTCTAAGCAGGGGCCAGAAGCGGCACTCTGGGCTTTTTTGAATTTTTAAAAATTGAAATATGTATTTTGAAACATATATTTTTTTTTTTTTGTCTGTTCATTTTGGGTTGCAGCAGTTAACTGTGGCCAAATTTGACCCTGTGGGTTCTCCAGGGTTAAAACTTTACAATTCATATTCTTACTCATAGATGTCAACTCACATGCAAAATCACTGTCAAATGAGTATATTGTATAAAATAACATTTAGCTTAGCACATACTGACGTGGAGGTGAAAAAATCTGAGACACTTTTGTGATAGAAAAATTACAAGTCCGTTATTAAGACATGGACCAGCTCCTCTACCGTTTACATTTCCACGTCAGTATGTGCTAAGCTAAATGTTATTTCATGATCAGTGGCCTTATCCTTAAAGAGCACCTGTGTCTTACATCCTTCTGTTTGACTCACTAGATCCCCACCGAAGAACTCACCTCACCTTTATCGCCTGTTTTTTATTGAGCGTACTGTATGTTATAATTATAATGTGTTTCTTAATATCACAACTGTATACTCTACAGTTAACTCTATATTATGAAACCTACTGAACCTAATTGGACTGTGTTTGTGTTTTCCAGGCCACAGGTGTGAGAGAGGAACAGCTCCTGGTCACAGTACTTCCTGGTTTACCCACAGCCGCAGAGTTCTTTCTGCTTCCTGACAAACAGATAACAGAGGGCAAGCCCGACAAGAGCGCAGTGCATTTAGACCAGGTGGGCATATGTGAAAGAATCTGAACTGATGCCTGTGCTACTTACACATAAGTAGCATTATTTTTGGTGAGTTTTGGCGTTAATTTCAGAAAAAAAAAAAAAAAAATCGAAATAGTATCACCCATTCACATTAGTCTTATTGCAGAAATTGCAGTGAACGCTTCACCATCATTCAGATTGTATTATTTTTTTACAGCAAATAAGTTCTATATGGACTGCAGAGCCGTTTTAAAACCTCCCAGTGAATCAGTGCAGTGTTGACTTGTTGGTGCTCAATAACATTGAACATTTTACACTCACAAAACTTTTCTCAAATTCTCCATTTAAATGAATGGGATTCCCGCTTAACTGAAGTGCCATCACAAAGAAAGCACAGTTTAGTCGTCTTTACAGCAAAAGCAGGCGGGCAGAATGAAGTCAATATGCAACATTTTGATCACTTTTTCACATTAAAATTATATATTTACTTTTAAATTGTTAATTACTATTGCAGTAGTTCTGAAACCCATGGATACTATATTTCCTTTAGCTTTTCCTCATGAATACCATGTCATATGTGCTTCACCATTATCAACATTAAATGTAATCAAACATATTTTCACATTAAATTAATTCAACAGGCATTCTCACAGTTAAACAGCCAAGCATACAGTAACTTGTAACGTTGATTCACTCTACGCGCAATTCCTTGTATTGTCCAGCAGATGTCAGTATTGCCAAACAAAGGGGTTTCTTGACTTGGATATGTTTATTACCTCATGTTCCTCTGTTGGATCATTGAGATTCATATTTCTGGGATACTGCGCATTCTGCACCTACATTTCTTTAAAATCAATTATGGCATATCATCTGTCGACATAATATTACATTATAAAGTATGAAAGGTTAGAATAAAATATAATAAACTGCCACAAACTGTCCAAAGTCTATGGCTAAGGAAACATGTTATTTTTTGCTAGATCTGATTTTTATCTCATCCTGGTATGTAAGCATCACCTTTTAAGAACTTTTTATCCTGACATCTGTAACTTTTTCATGGAAGGGCCCCATGTGCATTCTATGGCCAAAGGACTGAGAATTCTGTTCATCAGTTTGGGGGTATGGAGCATTAATTCTGTTATAGCAGGTGTACTGTTTGAGATACAGAGCTCATCTTGGGCTTAATTTGAAGCTGATGAATTGGGGAGGTTTTCTATTGACAAATGAAACTGTAATTCCATGCTGATGTGTCACAACTTGTTTGTGGAGAGGATTTGTCCTTGAGGATTTACGCCCTTCT